>SMDT01003006.1:0-311538 GCA_005392925.1 Aquilaria sinensis | reverse complement strand
TATGTATATGTTTACCTAATTCAACAATAAATTTATTCACTTTTTTTTCAAACTTCTTCATATATAAGTGCGTAATAGCCTTATCACAATGCTCCAAAGTTAGGACTAATTGCTTAATTAGAATTGAACCAGTAGAAATCTTCTACAAATAAAAAACCTACATAATCCATTACTTAGTCTTAAAAATATACGCAATCTTTTGGTCTACACAGAGACCATATTAACAAACAAAATTAATCACACTGACCTGAAGAAAATAGAAACATCCAGTCAAACCATTTTTCTTTCTACCATTTATACGGTAGTACTTCTCAATGCTTGTTAGTAACTTTTTGAAGCCAAATTTTTCCCAAGACTTTTTCCTAATCCTTGACACATCTTCCACACATTTCAAGTGTCCTACACTCAGACATTGGCACGCTGGAAGGCACAATATGTACTTCTTCACAAATAGGGCATATGCTTGATGCACCGTTTCCCTTTCTTACTTTCAAAAAGCAACTTTTCCATTTCCCTTATACTAAGATGCCACCTGTCATTGGCTTTAACACAATATTGTTGCATGATCTCCTTTGAAGCAGCATATTTTCCTTCTATAATTGTGCACTAATCATTTACTAAGTCATTTCATTGCACATTTTCCTTTATGTGCAATAAACTATAAAAAGGGCTTCCTACAAATATAGAGATCTTCTCTTTTGATAGCTTCAAAACTAAACATGCAAATGCTGCAACATTTCACCTTATCTCTATAGCATTATCATTGTGCATTTTGTCCTCCTTATTACTTGCAAACTGCAATTTGTCTTCCTTGCTTATGCTAGCCTAGATATCCTCATAACCACATCCTTCTTACAATGGAAATTATTTCATAACATTCCCTACCACCAAATTGTACATGTTAAAATTTTCCAAACATATTTCATAGCATAAAACACCTATTAGATTTTCATTATTTTCCTTGTGCTGTTGCACCTTGCTCTTCCCATGTTTTCTGTAATTCACAATACAGCCCCTTTTTATTCATCCTTCAACTTTCCCATATTCTAAACTGACATAATAAAAACAAAGTCAGCGAAAGTTGTTCCATGCCTCTATAATAAATTGCTCTCCCTCCCTGCATTCATTATCACAAGGAAAAAAAAACATCAAAATCCAAATATGAAAGAACAAAAGCATTTAAATATATAGAAAAAGTGATCATTACATATGAAAGAATAGACGCAACAAGAAAAAGAAATTGCTCTTATTAAGCCTTTCACTTTTTTTGACTAGTTGTTCAATTTTCTGGAATCCTATGCTTTCTCCCTAAACTTCTAAATTCAAACTAATAGAAATTGATAAATGTTACTATGTAAAGGCTCTCCAAGTACTTCCACTAGCTTGAATGTCGAGGTAAGTAAATCCCAAGTTGTTTCCCTAAAATAAGTTTTGTTAACCAAGAAAAGAAAGCTAAGTGAGGTTAAGTTGAGCTCCAAAGTGTAATTGGCACCTAAAGGGCCAAAAGGGCAAAATAGTAACTTTGGCCCTGATAAGCTTATATTTATTATATTTATTTCTCTCATATTTAGTATGTTTTAATATGTTTTGAACCTTAAATATATATTGTGAGTATGTTTTGTAGCTTAGAGCATATCTGGATTTAATTGATTGAAAGTGAATTTAATTTGTCATTTTATAAGTTTTAATTTGGTTGTGCTCTTTCAGGATATTGACAGATTGGTGATGTTCCGGTAGAAAAATCATATCTTGAGCTACAGAGATTGGAATGAAGTGATTCTTGATTCATTGAAAAGCTAACATCTGGAGCTACAAAGCACATTCGGACAATGAAACCTAGTTTGCACGTTAAGAGGTTCAAATTCAGCTTCAAAGTCGCGATTTACGAGTTACCGCCGGTTCAGAAGCAGTTGCGGTATTTTTGGCATATATTTGGCTGTAGATGTCCATTTTATGCGATTCAGGTGTCGTTTCGAAGATAAGAAAGAGATATACAACTTTTATGCTTTGAGTTTTGAGAAATAATGGCTGAATCAAGGTCGAATATCATCTTGAAGTTGCTGTTGCTGTTCTGGAGCATTACTTGGCTGACAACTTGGAAACCTTATAGTTATTTTGAATCTTTTTATTTGTTTGGGGTACTTTTGTAACAATATAGAAAGTTTAAGGAGTTTTTATGAGTTTAGCCATAGGTTTTAGTTTTCTTTGGTTTTTAAGCTGGCTGCCGCCGCACCTCTCCATCTCTTTTTCCTAATTCTAGTTTTAGTTTCTTTTATTCTTCTTTGTTTTTCTTTCGATCATGGCTGAGTAATTTTCTAGTTCAGTTCTAGGGATGATTTCCATCGCCAACACCGGTTGTGAGGATTGATTTTTCTTGCTTAAACTTTCTTTAATTTCAAGTATTTACTTCTTTATTGTTCAGATTCATTGCAATTAATTTTCCTGTTTTCGCTTGTTGAATTGGTTCTGCAATTGCAAATCTGCTTGATTTTCTTTCAACCGCTTAGGTAAAGAATTCAATTAGAAGCAAGTGAATTGATTTGAGATAGCTTTTATTTCTGGTTAGTTCATACGAAGAAGTAAGACAGGTTAAATTGTTCAAGCTTTTGGATTGTTGCCTGGAATAAACTTTTTGGTTCATTGATCTTAATGCTGATTTTGAGATAATTAGAAATTGCTTTTCAATATCTGGTTAATCAAAATTAAGAAATTAATCTGAAGCTTTTTCTGGTTAATTTTACTGCTGAATTCTTAGGGTTCTTTTTAGCTTTAAAGAGAGTCCTGTTTATTTGCTTGAATTGAAGAAATATTTTCTTTCGATGATCAACTGCGTGATTGGAATGGATAATCAACCCTGAACTGAGCGTTTTTAGTATTGGTTAATTTCGTTTTGATTCTACAGTTAATTTATTTCAGCTTTTAATTGAAGAAACCCCCCAATCTTTTATTTCAGTTTTCTGACAGGAAGCTTTCAGTAATAAAAAAAAAATCTCCTTTGGGATTCGACCTGGTTTTCACTGCTAGACTATAAATTTATTTATTCTGAGTTGTTAGGGATACCAGAATTATTTTTTGCGGTTTCGACGACCGACCAAAAATTTGGCGCCGTTGCCGGGGAGATTTCTTTTTCTGTTAAAGTTTCCTTTTCATTTATTTATTTATTTATTTTCTTTCTTTCTCAGTTAACTGACTTATGCCCAGATCTTCTCGTACAGGTGAATTAGTGTTTGATCCAGAGATTGAGAAGACAGCAAAGGCAAACAAGGAAAGTGAAAAGACAAGCAGTCAATTTTTCAGCTTCGACTTCTGCGAACAGCAACTCAGAAAGTGAAGAAGAACCAGTTGTTATTGTAGAGATGGCAGCCCAAAGAACACTAAGGGAGTTGGCAACTCCTGATGTTGTCCAGCAACCCCTGCGCATCGATTTTCCTGATATTGAGGTTGCATTTGAATTAAAATCAGGATTAATTCACTTATTACCTACTTTTCGTGGTCTTGCAGGTGAGGACCCCCACAAACACTTGAAGGAATTTCATGTAGTCTGCTTGACCATGAAACCACAAGGAGTTACAGAAGAACAGATTAAACTGAGAGCCTTCCCGTTCTCATTAGCGGACAAGGCAAAAGACTGGCTGTACTACCTTCCCTCCGGTTCGATCAGAACCTGGACTGAATTGAAGAGAAAATTTTTGGAGAAATTCTTTCCAGCTTCAAGGGCTGGGACAATTCGGAAAGAAATCAGCGGGATTTGTCAGTACAGTGGAGAAAGCCTATATGAGTACTGGGAGAGGTTCAACCAGCTATGTGCGAGCTGTCCACATCACCAGATTTCTGATCAACTGTTGCTGCAGTACTTCTACGAAGGGCTATTGTTCATGGATCGATTTATGTTAGACGCTGTAAGTGGAGGAGCACTTGTAGAAAAGACGCCCAAAGAAGCAAAAGACTTGATTTCTAAAATGGCAGCCAACTCGCAACAATTTGGGACACGGGTAGACCATGTGCCGAAGAAGGTAAATGAGGTAGGAACTTCGAATATTGAAGCTCAACTTTCTGAACTAACCTCTCTTGTTAGACAAGTGGCTTTGGGACAGGTTCAAAATTCTAGAGTTTGTGGCATTTGCTCTGTTCAAGGACACTTTACTGACTCGTGCCCACAATTGCAAGAGGATACAACACCTCAAGTGAATGCGGTAAGTGGGTTTGTTAACCAACCAAGAAGGTATGATCCCTATGCCAATCAATACAACCCTGGTTGGAGAGACCACCCGAATTTGAGATATGGGCAGCCAAGTAATCAACAGCAGTACCCATCTACCAGTTACAACAAACCAGCACCTCCATCACAGAACCAAGCACCAAATTCAGGTATGGCTTTAGAAGATATTGTGAAAGCTTTAGCCACTAACACTCAAATGTTTCAGCAGGAAACAAGGGCTAGCATTAAAGACTTGGGGAACCAAATTTCACAACTGGCAGCCTCATTGAACAAAATTGAAGCTGAAAAAGGGAGGCTGCCATCTCAAGCTGAAATCAACCTAAGAGAGCATGTTAATGCCGTGACCTTTCAAAGTGGCAAAGAGGTGCAAACCATCACATCAAAAATGGCAGCACTTAAAAAGGAACAAGATAGCCTAAAACCATCAACTTCTGATGCACAAACTGAGGAGGTAAGCAACAAGCCAATTTTTCCAAAATCAAAAATTCTAATCCCACCTCCTTTTCCTGGCAGGTTGGCTAAATCAAAGAAAGAGGAGACCGAGCAGGAAATTCTTGAAACTCTTAGGAAGGTCGAAATCAACATACCCTTGCTGGATGCAATTAAGCAGGTGCCACGGTATGCCAAGTTTCTGAAGGAGTTGTGCACCAATAAAAAGAAGCTGAAAGTTGATGAGACAATCAAAGTTGGGGAGAATGTGTCAGCAATAATCCAAAGAAAGTTGCCTGAGAAGTGTAAGGACCCTGGTATGTTTACTATACCATGTGTAATAGGCAATTTTAATGTGAAAAAAGCTATGTTAGATTTGGGAGCCTCAATGAATGTCATGCCATATTCAATATATGCTTCTTTGAAACTTGGACCTTTGAATGAAACTAGTGTTGTGATGCAATTAGCTGATAAATCCAATGCCTATCCTAGGGGCATGGTTGAGGATGTTCTTGTGCAAGTAAATGATTTAATTTTTCCTGCTGATTTTTATGTGCTTGATATGGAGAATGATGACCTAACTGCTCCTATTTTGTTAGGAAGACCATTTTTAAAGACATCCAAGACCAAGATTGATGTGGATACTGGCACTCTCACAATGGAATTTGATGGAAAAATTGCACAGTTTAATATTTTTGACACATTAAAGGAAACTGACAAGGATAATTCTGTTTCTTTTGTTGAAAAAATTGATACTTTGGTGCAGAATGAATCAGGAACAAAGGTTGAAAACCAAGTAAGGTTTGCACAAAAAGGTAAGAAAAAAAATGTCAAGTTGCACCAAGAACATGAGATGTCATTTGTGGTTGGACAAAAGGTGTTTCGCAAACACAGAAAAAGATGGAAAGAGTTATCTGGTAAGTCTGAGCTGAATTGGATTGGACCATTTGTTATTACTGATATTTCTACTCATGGTGCAGTCGAGCTTAAAAGTTTGAAAACGGATAAAGTGTTCAACACTGAGATGCATAAGTTGAAGCCTTTTCATGAGGGATTCTCAAAGCACCCTGGTTGATGCAGGAAGAAACTGTCTAGCCAAAGACAATAAAGAAAGGCGCTTTTGGGAGGCAACCCAAGCGTGGTTTTGTGCCACGAACAATTAGGATTTTTTTTTCTTTTTCTTTCTTTTATTTTTATTTTTATTTTTCAGCTTTTATTTTTTAGGTTTCTTTATTCTCACAACTAATTTTCTTGGTCAGGCAATATTTCTTTCAAGCTGGAGGTGAACTGAACCATATGGGGCAGCAAGCTGAAGTCAAATTCTGGGCAATAGATCATTGTGAAATTACCTTTCAGGGCGGTACCTTTTCTTTTCCCCATCTGTGCTTTTATTGTAAACATTGAGGACAATGTTTGATTTAAGTATGAGGGAGTGGGTAGCTTGAGCCATAATTTTCTGTTGTCAAAAATTTTGAACTAAAATTTTTTTATTCATATTTTTTAGCATCGATCTGAATTGTTAGATGATTTCACTTTTTTTGTTCTTGAATGCTTAGCTTGAGTGTTAAGTTAGTAATTTATTAGTCTTTATGCAACTCCCAAATTTTATTTTTAAATTGTTATTGTTGCAATTTTTTATCAAGCTAGTTGATGGTTATCTTAAGAAGCTGATTTTTTCCATCAAATTTGTGTACTTAGTACATTGATTTAAACCTTGTGAGATATGAGCTTATTAAGTTGAATATGCGGTTTGTTAGGTTGATGAATGATTTGAATCACTCGAGAAAAAATAAATAAATAAAAATAAAAATTGTTTGACTTGTTGCATTCTGCAAAAAAAAAAAAAGAAAAAAAAGAGAGAAATTTGCTACTCCGCTGTTCTGGGTATTGAAGTAGGTTGGGGTCTTCTCCTAAGGCAAGAGTCGATCACTGCTCAAAAAGGTACGAGGAATATGAGTATGGTCAAAGACCACTTTGGAGTTGTGTCGAGTTAGTAGCTTGGGTATGGTAGAGCCCCTATTATACACTCGCTAAACGGCAGAACACAAGAAAAAGACAAAACAAAACAAAAAAGTGAAAAAATCAAGTCAAATAAAAAAAAAAGTAAATTCTCATTTGATCTCTTATTTTTCATGGGTTTGTGGTAAGACCGGTGGTGCTTTTTGAGTTCTTATCTACCTGGTTTGTTCTCTTTACTTCGTGCACAAGTTTGATATTTTTCTTAGATTTTTAACGGTGATTGTTGCTAGCTTGAGAAGAAATTGTTTTCAATAACTTATTTAGTTTTGAGTTGCTATTGCCGAGTAGATTGCATGCTTAATTCCTCTTGTTAAGTTTTTCAAGACCCTTGGATGTGAAATTCTCTTACTCTGTTCAGCTCAAAAGTACATTTCTAATTTGAGTTTTGCCCGGGACGAGCAAAAGCTAAGTGTGGGGGAATTTGATAAGCTTATATTTATTATATTTATTTCTCTCATATTTAGTATGTTTTAATATGTTTTGAACCTTAAATATATATTTTGAGTATGTTTTGTAGCTTAGAGCATATCTGGACTTAATTGATTGAAAGTGAATTTAATTTGCCATTTTATAAGTTTTAATTTGGTTGTGCTCTTTCAGGATGTTGACAGATTGGTGATGTTCCGGTAGAAAAATCATATCTTGAGCTACAGAGATCGGAATGAAGTGATTCTTGATTCATTGGAAAGCTAACATCTGGAGCTACAAATCACATTCAGACCATGAAACCCAGTTTTCACGTTAAGAGGGTCAAATTCAGCTTCAAAGTCGCGATTTACGAGTCACCGCCGGTTCAGAAGCAGTTGCGGTATTTTGGGCATATATTTGGCTGTAGATGTCCGTTTTATGCGATTCAGGTGTCGTTTCGAAGATAAGAAAGAGATATACAACTTTTATGCTTTGAGTTTTGAGAAATAATGGCTGAATCAAGGTCGAATATCAGCTTGAAGTTGCTGTTGCTGTTCTGGAGCATTACTTGGCTGACAACTTGGAAACCTTATAGTTATTTTGAATCTTTTTATTTGTTTGAGGTAATTTTGTAACAATATAGAAAGTTTAAGGAGTTTTTATGCGTTTAGTCATAGATTTTAGTTTTCTTTGTTTTTTAAGCTGGCTGCCGCCGCACATCTCCATCTCTTTTTCCTAATTCTAGTTTTAGTTTCTTTTATTCTTCTTTGTTTTTCTTTCGATCATGGCTGAATAATTTTCTAGTTCAGTTCTAGGGACGATTTCTATAGCCAACACCGGTTGTGAGGATTGATTCTTCTTGCTTAAACTTTCTTTAATTTCAATTATTTACTTCTTTGTTGTTCAAATTTATTGCAATTAATTTTCCTATTCTCGCTTGTTGAATCGGTTCTGCAATTGCAAATCTGCTTGATTTTCTTTCAACCGCTTAGGTGAAGAATTCAATTTAGAAACAAGTGAATTAATTAGAGATTGCTTTTATTTCTGGTTAGTTCATACGAAGAAGTAAGACAGGTTAAATTGTTCAAGCTTTTGGATTGTTGCCTGGAATAAACTTTTTTGTTCATTGATCTTAATGCTGATTTTGAGATAATTAGAAATTGCTTTTCAATATCTGGTTAATCAAAATTAAGAAATTAATCTGAAGCTTTTTCTGGTTAATTTTACTGCTAAATTCTTAGGGTTCTTTTTAGCTTTAAAGAGAGTCCTGTTTATTTGCTTGAATTGAAGAAATATTTTCTTTCGATGGTCAACTGCGTGATTAGAATGAATAATCAACCCTGAACTGAGCGTTTTTAGCATTGGTTAATTTCGTTTTGATTCTACAGTTAATTTATTTCAGCTTTTAATTGAAGAAACCCCTTAATCTTTTGTTTCAGTTTTCTGACAGAAAGCTTTCAGTAAAAAAATCTCCTTTGGGATTCGACCTGCTTTTCACTGCTGCACTATAAATTTATTTATTCTGAGTTGTTAGGGATACCAGAATTATTTTTTGCAGTTTCGACGACCGACTAGGCCCAAGTCAGTGGCATGGATGTAAATTCTATGAAATTATGTTCATGCAAGTGTTTTAAGATATATAAGTTAAGGCCACAAGTGTTTCTAGCCATTTGAAACAAAAATGAAAGTTAAGGGTGAAAAATGCACTAAGTGATAAATTGAGCTATTTTATCTTATAATGGCTTAAGTGGCTTAAGGGCAAAGTGTTTAGGTGAGAAACACCTTTCAATGGGACCAAGGAGTGAAAGTGTAGGAAGAGTTTAAGTGGACTAAGTGAGTCAAAGTTCATTTTGGGGGCCAAAGTGTCAAGTAGGAGAGAAATGTGCCAAGTGGGAGTAGTTGGTTATATAATTAAAGAGATGGGACATATTCATCATGTTCTCCATCCACCATTTTGGTGGCTCTCTTTCCTCCATAGCTCCTCCTCATGAAAGCTCCCAAATTGTCCAAAATTTCATGAAAATTAAAGGTCCCAAAGCTATCCTAACAAGCCCTTAGCTTAGTTTTGGGGGGAATTGGTGCATTTGAGCTGGGTTTTGCAAGTTCTTGGTTCAAACCCTAAGGTAAGCATTTTGATCCTTGTGGGTTAGTTCTACACTTGTTAAATGGTTAGAAATGGTCTTAATTTTGTGCCCTTGGTATCCAATTTGGTTGAAATCAAGCTTGGAACTCAAAGGATCTCCATTGAGCTCAACTTTGCTTGCTGCTTGCTTCTTGCTTGGAGGATGATTTGAGGCAAGGGATTCAAGTTAATTTAGGTCAAATAATGCATATAAATGTAGTATTACATGTGGGAATAAAGTAAAAACAAGACCCATGTGAATTTCCTTTAGGGATTGAAGGATTGAGCAAGTTTTGTGCGAGTTCACATGTTGTTGCATAATGCTAGAAGAGCAATGGCGACGCGATTTCACCACATGTTGCTGGTGATTTTCCAAAAAACCTAAGAACTAATGCCTTTCACGACACATCACCAATGCCATCTCCAAGGCCTAAGTCCCTCAAGCTTGGGGCATCCTAGAAATGTCTCAATCCCTAGGTTATTATAAGATGTTCTGCAGCTTTGGTTGGGTCTAAAAATCATTCCTAAGTTGGGAATTATGCATTATTTAGGTGGTAGCTAAGTGGTGTGGTTCAGGTAGGGTAAGGAATGATGGCTATGGCATAATGACCAAGAAACAACCCAAGATCTACACAAGACATCAAAGAGATTGGATTTAAAACCCCACCCCTAATCAACTTATGATTAGAAACAAGAAGTATAAGAAAACCAATAACACAAGCAACTTGTGCACCAAGGTAGTCCTCAAAGAACAAAAGAGAATTTCTCTTCAAAGTAGCAATAATATTTTGTATAAAGGCTGTGTTTTACAACCAAAATGTATGCCTATTTATAGACCTCAACTAGGGTAAAATATTCAGCAAAATTCGAAGCCCAAGTCACATAGGAAACCTAGGTATAAAAGACTTAAGAAAAACTAGTCAAACTAGGACTCCTACACTTTTTAACACATGTTTAAGGTGTGTAGCGTATGCCGCTTATCCTATGTGACCTAAATCAATTCAATAGCTTAAATAACATTCTAAATATTGTAAATAATTAGGAAAATAAATAAAATAAAGGGCAAATTCAAGTTTGGCCCTAAAAACCCCAAAATGGTCTTCTTAGGTGCATTTATGGGCTCTTTAGGGTTTTTGCTTGTATCTTCAGTTTCCAAGCTTGAATATTTGAGTTCCATTAACTTGATACTTCCTCTTAAATTTTGAAAAGAGGTCTTGAAATTTTAGAGCTCAAAGATCCAACTTGTAGAAGAAAAATGCCCTTGAAACACTTCAAGGAGGCTCCAAGGGTGCACTTAAGAGGTACCCTTAGGGTTCCTTGTCTTGTGACTTGTCTAAGCACTCCAAAACTAAGTACAAAGCTCGTCCATCATCTTGGTATGATTTCTTGAATTTTCTAGCAGCTCCTTGTGAAATTCCATGTCCATTCTCCATGAAGAAACTTGAGACAAAAGCTTGAAATGCACTAGTGAGCTTCTTAGCCTTCTTTCTTGTCATTGGTCAGCTAGTTACCTTCAATGGGTCTTTGCCATCCTGGTTGTGCCTTCCTTGATCATATCAACTCCCCCTTCCTTAGAAGGATTCATCCATGAATCTGCATATTCAAAGAAAGACAAATCAGAAACATTGAATGTGACACTCACATTATACTCACCTGGCAAGTCTAGCATGTATGCATTGTCATTGATCTTCTTGATCACTTGGAATGGACCATCTCCTCTTGGATAAAGCTTTGTCCTTCTTATAGTTAAAAATCTCTCCTTCTTCATGTGCAACCAAACCTAATCTCCAAGCTCAAAGACAACTCTCCTTTGGCCTTGGTTGTCTTTCTTAGCAACATGTTGATTCTTGAGCTCAATTTGTTGCTTAACCTTCTCATGCAACCTCTTGATGGTCTTAAGATTTTAATACCATCCAAACTAGAAACCTTATGAGTAGGTAATGAAAAAAGATCTAGTGGAATTAAAGGATTAAAACCATACACAATCTCAAAAGGTGAAAAACCAGTAGTTAGCTGATTTTGCTGGGTACTGTTCATATGGTCAATTTTACCCGGTTGAGTGTAAAATCCATAATGGCGATCTTAGATGGATTTAATGTCTTAAACCTATTTACCTATGAATTTTTAAGTGTATTAAAGGTTTTAAAACTTTTATCACACAAGAGGAGATAGGTAGAATTTGACTTGGACTCGGTATGAAAGTTTGGATACATGAATGATGGGCACCAATATCATCAAGTGTGCATATGATTATACATGCACTTGGGGATGTTAGCCAAATTTCGTATTGGCTAGGAATAAAGAATTTGAATACCATCATTACTTTCAAATGAAATTATATATAAATATGTGTGTGATGGTTGGACCAATATACATATATTTGCATAAAGTCCAAAAGGGCCACTTAGATAAATATAGTGAGCATGTTCTGCTTAGCCTGCAGGACATGTATTGTTTAGGACTTAGGCTCACTAAATCTGATCACTATATAGAAGCACTCAGAGTGGTAATAGAAGCTAGTATCAAAGCCATGTTTGAATTAGAGTTGTATATAGCAACATCATGCATGCACAAAGTTACATACATAGAAGTTAGTTGGGTCAGCTGCGAGTGTTATATACCTAATGTACATTATATATTGTGCTCTTCTGTTGATCATGAAATTTCAGGAAAATGGTAGCCATAAGGAGAGGGGATGACAGGCCCCTATTACCTCCTACTGAGCAAACACAGGCCAATAGAAATGAAAGGGGTGTACAAAAGCAGCCAAGTGTTCAGGGAGTAGAAAACCTAGCACCTGAAATGAATGCACCATAGGTGTGGGTTGAACTACAAAGAAATCTGGCCCAAATAAATGAAAACTTAGTAAGGCTATTGCAAGCTCAACAACAAGGTGTCCAAGTAGCACAACCATTACCACAAGAGTAGAACTAGGAAGTTATTAGGAATAACCCAATGAATGGTACTTCTAAAAGAAATGAAGATAAAGAATTTGAAAGAGATGAGGATAGAAGAAATCCTAGAGGTAGAAGAATCAAGTCTGAGATCAGCCAAGTGTCAAGCGCCTATCACTCAAAAGCTGGGAACCTTAGTGAAAGGAGAAAAATAAGGTCACCTAAAGAGCATCAGGAGTCTGAGGGATCACATAGGTCTAGGAGGCACAGAGTTGAAGATCTTGAGGGCTCTGATGATGTCAGATTGTTGGAGAGGTTTCAAGGCCTAAGACCTCCACAATTTGATGGTAGAGCTAGACCGGAGAAAGCTAAGGAGTGGCTAAGATTCATTGAGAAGATGTTCAAGAGGATGCATTTGAGCTCCACAAAGAAAGTATCTTTGGCTACCTACAATCTTGTAGGTAGTGCAGAAATGTGGTGGAGAAGTGTTAGAGATAGGTATGCTGCCCAAAGAGGCAGAAGAGTAGATCATGAGCTAGAGATGACATGGTCTGAATTTACAAGGATGTTCCAAGACCAGTATATAAGTGATGCCATCAAAGACCTAAAACAGGCTGAGTTTGATGCACTGAAACAGGACAATCTCAGTGTTTTGGAATACGAACACAAGTTCAACCAACTTGTGAGGTATGCACCACAATACCATGGGTTGGAAGAACTTAAAGCAAAGAGGTTTGTCAGAGGTCTGAGACCTAATATCAGGAGAGCTGTTAGGCCTTTCAATGCCATTACCTATCATGATGCTGTTCAGAAGGCTTTACTGGTGGAACAGGAAGAGTATGAAAGTAAATGGTTTCCTAGTGGACCAGGAGAGACCAGCCAGGCTGGAAGACTACAGAAGCCAATGAAAGGTAAGGACACTGCCAAGTTTGGAAAACCTAGTATGGATGGCAAGGCCAAGAGTAAGTTTGTTGGCCCAAGGTGTCCTCGATGCAAGAAATTCCATGGCAAGAAGCCATGTTACTTTGAGACACAAGCATGTCTTAGATGTGGTTCTTTGGATCACTGGATCAAAGACTGCCCTTTGGTCCAAAGAAGAGGGCAAGACGAGCAAGGCCAGAATAGGCCTAATATGCCAGCTGTCAGAGATGTTCAGCCAAGAGGTGCTCTAGCAGTACCAAGGCCACAAGTGCAAAGAGCTGGAAGAGTATTCCATATTGACAAAGGGGAGACATCCCAACAAGGGGCACTTAGAGGTAACATTTATTTAAATGGTATGTCTGTTAGTGCATTGTTTGATACTGGTGCCTCAGTGTCCATTGTGGCTAGGAAGTCAGCTGAATCTATGAAATTGCCTATTGAATTCATGCCTAACATATCATTAATAAGAACAGCAGGTAGTCAATGTCTTTTCACGAATGAACTAGCTAAGGACTGTGAGCTAGAAGTAGGAAAGACTAAGATTATGACTGATCTGCTAGTGTTGAATATTCCACAATATGATATTGTTTTGGGTATGAATTGGTTGGCTATGTATGGTATAAAGATTGATTGTGCTAAAAGAGAAATCACATTGCCTAGTAATGAAGTGCATGCATTAGTGAATTCTAAGGAATTAGTGTATGAAATGCATGGCATGGAACTAGAAGTGTTAGATGAGATTCCTGTGATTTCTGAAGATGAATACTATGCATTGAATGATGTTGAAATTGAGGAAGAAGTTAGTAGGATACCTGTAGTGAAAGACTATCCACAAGTCTTTCCTAAAGATTTGCCAGGTATTCCTCCTCCAAGAGAGATTGAATTTGAGATTAAACTACAGCCTGGAGCTACACCAGTATCCATACCTCCTTATAGAATGCCAATCACAGAGATGACTGAGCTCAAGAAACAACTTGATGAACTACTTGAAAAAGGGTTCATAAGACCAAGTGTTTCACCATGGGGAGCTCCAGTACTCTTTGTGAAAAAGAAGGATGGATCATTGAGATTGTGCATTGATTATAGAAAATTGAATGCTATGACCATCAAGAACAAGTATCCACTCCCTAGGATTGAGGATTTATTTGATCAACTCAAGGGAGCAAAGATCTTCTCTAAGATTGATTTGAGATCTGGGTACTTTTAGTTAAGGGTAAAAGAGGAGGATATACCCAAGACAGCATTCAGAACAAGATATGGACATTATGAGTACATAGTCATGCCCTTCGGCTTGACTAATGCCCCTACTGCATTCATGGACTTAATGAATCATGTGTTTAGACCATACTTGGACAAGTTTGTAGTGGTGTTCATTGATGACATCCAAGTGTATTCCAAGGATGAAAGTGAACATGAGCATCACTTAAGAGTTGTCTTGAACACACTATTAGATAATCAATTGTATGCTAAATTTTCCAAGTGCCAATTTTGGTTAAAACAAGTGTCTTTCTTAGGACACATTATTGATCCACAAGGTCTTAGAGCAGACCTTAAAAAGGTCAAGGCTGTGCAAAAGTTGGAAAGACTTAAGATTATAAAAGAAATCAAACATAGGATTGACAGGCTATTATAGGAGATTTGTATAAAAAATTTTCATGATTACTTCGGTCCTTACTCAACTAACCAGGAAGGGTCAAAAGTTTGAGTGGACTGAAAAATGTGAAAAGAATTTTCAAGAGCTAAAGAACAAATTGATTCAAGCTCTAGTGTTAATCCTACCTAATCCAAGCAAACCCTACATCATTTATACAGATGCATCTAGATCTAGGTTAGGATGTGTGTTGATGCAAGAAAGGAATGTGATTGCTTATGGGTCAAGGCAATTGAGACCCCATGAGCAAAATTACCCTACCCATGACCTAGAGCTTGCTGCAGTGATCTTTGCCTTAAAGCAATGGAGGCATTACCTAATGGGAAGCTCATTTGTGATATACACTGACCATAAAAGCCTAAAGTACTTGTTCACTCAGAAAGAGTTGAACATGAGGCAAATAAGGTGGTTGGAGTATATTAAAGACTATGACTGCAGCATTGAGTATACTGAGGGCAAAGGCAATCTAGTGGCAGATGCCTTAAGTAGGAAATACACTGGGTTGCTAAAAGGTGGATCTTTGGTAGATACCAATGAGGAGAATAGTTTGCTATGCCTTTGGCATAAGTGGCAACAGTGGGAAGAAGCACAAGTCAATACATTAACTATTCAGTCTGGGTGGATTGAGGAGATAAGAAAGGCACAAGAAGTAGACCCAAATCTGAAGAAGATTTCAGGAGAAGACAAAGGGTCCTTGTATGAATCCTTTACCTACAAGCAAGGACTACTGCACTTCAAGGATAGAATATATGTGCCTAGTGAGCAAGAACTCAAAAATGAGATACTTGAGGAAGCTCACACTAGTAAACTAAATATCCATCCTAGAAGTGAGAAGATGTACAAAGACTTGAAAACACATTTCTAGTGGCCAAACATGAAGAAGAACATAGCCACATATGTCTTTAAATGTGCCACATGCCAAGGGATAAAGGTAGAGCATAAGAAGCTAGCAGGAACTCTGTAGACTCTACCTATTCCAGTGAGGAAGTAGGGTAACATCACTATGGACTTCTTAACTGGGTTACCTATGACCAAATTAAGGCATGACACAATATGGGTCATTGTGGATAGGCTAACCAAGTGTGCCCGCTTCGTACAAATAAAGATCGTAGACTTACTAGAAAATCTAGCACAAATGTACATCAAAGAAATAGTAAGATTGCATGGAGGACTAGATTCCATAGTGTTAGATAGAGATCCAAGGTTTACAACTAGATTTTGGAGTGCTTTTTACAAAGTCCTAGGAACCAAAATCCACCTAAGCACTCCTTACCACCTTCAGACAGATGCACAAACTGAAAGGGTGATTCAGACACTTAAAGACATGCTTAGAAGTTGTGTCTTAGATTTCAAGGGAGAATGGGACCAACATTTACCTTTGGTGAAATTTTCTTATAACAATAGCTATCAAAGCACCATTGGTATGGCATCTTATGAGGCCCTTTGTGGAAGAAGGTGCATGACAACGCACTATTAGGTGGAAGCCTTAGATAGACTAGAGTTGGGCCTTGAGATTATTGAAGAAATGACAAGCAAAATCAAGAAGATACAGGATGGGTTAAGGATAGCTAGATAGCCAATGAAAAGACCACTACTTATGTGAACAAAAGAAGAAGAGACTTGGAGTTTGAGGTTGTTGATAAAGTGTGGCTCAGAGTAGCACCAACAAAAGGCACTATCAAATTTATGAAAAAAAGTAAACTAGCTCCAAGGTACATTGGTCCTTATGAGATATTGCATAGAGTTGGCAAGGTGACTTATAAGTTAGCTCTACCACCAATTATGTCAAGTGTCCATAATGTTTTCCATGTCAGTATGCTAAAGAAGTGCCTATTGGACACAAAGCATGCTATAGCAGTGGAAGACATACAATTAGAGCCTAACCTGTCATATGAAGAGAAACCTATAGCTATCTTAGCTAAACATACTAGAAGGCTAAGGAATAAACTGATTCCCACGGTTAAAGTACAATGGTCAAACCATTCAGAAAAAGGGGCCCCCTGGGAAACTGAGAAAGAAATCATGGGAAGGTAACTAGATGAGTACCCCAAGCTAAGGGCAATTTTGGAGGACCAAAATTTTTAAGTGGGGGACAAATCTTACCACCTCAACAAAAGGTAAAATTATAGTATAAAGGCATAATGTTTACAAAACCATTATATACCATGATTTTCCCTATAGTGAATGCAATGTGAAGCATAAAACGTATAATCTACACCTCCTTAAAAGATCCACACAATGGTTATTTGGCCCTAAGGAAAACTTGAAAGGATTGCTTGGTTAACAAGTAATCTAT
Organism: Aquilaria sinensis; assembly: GCA_005392925.1. Lineage (NCBI taxonomy): Eukaryota > Viridiplantae > Streptophyta > Magnoliopsida > Malvales > Thymelaeaceae > Aquilaria > Aquilaria sinensis. The sequence continues at coordinate 294,579 of SMDT01003006.1, read as the reverse complement.
GTACTTTATTGTAAGATTTCAAGATTTGGGTACTCAATTGTACAACTTTAAAAGAAAGGTTTTAAAGGGATTTGAATGGTATGGAACAATTTTTTGGAGGCTAAATTGCATAAAGGAAACAAAGGCTATTATTCAAGAACCTAGGACAACTAGGTTTACAATTGTTCACAAAAATAACTTAAGGATGGGATGATCTTTGACAAGGGTTAAAGATGGCCATTTCTAGCATTAACCTAGCCTTTTATTTCCAGCTTCTAAGGTCCAAAAGGTGGGCTAAAGATTAGCCAAAAAGTCTTTGCTTAAGGCATACTTATAGTGACCTAAGTGAGGGTTAAGGTTAAACTAATTAAACCAAGAAAATATCTAGACTTTCTTGCCTTTCCTTGGACATTTCAGCCATAACCAGCCATAGCCTCCATCCTTAGCTCTTCCATAAGCTTCCATAGCCACCATAGCTCAAGCTCTCAAGAAATCACAAAGGAAGGCAATCGGATGCACCAAGAACAAGAAAAACCCTAGTTTTCGGGTTTATTGTGCAACACTTGTTATAATTAGCCTTCACAGCCCAAGGTAAGGGTTTTATCTGGGTTTTCATGGTTGTTTACTATTTAATATTGATGCTCAAGAATCCATGAATCTAAAACTCTAAGCTTGGAAGAGAACCAAAAGCTTGATGAACCAAGTTTAGGTTAAGCGGGAAATTATGACCTAGGGTTTCGGCCTTACAGCTTTGGTGCTCTAAGATGGCAGTGTTTATAGGGGTTTCTAGAGCCCAAGTTAGTACTAACTAAGACCAATTAACCTCTTAAGACCAAGCATTAGCTTGAGGAGGGCTGCCATAATGATTACATAATGTTTATTTGATTGTTTATGAGCTAACCCTAATGTGTTTATTGCTGCCAGCATTACATTTGTTTGTTGCTATGTTGTTTGTGCATTTGGATGGCTATGTTTGTGTATTTGTACTATATTTTTGTGTTTTAGTGTCTTTGGATTTTAGGTATATGGCTGGGAATTGAAGATTTTATTGATAAGCCCTTACTAAGTTTTATTCAAGAAACTTACCCCTTTTTTGTCCATTTCAGGAGCACCTGAAAGAGAGCACTCAAACTAATAGCTGTCATTTGAATTTCTCTGTGAAATTCTAGGTATATTAACTTCCATATGTGTAGTTGTAAAATGGAAAGTTTCATGATTTTTGGAGCACATTAGCTATTTTTAGTAATGGTACTTTTTGGCTTATGCAGCAGCTAGTCCCTTCAAGTTTCTGTAGTGCTTAGTGCTTTTGAAGTTCTCCAAGAAGCTTAGTGTACATATTAACTAAGTTATGGCATATATGTAGTGCATAAATTCATGTAAATGAGTTGGCCATGCTGTATGTACATTGTGTGAATGATATATGGATCAGCAGAGTGTAGTTTGAAGTGTGTGTGTGTGTAATTCTGTCCATATTGGTTCTTATGGACTGCTTTGAAGAGTATGGTGTTTGATGCTTACGTAATGACTTAAAATCCATGGGAATGGTTTACCCATGCATATAAGACATGTATGGAACTTCCCATGTTGGTTTTGTACCTTGAAATGAAATATATGAATTTAAGAAATTTTGTATGGGCATTATAGTCACTAGTTGATCAAATTTGGTAGCCTGTACTCCAATAGCCATAACTTTTTGTACTCAATGAGTTTCGCTCTGAAATTTTGATCACACTTAGAATACTTCAGGATGAATAATTTGGATTTTGAATCACTAGATTTGGTGCCCTATAGCAAGAGTTATGGCATGTAAAATTTGGCTGATTTTGCTGGGTATTGTTCCTATGGTCAGTTTTACCTGGTTGAGTGTAAAATCCATAATGGCAATCTTAGATGGATTTAATGTCTCAAACCTATTTCCCTATCAATTTTTAAGTGTATTAAAGGTTTTAAAACCTTTAGGACACTGGAGGACATGGGTGGAATTTAACTTGAACACAGTATGAAAGTTTGGACACATGATAAATGGGCACCAATAGCACCAAGTGTGCGTATGATTGTACATGCACTTGGGGATTTTACTCAAATTCCATATTGGCCAAGAATAAACAATTTGACTATCATCATTACTTTCAGATGAAATTGTATGTGAATATGCGTGTGATGGTTAGACCAATATATATATGTTTGCATAAAGTCCGAGAAGGCTACTTGGATAAATATAGTGAGGATGTTCTGGTCAGCCTACAGGACATGTATTGTTTGGGACTTGAGCTCACTAAATTTGATCACTGCATAGAAGCACTCAAAGTGCTAACACCTAGTCTTTTACCTTTCTTGTTCCCAAACACCTAGCACATAGCCCCCTTTTTTGGTTCATGCTGTTCTTCCTTAGTTCTTCCTTAAGTTCCATGGACTCCAAATTAAATGGTCCTTACCCAAGCTCTTTCTTCATCCCTCAACTTACCTTGGGGTAGAGAAGTTATTCTCTTAGCCTGGGAGAACATATGGTTTTAGTGCACCTTAGCCTTTACCCAATGGTCTATTACTCTCTTGGTATCCATGTCACCCTTGCCCTTGGGTAATGATGGTTCACTTAGCCTCGGTGCACCCTTAGTAACTTAGTGCTGCTTGGCCCTTACCCTTGGGCTTTCCGACTACTCATCAAATTCTATCCATATCCATGTAACTGTAGATATTTTTTTTAAGCTTGGTCTCACCCTCAGGGTGAGGATTCCTCTCTCAGCCTCATTGCCTTAAAACCACACTTAGCATAAGGACATACTTGGATCTTAGTCACTTATTGCCTCTACTAGGACCATTAACCTGCTCTAATACCAATTTGTTAGTGTTGTGCCCAAAAGCCAATCATGAGATGATTGTATTTTTGCACATTAAGTCATGATATTTTATTAAGGCATTAATCCAGCAATTATGTTTGTTGTTTTGTTTCTGCGTAACTTAACAAACATAATCGTAACCCTAGAATAACGATATTCTTAAACGTCCCTGGTCTAGTATTGTTGTGGAGCGGGTTGCAATAATACATAATGACTAGCATATGTGGAGACTAATATGAGATATGTAGTCTACATATGGGTACAAGTTGGAGAACTTGTGTACTGGACCGACCCACCATGAGAACACTACATGGATCGTTATATGAATGTCATAAGTGATTCTCAAAGTGATCATGGTATATGTAGTCCTTCGACCTAAGATCATCAAGGTTCCCTACATGTGAGTCACATACTTTGATACTTTCCTTTGTTGCTCGTAACTGAGTGAACTTGAAGGAGGTCATTGGGTATGTCACATATCATGCGGAGGGATTTGTATGATCAAGATGGGATTTGTCCCTCCTATGTAACGGGAGTGATATCTTCGGGCCCCTTGATAGAGTGAGACTTAGAAAATGCATGGCCATGCTCGGATGAGTTGATATACGATATCAATGTCATCAGCCTAAGTTAGTCTACTCGGTAATCAAGAAACGAAAGATTGGGCTATACGAGAGTGACACATTCCATGTCTCGTGCTTAGTCTTGATATCTTGGACAAAGGGACAATGGCATATATCGGTGATGATCATAAAGGTTTAGTCGAATCACCGACAATCTTGTTACTTGGGTAGCAATGATGTGTTGCTAGACACCGCTCATTGCTTATGATCATAAATGTGATTTATGATCATTGCCAACGTGGCAAGAGCCTATTGGGTCGCACACATAGAGCTATTTGGATTATTAGAGTGCATGGGCTAATGATTTGGGTTATGGTTTCACTTTAATTTCGTATTAATAATGGGCCCAAGAGTTGAGCCATTATTAAGCCCGAAATTAAATCCTAATTGGATTAGGGCTTTGAAACCCATTAGGCCTGGAAGTTGAGTCTCACTATAAATACAACTTTTAAGTGAGAAATTCGCAGGTCTCCTTGCCCTAGCCTCCCAAAAGGACAGCCGCACTCTTCTCTTGCAATTCCTTGGAGGACGCAAGCTAGCACTGCGAGCGCAAGAGAAACGCATCTGCCGGGACGTGGTGGAAGCGTGGTGATCCCGAGAGGCTCGTGTGGATACCATAGAGAGCCTGAACACGTCAACTGTTCAGGTTTTGTGATTCGACTCTATAGTTGAGTGAGAGATCTCAACCGAAAATTAGGTATGAAATTTTTGAACACACGGTTTATCCCGTTTCACTTGGATCCTGGAGGGCTTCAGTTAAATTCTGCTACGCTGTTTGGCTCTCGAAACCCAACAGTGGTATCAGAGCTACTGGTGAAACCCTAAATCGGGATTGAGTGTTGAATCGCATGATGCTATGTGTTCGATTGGTTTTCGGCCATGATTAATTAGATTGATTCATGATGCATGAAACCGTAATTCGTAATGAACATATGAGATATATGAAGAAACGACCCAAATTGGTTAATGAGATTAACCTGAAATTGATAGGTATGAGATACCTATATGGATTAGGATTCTTGCAATAGCTGCAAAAACCCTAAGTTTGTTTGGATTCGGCCTGTTTGGGCACCGAAAGTAAGGTATTTTTGGTGGCTCGAATGGAGGAGTCTTGGGTGCCTGGAGGGTTTCGGTTAAATTCTGCTGCGCTTTTGGCTCCCGAAACCCAACACAATTATGGTGGAACAGATTCCCAGGGCCCTACATTTACTTCCACTAGTAGGCTCTTAGGGAACTATGACCCCACTTGGTTACAATTAGCTAGTTATTACTCATAAAGTATATTAAATCATTACATGCAACTAGTTACTTAGTCTACCCTTGGACCTACCCTGCATAGGAAATATGCATGTAATGTCTTGGTTATGCAATGATGATAAATTAAAACAACATTGAAAATAGTGTCATGTCAATTAATGAAAACACAATTCAAAACAAGCCAAGACGTAAAAACTTTAGTTGCTTCAACTTCAAGTAACAACTATGCATATACATCTCAATCTTATATGTAACCATAGTGTTATACACTCCAATGGGCACTAGCAGAGGAAATCTCTTTGTAAGAAAATATCATACATATAGGAAAAAAACATATATCTACTAAGATCCATACTTAGCACTTCACCTACGCAAGCTAGCTTCAAGTGATGAGCCACACTTTCCTTGTACTCACTTAGCCTCAAACTGTAATGTAAACACTTTGGTACAAGTAGCTTAGAAATTTGAAGTTTCCTACTTAGAGAATACCTTCAACCAATGAAACTTAGCCTTAACAGTTGCCCCTATCAACTATTAAGCCTAACTAGCCGACTTATTACCTACACAACACTGAAAAAGTGAGTACTCAAAAGTACTTAGTAAAGGATTCAACACCTATAGGGTGAAAGAAAAGCAAGCATGCAAAGCACGACAAACACACGCACACACACACATACACACACACACACATATAACATCCCGTGTTTTGCATGCTTGCTTTTATATATATATAACAACCTGATAGCTGAAGGGTTATGGCCTCCGAAATCTCCTAATCAGCTGTCATAAAACCACCCTCGGTAAGAACTTAGCCCCAACCTCAGAGCACACCCAAACACCACCTTCAGAAAGGTAACATGACCAACCTCGAAAAAAGGTGTCTTCCACCACCCTTGGATTTACGAAGATACCGACCTTGGAAAAATAGATCCTACATCTTTTGCCAAGAAAAATAGATCCTACATCTTTTGCCAAAAAAAAGTCTCCCAAAGGTGACCCACTTCACCAAAGGGCCTTCCCTAATAGCCCTTGGGAAAAATCTCCACTCGAAAGGGTTTCATACCCCAAAGGGGTCTTACGAAGATACAACAGAAATGGTTAAGGAGCCTCTGATAGAGAGACCTCGCATACGCCCCTACCTTCTATCCAGAACGGCCTACGGCCAGCTGGAGATGCCTACCTCCAAAGGTACGGATTGGATCTGACCGAACACGTGTCATGATCTGGACCAGCTGTGTCGAACAACCTCCTCCCTCCACCGTCCTATAAATACTTGGGAGGGACCTTGGCAAGAACACATGAGACACTCTTTACTCTTTGTTCTCTGCTCCTTACTTCCACCCTCAAATATTGACTTGGGCGTTGGAGGCTCCTCCCCCGGAAACACACTCCGGGGAGCTCCTAACCCTTGTTCTTCTAAGTGATTCAAACATCTTCACACCGAAAGTCTCTCATTCAAGCCAGCATGTCATACAATGAGGATGCCGCCGGGCATCATTTGGCGCCGTTTGTGGGAACCCATTCTCAGGTCATCGTTGTTGAGACCCGATGTTCTAAGGACAAGGGACTCCCAAAGTCACAGTCTGCGCCAAAAGCTCAAATAATGACTGAACAACCTGCAGTTGAGACTTCACTGCCTAAGGATGAACGTCTTTTGATGGTAACAATAAGTTTTTTATGAGATTTTCAGTGCTCTGTTGTGGCTGAAATGACTCAATAGCTCAACCAAAGGTGGTCACAACCACCTACTGGGGGAAGGGCACCTTCTCTTAGCACCCGGTAAGAGACAAGCCCAAGGTTACCTCGCTGGAGCTTCGGAAGCGGGGGTTCTCATGATGAGTCATCAACAGAGAACGTACCCTCTAGAAGATGTCGTGTTGGAGAAATGGTGTCAAAGGAGCCCAAGACTTCCCATCGGTGAAGTCCATCCCCGTATAGGAAATCTTAATCCCTTCACCGACGAAGTTACTATAAAAAAAGAAGACGTTGCTTTTCGTTGCTGGCAACTACCAGGCAACGAGGAGAAGACAGTGCTACCACCCTCATGGAGAAGATCCTAGAGAGGTTGGAGAAGGTGGAAATATGTATTTTTTGAAAACCTGTTTGGTCAAGGTTGTTGGAGACCTTCACCGAAGAAGAGTCACCCTTCATCCGTCCAGTAGTAGAGGTACCTATGCCAAGTGACTTCCAAGTACTGCATTTGGAAATGTATGATGGGTGGAGTGACCCCCAAGCTCACCTAACAAAATATAGGCACAGCATGGTGTTGCACGGTGCTGATGATGCCACCCTCTGCAAGTGCTTCGAAGTCGCCCTTTCAGGGCCAGCAACTGCATGGTATAACTTCCTGGCTCCCAGAACCATAATGGGCTTCCAGGAGTTATCCGCCGCATTCACCCAGCAATTCATCGGAAGTAGACCAACGGTGAATATGCCCGTCCAAATGTTTGACATAGCCCAAAAGAATGGGGAGACCATTCGGGACTATGTTGAGAGGTTCAACCGAGAAGCCCTGAGTGTGCCCGACATTCGCCCTAAAATTCACATCCTCACCATGATCAAGGGACTTCGGAGAGATTCACAACTCTTCTACAAGTTCTTCAAGGATCCTCTTGACACCCTTAGAGAATTTTATCGAAGGGTGGAATAGCACATGACAGCCGAAAAGCTTAGGATGGGAGGGTTGAAATCTGATCATAATCACTTCGAGGGTTAGAGTCACCAACCTCAGTATCCAACCGAAGGCGGGGGCAGACCTCAGAAACAAAAGGGGAAAAAACCGATGTCGTTCACTCCTTTGAACAGCACAAGGATGACCATATTGATGGCCTTGGAGAAACAAAGAACTTTGATTTAGAGACCAAAGGCCATGACCTTAGGCAATAGAAGGAACATGAAAAAGTTGCCAGTTCCACTGAGACCACAGGCACAACACCGAGGACTGCTTCCAACTGAGAAAGTACATTGAATCTTTAATCAAGTAGGGGCAACTTTGGCACTACTTGCATATGCTGTTGCCCAAAGGTAGAATGGAAGAAGAGAGGAAAGGAGAAGATGAGGACTACGATTTCGACCGACGTCGAAACTGAAGTTCTAAAAAGCATCCACCACCTCCTGCGTCAGTGATCCAAACAATTACCACTGGGATACCCTCGGCCGAGAGGAAAAGGAAAGTTTGAGAAATCTTGATGATGCAGTTCGGAAACTCATTGAACAAGTTTGTTCAGAAAGATGGGTCTACTGTGAAGTTCCCTCATGACGACCCCCTCCTAATCATGGCAAGGATAGGGAGCTGGGACGTAAAAAGAGTGCTCGGGCATCTCCAAGATTGATCTTAAACCTGTTACATCTCCTACCTTTGGCATAGGTCCCTTCAAACTCCCTGTACTTGGGTGGATCGATGTACCTTTGATGGTAAGGGGAATTTCGGTTTAGAACAAAAAAGAGCTATTTGGCTCCACAATGATGAGGTTCATCGTCATGGATGTCCCTTCTTCATACAACGCCATCATCAGAAGGTAGATACAAGGAAATCTTCACATTCACCCAGATGTGAAGCACCTAACGGTCATCTTCAGCACAAAGGAAAGGGATGCGGAAATATTCATTGATCAAGCCAAAGTACGGAAAGTCTTCATGAAGGCGAGACAGAGCCCAATGAAAGTTCATGCACAGACTTCGGGAGAAAGAAACATGGTTGGCAAAGAGGTAATAGGAGGAGAAAAAAATGACTTTGAAAAAATAGAAACAAAGGATGCAGAGCTTGTCCCAGGCCGAAGTACCCGAGTGGGGAAAACACTAGCTGAAGGTGACAAGGAAAAGCTTGTATCCCTTCTATTAATGAACAAAGATCTGTTTGCCTACTCTCTGAATATTCTACCTAGGATGGACCTCAGTATAATCCAACATTACCTTAAAGTGTGTTCGGAGGTGAAGCTTATTTGGCAGAAAAAACATAGCCTCTCGGCACATAAGAACAACTTTGTTAAAACTGAAGTTGAACGGTTAACAAATGTGGCATAATAAGGGAGGTCAAGTACCCTGAATGGCTCAGCAACGTTGTTGTGCCACCAAGGAAGGGAGTGATAAACTTCAATGTGCATCGACTTCCGAAACATAAACGATGCCCGAAGAACTCCTACCCTCTACCACCAATAAACCAACTGGTAGACTCCACCCCTAAATACGGCCTGCTTAGTTTCCTTGACACCTTTAATGGATATCACCAAATTCAGATGAATCCTGAAATAAGGAAAAAACTGCCTTCATAATTAAAGTTGGTACCTACTACTACATAAGAATGCCCTTCGGCCTTAAGACCGCAATAGCAACATACCAAAAGTTGATGAACAAGGTATTCGGCTCCCAAATTAGGAGAAATATGGAAGTATATGTGGATGATATGATAGTCAAAAGAAAAAAGCATGGCAGTCACATCATAGACTTGGAAGAAACATTCAACCAACTTTAAAAACTTAACCCCGAGAAATATGTGTTCAGGGTAACGGTTGGCAAATTCCTTGGGTTTGTGGTATCCGAAAGAGGTATCAATGCAAACCCTGAAAAGGTCAAGGCCCTGCTAGGATTCCGAACTCCCATAACGACCAAGGATATGCAAAGGCTTAGTGGGATAATCACAGCCCTTAGTAGATCCATCTCCAGATATGGGGACCGGTGTCAACCATTCTTTAAAGTACTCACCAAAGCTGCAAAGAATGAAGGTAACCTCAGTTCTAAGGAACACCTTTGGAACGAAGATTGCCAAAAGGCTTGGCACGAACTCAAGAGCTACCTAACCCACCTACCGAAACTTCGGCAGCCGCTGGAAGGAGACACTCTCATACTCTACCTCACTGTCACCGAAAAGGTCGTAAGCTCAGTACTTGTAAGGGAAGAAGGAGGAAAACAGTGGCCAATATACTACGCAAGCAAGTCCCTGCACGTTGCCGAAGTCAAGTACCCCTTCCTGCAAAAGACCATATATGCTCTAGTATTGGCATGTAGAAGGCTGCAGCCTCACTTTTAAGGACATCCTATCATTGTTCGAAGTAACCTACCTCTTAGGGATGTCATGAGAAAGGTAGACCACTCTGGAAGACTATCAAAGTGGTGCATCAAGCTCAGTGAATACGACATCACCTATGAACCAAGAAGGCAATAAAGGCCTAAGCATTGGTAGATTTCATCATCGAAGTATCAAAAATTGAGTATACCTCAGAGAACCTTGGTAAGGATGAACCTAAGTGGACGCTCTTAGTTGATGGCGCCTTCGGTTCTAAACATTAAGGAGCCAAAGTAATTCTGCGGTGGCCCGAAGGAATGGATGTCAGACCCTAACTTTAATGCTTGGCCCAGGCCAAATTGGTAAGAGAAAATGTGATAAAAACATGAAGGACACAAATGAAAATGTGGGTAGTGATGTATGTGTGCAACCAAGAACTATCGTGTTTAAAATGCACATAAGAAATGGCCTAAGTACTAGTGGAGGAAAACAAAGTTTAAGGACCATTTTGAATGTTCTTTCGGGTGCAATTAGTGATGCTAATACTTGTGGGAAGAAACATTAAGCCATGCAAATTAGTTTAAGCTGAGAAGAGCAATAAACCTATTTTTAGGCATATATGGCACATGGCCGGTTAATGCATGCTTCCACTTAACCAAAATCCATTAGTTTTGGTCAAAACTCCATCTTTGCAAGTCAAACCATGTTGTTCGTGTTCTTGGCTTGAAGGTTTCGGATTCTTACCAAATTGGTGTAGATTGAAGCTTGGATTGAAGAATAAAGCTTACATTTGGTGGTTTTGGCACTAGGTGACCTTGGACTTGTGATTTCAAAAGTGGTCTTGAAGATTCAAGGTTAGCTGAGAACTCAAGCTTGTAATTGGGTAAGGTTTCACGAATTCTACTTGGTTTTGGTAATGATTCCATGTTCAAGTAGATTAATGGCTCCCAAGTGATACTATGTTTGAGCTATATGATCTTAGTTTGCTAGATGGGGCATATATTGGAACCTTCAGGTTTATGTGGTTTCTTGGCTAGCTAGTCATTAAAGGAAAGTACTAAAGTTCAAGGTAAGTAGGCCAACTTATATTTGAACCTGGAGCTCTAGTGGATTGGAGATGGAATGGCAAAGCTTGAAGTGCAAAATTATATGTGTGTACTTGCTAAAGGTTTTGGCCGAGAAGGCCATTGTGGTGTGTGTGTGTGTTGTGTGCTTGTTTGCTTAGATGTGCTTGCTAACCTTTGTAGTTATTGTTATCATGAATATATATATTTCTTGGTTAGCATGTGTATATGTTATTATGCTTGTGTTTTGGTGTTTTGTTTTTCATTCTTGCAGGCTAAGTAAAGTTAATAGAGGTTAAGCTTTGAGGCTTAACTAAATAAACTCTTTGGAGTTATAGTGAACCTTACTGAGTTTATAAACTCATGCCCCTTGTTGTTATGTTTTAGGAAAAGGCTTAGAGCTTGAGTGATTATGTGTGTAGCTTGTGTGCTAAGTTATTGCACATTTTGGCAAGGTATGTGCCAAAACCAAGAGCTTGGCTTATAAGTACAATGTGCAAGTCTTATGTTTATTGCTCAAACTTATGTGTGTTCATGGGCATTAGTATGGTGGTTTGCTTTTATGACTATGAATTTGGTTGTAGGACTTGTCCTTCAATGCTTGATCTTGTATTATACCTTCAAAGTACTTCTTGGGTACTACTGGTAGTGTGGGCTTGTATTGCATAACTTGTGCTAGTTTTGAGACTTTAAGTACTCTTGGTATGTTGGCAAGTAGGTAGTACTTTTGTGAAGGCATTTTGTGTATGTATATGGCCTCGGTTGGAGTATGAACTTGTGTATATATGTTGAATGGTTGAATGTGAAGTTATGCTTTGTTTATGAGTTATTGGAATTGCCCTTTTGGAGTTCTATGTTCCTTGATTAGCCGAATGTACATGTCATGAAAAACAAGTTTTGAAACTTGATGATTAGATGGGCTTCTTGGTTGACATGTGATAGCCGAAGTGCTATCGCCCCTTTAACCTGTGAACTTCGGCCAAATGCCATGTTCGGGAAACCGAGAGTCACTCGTAAGAGTTTCCAGTGCCAACCTGGGAAAGAGAAAGTCTAATGCCTTGGGCATACAACCTCGGTGGCCCACCAGCACCCCCGAGAGTGACAGAATTGACCTCGGGAAAGTAGCGCATCACCTCCCTCGGAAAAGCGGCCAAACCACCTTCGGGGAAAAAGGACCAGCCACCTCTGGCTGGAGAAAATCCCCCGAACGAGGAGCTTTAGTGCTGAAGAAACCCCCGAATTGTTGAGACGACTTCGGGAGAAGGGTCCTCATTCCGAAGAACGACCTTAACCAAGGGGACCTCGGGGGTACGGCAAAAGCAATTAAGGAGCCTCTGACATGTCGCTCGCACACGCTACACGCCGCCCTCATATGTGCTCTGACACGCCGACATTGTCTACATCTTGTCACATAGGGTTATTCCTGCCCTAGCCCGTGGCCCGAGGAGCCTACAGGCGACTAAAGGCCCCCACACCCAAAAGCACAAATTACATCCTACCGAACACATGTCGCTATCTGAACGGGCCATACCCTCCTATATATACTTAGGAAATGGCCTCAACAAGGGATCTCTTCTCCTCCGAAAAAACATAACAGGCAAGAATCTTTGGCCCTTAACACCTTCTCTCCACCTCCAAAACACTGACTTGGGCGTCGGAGGCTCCTCCCCAGAAAAAAATTCCAGTGACCTCCTAACCTCTGTTTTCTGAGTGTTTCAGGCAACTCATCCTAGGAAATCTCCCCTTCAGACGTTCTCACACACTAGAAGTTCCTCCCGGCCTTACCATGTCACACAACGAAGATGTTGCAGGGAATCATTTGGCGCCGTATGTGGGAACCCACTCCCAGGTCGCCGTTGTTGAAACTCGACGTTCCAAGGACAAGGGGCTTCCGCTGTCCCCGTCCGTGCCAGAGGTTCAACCGGAAACCGAACAAACTGCGGAAGGAACTTTCTTGCTTGAGGATGAACATCCTATGACTATTACCATGAGCTTCCTGCATGAGTTCCAACACTCTGTCGTGGCCGAAATAACACAGCAGTTAGACCGAAGATGGCCACGGCCAACTCCGGGTCGAAGGCCCTCTTCACCAGTACCTCGCCGGGAGAAGAGTCCCAGGTCAACTCATCGGAGTTCGGGAAGCGGGGATCAATGTGATGAGTCCTTGATGGAAAATATACCCATCAAGTTGCAACCCATGGGAGAAACGGGGCCAAAATGACCCAGAACTCCCCGCCGAAGGAGTTCTTCACCTGAAGAAAAGTCGCCGTCTCCTCGGCGCCGAAGTCACTTCCCAAGAAGAAGACATTAGTCCCCGTTCCCGGAGACTTATAGACAGCAGGAAGAAGAGCCCAGTGCAACACTCCTCATGGAAAAAATCCTAAAGGGGTTAGAAAGAGTGGAGAGACAGGTAGCTCGGAAGCCCATCTAGGCTAGGTTGTCAAAAACCTTCAATGGAGACGAATCACCATTCACTCGAGCAGTGGTCGAAGCACCCATGCCGAGTGACTTTCGGGTACCTCGGTTGGGGACCTACGATGGCCAAACTGACCCCCAAGCTCATCTAACCAAACATAAGCGCAGTATGGTATTGCACGGTGTTGATGATGCCACCTTGTGCAAATGCTTTGAGGTCACTCTTGTTGGCCCAGCAACAGCATGGTACAACTCACTAGCTCCTGGAACCATCATGGAGTTCCAAGAGTTGTCTACTACCTTGACGCAGCAGTTCATCGGAAGCCGGCCAACGGCGAAGATGCAAATCCAAATGTTCGACATAGTGCAGAGAAATGGAGAAACCATTCGTGACTATGTCGAGAGGTTCAATCAGGAAGCCTTAAGTGTCCCAGACTTCAGGCCAGAAATACGTATCTTGGCCATGACATGAGGACTTCGGAGAGACTCTCAGTTGTTCTATGAATTCTCCAAGGATCCCTCCGACACGCTCAGTGAATTTTACCGAAGGGGCGAGTAGCACATGACTGTTGAAGAACTGAGAATGGGAGGCCCAAAATCTGATCACATTCGTGCCGAGGGGCCGAGCCAGCAAACTCGCTACCCAACTAAGGGAAGCTTAAGCGAAGAAAGCCACCGGCTTTCACTCCTCTGAACACCACAAGGATGAACATCCTTATGGCGATGGAAAGACAAGGAACTCAGATTCAACGACTGAAGGCCATGACCTCGGACAACAAAAAGAACATGAAAAAATTCTGCCAATTCCATCAGGACCATGGGCACGATACCGAGGACTGCTTCCAACTAAGGAAATACATAGAATCCTCGATAAAGCAAGGTTAGCTCTGACATTACCTACGGATGCCCTCCCTAAAAGGAAAAAGAGAAGAGGAGGGGAAAAGAGATGACGAGGAGTATGACTCTGATAGAAGGCGGAACCGAAGTCCAAAAAGGCGCTCGCCACCCCCAACAGGAGTGATCCAAATGATCACAACAGGAATGCCATCCGCAAAAAGAAAAAGAAAGGCTAGGGAGATCGCGGTGATGGAATACGGGAACCCATCAAAAAAGCTTGTTCGAAAAGATGGGTCCACCGTCATATTTCCCCATGATGATCCACTGCTGGTTATGGCAAGGATAGGAAGCTGGGACGTCAAGAGAGTATTGCTTGATGATGGCTCAAACGCGGACGTCCTATTCTCACACCTACTACCAAGTCTGGGTATATCAAGGAGCGACCTCAAGTCCATCACTTCTCCTGCCTTTGGAGTGGGACCGTCCGAACTCCCCGTCCTCGGCTGGATTGATCTCCCTCTGATGCTAAGGGGAACTTCAACAAGCAACAAAGATGAGTTGTTTGCCTCTGTAATAACAAGGTTCATCATCATATATGTCCTTCATCATATAATGCCATTCTTGGGAGGCAAACGCAAGGGAACCTCCACATCCGCCCGGATGTAAAGTACCTAACTGTCACCTTCGCCACCAAGGATGGAGATGCTTAGATCTTCATCGACTAGGGGGAGGTGAGGAATGTATTTGTCAAGGCGAGGAAAGCCCCAGTGATGAACTGCACTCAGACTACGGAAATGAAGGTCTTACCCGCAGAAGAGTCAAAAGGAGAAAGAACAGAAGATCTTGAGAAAATAGAAACGAAAGAAATAGAGCTTGTCCCAGGCCGAAATACCCAAATAGGGAAAAAATTGGCCGAAGGTGACAAGGAAAAACTTTTATTTTTCCTACTAATGAATAAAGATCTATTTGCCTACTCGCCGAAAGACATGCCTGGGGTAGACCCTCGCATAATACAGCATAGCCTTAAAGTAAGCCCAGAGGCAATGCCTGTTTGCCAAAAAAAGTGAAGCCTCTCGGTACACAAGAACAACTTCATCAAAACCGAAGTCCAGCACTTGATAGATGCAGGCATAATCAGGGAGGTCAACTACCCCGAATGGCTAAGTAATGTGGTAATCGCCACAAAAGAATGGAGCGACAAGCTCCGAATGTGCATCAACTTTCGGAACTTAAATGATGCTTGCCCTAAGGATTCGTATCCTTTCCCGCCAATAGATCAGTTGGTAAACTCGACCGCTGAATATGGACTCCTGAGTTTCCTCGACGCCTTCAGCGGGTATCATCAAATCAGGTTAGACCCCGAAGATGAGGAAAAAACCGCCTTCATCACCAAAGTTGGTAC
Organism: Aquilaria sinensis; assembly: GCA_005392925.1. Classification (NCBI taxonomy): domain Eukaryota; kingdom Viridiplantae; phylum Streptophyta; class Magnoliopsida; order Malvales; family Thymelaeaceae; genus Aquilaria; species Aquilaria sinensis. The sequence continues at coordinate 279,163 of SMDT01003006.1, read as the reverse complement.
ATATTGCTATATCAGAATGCCCTTCGGGCTTAAAAATGCAGGAGCCACCTACCAAAGGCTGATGAACAAGGTCTTCAACGACCAAATAGGGAGGAACATGGAAGTCTATGTTGATGACATGATAGTCAAGAGCAAATTGCCTGGCCGTCATATTGCAGATTTGGAGGAAAGCTTCCACCAACTTAGAGCATTCGGAATTCGCCTTAATCCTGAAAAATGCGTCTTCGGCGTAAGCTCAGGCAAGTTCCTCGGGTTTATGGTGTCGGAAAGAGGTATCGATGCCAATCCAAAAAAAGTCAGAGCGCTAGTTGAATTTCGAACTCCTGTTACAACAAAAGATGTGCAAAGGCTCACTAGGAGAATAATGTCCCTTAGCAGATTCATTTCAAGGTATAGGGATCGCTGCTGAGCATTCTTTAAGGTCCTTACCAAGGCAGCAAAAAATGGTGGCGACCTCGGAGATGATGACCATCCTTGGAACGAGGATTGTCAAAAGGCATGGGAAGAGCTCAAACTCTATCTAGCTCGCCTACCTACTCTTCGGCAACCATGAGAAGGAGAACCCCTTATACTGTACCTCACCGTTACTGAAAAAGCACTGAGTTTGGTTGTTGTGAAAGAAGAGGGGGCGGAGCAATGGCCAGTATACTACGTGAGCAAGTCCCTACATGGTGCCGAAGTCAGGTATCCCCTACTACAAAAAGCTATTTATGCCCTGGTGTTAGAAAGCAGAAGACTACGTCCGTACTTTCAAGCTCACCCCATTATTATCCAAAGTAACCTACCTCTTCGGGATGTCATGAAAAGAGTAGACCATTCGGGGAGGCTTTCCAAGTGGTGCATAGAGCTCGGCGAGTACAATATTACTTATGAGCCAAGGAAAGCAATAAAAGCCCAAGCTCTAGCAGACTTCATTGCCGAAGTACCTGTTACCGAAGGTGATCAATCGGACCTCGGCAAAAGTGAGCCAGAATGGACTCTGTTTGTAGATAGAGCCTCCAGCTTCGAACACCAGGGAGCTGGGGTAATTATCCGCAGTCCCGAAGGTTTAGAAGTCATGAAAGCCATCAAATTTGGGTTTAACATCACCAACAACATGGTAGAATATGAAGCTCTCATAGCAGGGTTATGCCTGGCCAGAAAGATTGGTGTAAGAAACCTAAAAGCCCACAATGATTCCCAGCTAGTGGTCCGGCAGATGGCAAGGGACTACAGTGCCAAGGACCCAACTTTGGAAAAATATCACGAGCTCGTAGTAAAGCTCATCCAAGAGTTCGACGCAGTACACATTGGAAATGTACTTCGCCGAGACAATACTGAAGCAGACAGCTTAGCCAAGTCAAAAAGGTTCACCAAAGTGTTGAGCCGTCTGAGCAGAGCGACACTGAGCATAGCAACCTCGGAAGAAGGATGGAAAGATCCTATAAAAAGGTATCTTACAATCGAAGAGCTTCCCGATGATCCTTGTGAAGCGGAAAAAGTGTGAAGACATTCTGGAAGATATTTCCTAATTGGTGAAGAGCTATACCGGTAGAGGTATGCGAGCCCGCTGCAGAGGTGTGTCAGCGAAGAGAACACTAGCATAGTTCTCGAAGAAGTCCACGAAGGGGCTTGTGGTTCCCATATCGGAACTGACGCCTTGGCAGGAGTAATACTCCACCAAGGGTACTTCTAGCCCACCTTAAGAAAGGACGCAAGGCAGTTCGTCCAGAAATGTGACAATTGCCAAAGACACGCCAACATTCAAAGATTGCCCTCGGAATTAATAACCTTGGCAGACTACCCCTATCCCTTTGCAGTTCGGGGCATAGACCTCATCAGGCCACTCCCGACAGCACATGGAGGAGTGAAGTTTTGCGTAGTAGCTGTGAATTACTTCACTAAATGGGTCGAGCCAAAACCCCTAGCGACCATTTCTGCAAAGGATATACAAAAGTTCGTCTGGAAGAACATTATATGCAGATTTGGCATACCGAGGGTGATAGTTGCCGATAATGGTTCCCAATTTATGGACAAGGGATTCCAGGAATTCATCACCAATCTCGGAATAAAAATGCATTTCGCCCCGGTAGCTCATCCCCAAAGCAATGGACAACTAGAGGTATCCAACAGAACTATAAAAGAGGGTCTGAAAAAGAGGTTGGGGGAAGTAGAGGGAAAATGGCCAGGAGAACTTGCGACTATGCTACGGAGTTATCGGACGACACCCCGAAGGGCCACGGGTGAGACAGCTTTTTCGCTCATATTTGGCACGGAGGCCATTATTCCTATTCAGGTAGTACAACCATCAGTCAGAATATAAGTGTTCGATGAAGGAGGGAACGACCTTGGATTGAGAACCAAGCTTGACTTGATCGACGAACACAGAGAGGTGGCCGAACTCAGAAGGAAGGCCTTTCAGCAAATGGTGGCCACAACCGCGAATCTGCGCGTTAGGCCAAAAGGAATAAGGAAAGGAGACCTTGTTCTCTGAAAGGCCGAATTCGAACTCCGAAGGCTGTCTCACGGGGTACTTCGGGAAAACTGGGAAGGGCCTTACTTGGTCCTTGGCGAAGTCTGAAATGGAGTTTATAAGCTTGGCGATGCCAAAGGTGGAGAATTGAAAAATACATGGCACTCGGACGCCTTGAAGAAATTCTATGCTTAGAATTTTGGTAAGAAATTGTACAAGTTAGAAAAATTTTCTAAGTACAAAAATTTTCTTCCACCAAAGGATTCTCACCGAACAAGGCTTAAGCAAGAAAATTGCGAAAGTTATGTGTTCCTTTTAAAGTTGATTTGGTCATTTGCCCAAAAAGTAAGTCCACCATAAGTAGGCCAAAATTTTGCTTAAGGGAACTCGTCGAAAATGAATATTTTTTCGAAGATGGCTAATAAAGCAAGCAAAACGTATTTTCCGAAGTCCCTTGACCGAAAGTGGTCGGGATAATTGGGAAATAAAAGTTACTGCTCAAAGACTTACCCAAATTCTGGAAGAAGGAAGGTTTTCATTAAACAAGGCCTTGCTACAAGGAAAAGGTTACAAGAAGAAAGATTACAAAGAAGAAGAAAAGAAGGCACAGGCCCTAAAACATCTAAGGGACCCCGACGTCGTGGGAGGCTCCCGCCCCTGTGTCTTTAGCCGCCGCCTTCGGTACCAGAGGAGGGGAAAATGGCAGGTTGAGGTGCTCAATTTTTGACCAAGTCCACCGAGGCCCCTCGGGAATGTCCAGGGCAGCCAAAAAGGAAAGGTCGAGATCTGGGCACCTCTTCAGAACTTGATGGCGAGCCAGACAAAAGCCATCTTGAAAGGCAACCTTGGTCGCCTGGAAGGCCTTGTCTTTTTCAAGGGACAAGTCCTCCATCTCGTTCTGAAGGTCAGCAACCTCCTTCTTCAGTGCCTTCACTTTCTTCTTCTTCGGCTCCTTCTTCAAAGCCTCGACATCAGCTTGAAGTTTGGCGTTGTCAGCAAGCGCCTTCACCAGGAGAGCAGAGTCTTCCCCTTTTCCCTTTTGATAGGCCTCGTTGGCCGAAGTTAGGCTCACCAGCTTCACACCGAGGTCGGACATCTTCTGGGAAAAATCCTTCAAGAGCTCTTCTTGGCCCTTCAAGAATTCCTCCCGAAGTTTTGCAACTTCCTCCCTAGCTATATGGCTCAACTCTACATTTTTTACAACAGAGTTGGCACAGAAGACCTTGGCCTTCTCCAAATGATCTTCGGTCCAAGTTTAGACCGAAGCTTGATTTGCCGCCCAAGCCCGAAAGTATCCACTATACCCCAGGAGCTGGAAAAAGGAAGAAAATACTTAGTCAAATATGCATAAGGAGAGCCAAGTACTTAGAAAAATTGGGAGAAAAAATAAAGGGCCTAAAGAAGTACTTGGGCAGCATGCTCAGAAATTTTTGAGGCGAGGGTCTCCTCATTGGTGCACTCTTAGGCAACAGCCTTGAAGGAAGCCTGGGTGAGTACGCCCCTCGCCATTTGGGGAGCCATTTGCTGGCAGTCCTCGGAGAACAAGTTCATGTCCTCCGTGAATGACCAAAAAGGCTCCCTTGGAACCTTGTCCTTCTGGACATGGGAGTCCCGAAGAGCCCGCCTTCGGGCATGGTCCACCATCGAGGATGAAGGTGCCAGTTCTCCTGCAAAGTTAAAATACAAGTCTCGTTAAGACAAAAGTCTGTTAGTCATATATCAACAAATATTAAGAGTAAAAATGTCTAAGGGACAAACCTAGCGCAACCTCAGCGACGTCGTCGTCGGAGTCCCTTACCTCCTCTACCTCGGTAGGGATGTGTTTACCCCTGCTTCTTCGGTGCTCTTCGAGCTCCTCAGCAAAAGGGTCTACTGCCGAAGAACCCAAAATATCTGCCGAGGTAGCAGGACTCTGAGAGACCACACTGGTGGCCACCTCGGTCGGTAGGATGGCTGGGACCTCAGCCTCGCCGCCAACCTCCTTGACGTCCTCCAGCAGTGGGGGAAGGGCGTCCTTCTTCATTTTTTTGGCCGAAGATGGCCCACTCCCAATTGTCTTATGCCTCCTGGAGGCGCCCTTCTTTGTCTGTTCCCCATTTTTGGCTTGGTTGAGAAAGATGGACTTGTAGTAGGCAGCTGACTCGTTGCCCATCTCCGAAAAAGAAGGAAAACATCAATGTAAGTCCAGACGGATACTTATACTGAAAACTTTGGAAGAAAACTTACTTTCAAAAAAAGGCTTCATAAGTGAGCTCCCCCCGAAGGAGCATCACCAGCCAAGACTCCTTCCCGTCAATGGCAGAAGCTGGCATGGCGAGGTCCGTCTTGTGCTCCTTAACTTCTCCCAACTCCCGAAAGACCTCATCGGTCATAAGTTTCCACATGATGGGGAAGGGGTAGAGGGAGTGTGGAGGGACCTCGGCATCCCAGTCGGCGACAGCACAGATATGTCTATCAAAGTCCACAAACCTCGCCGCCAACTTGGGAGTTAGCAGCTTCTTGGGGTCCACGACATCTATCTCCAGATTTCCCCGAGGCCACTTAGTCGGAATGTGCGACCAAGCCTTCGCCACTTTCAGGAAGAAGAACTTCCTTTGCCACCCTCGCCAGCTATCTTTGGTAGCGAAGGTGAACATGTATTTTTTGCTCTCAGATCCCGGAGGTAGCATTAAATAGAAGCCACCCTTCAGGACCGGATAGAGCTTGTAGTACTGCATGAAGAGGATGAAATGAGGTTCTATTCCGAAAACCCTGTACATGCAGAGGAAAGGGTTGAAATAACAGTATGAGTTGGCAGGAAGCTAATTCACGGCTATGCCATGAAATTGGCAAAAGTCACAAGTCATCCTCAGCGGAGGAAACTGAAGGTCGGCCTTCAGTTGGGCTCAGAAAACAGTAACCTCGTCGTCCCGATTCATAAAACTAAAATGACCGAGATGAGGTAACCTCGTGATGGCGTAAGAGGGAAGAAAAAACTTGGTTGTCCACTTTTCTAATTTTTCCGAAGTGGAGCAACAAGGGTGAGACATGAGAGGCTGCCAGCTCTCGGGGATGGGCACGATAGACATAATGGGGACAGACGAACACATGATTGGCCAAAAAGTGACTTCAAAAGAATTGAGGGACTTCGGGAAGAAGAGAAACAAATTCAGGAAGCTAGAGAAAGCAGAAAATGAAGAAACCGAAGGACCTCTAGAGTCAAAATGCACCAAAAGTTTTTCCGAAATCAGGATTTGAGGACGCCGTCGTGAATGGTGGTCGAAAATCGCTCCGCTGTTAGCACCGCCGCAAAGAAAAAGGAGAAAGCACGAAAGCAGACGAGAGCAAAGCAAGAGGAAAGAAAGAGCAAGTGAGGGTTATGACGGAGGAAGGTGTATATAGACCTAGGAAGAGTAGCCGAATCAATGTCATAATTGCTTTGTGAAGGTGAACTGTCGCCATAATTGCCCCTCGCACGTGAAAAAATGCGGCTAGCATAACTGACGTGACTGCCCCCAACCATCACACGCCACATGTCATCCAGCGTGAGAAACTAGGACACGTTTTCTGACACGCCGAAAACCCGGGCACGTCGCTCCAAACTGACACGCTTGGTTACGAGATGCGACGATCCACTGACCTACAGCAGAAAAAGTAAAGAGATTGGGCACCTTGAGAACACCAAAGGGCAGACAGTGACACCTGGCCGGACAGGGCCTGTTTTCAGGTGACAAAGTGCCTTCTTTATGAATGTCACACTTCGAGTCCTGAAAAGTGCCCCCAGAAGGCCTGCAATCCGACGTCTCCACTTCGGCTTTCCGAGGAGGGGCATGTGATAGCCGAAGTGCTATCGCCCCTTTAACCTGTGAACTTTGGCCAGATGCCATCTTAGGGAAACCGAGAGTCACTCGTAAAAGTTACCAGTGCCGACTTGGGAAAGAGAAAGTCTGACGCCTTGGGCATACGACCTTGGTGGCCCACCAGCACCTTCGGGGAAAATGGACCAGCCACCTTTGGCAGGAGAAAATCCCCCAAACGAAGAGCTTTAGTGCTAAGGAAACCCCCGAATTGTTGAGACGACTTCAGGAGGAGGGTCCTCATTCCGAAGAACGACATCAACCAAGGAGACCTCGGGGGTACGGCAAAAGCAATTAAGGAGCCTTTGACATGTCACCCGTACACGCTACACGCCGCCCACATATTCTCTCTGACATGCCGATGCTGTCTATGTCTTGTCACATAGGGCTATTCCTGCCCTAGCCCGTGGCCCGATGAGCCTACAGGCGGCTTGAGGCCCCCACGCCCAAAAGCACAGATTACATTCGACTGAACACGTGTCGCTATCTGAACAGGCCATACCCTCCTATATATACTTAGGAAATGGCGTCAACAAGGGATTTCTTCTCCTCCGAAAAAACATAACAGGCAAAAATCTTTGGCCCTTAACACCTTCTCTCCACCTCCAAAACACTGCCTTGGGCGTCGGAGGCTCCTCCCCGAAAAAAGATTTCGGGGACCTCCTAACCTCTATTTTTTGAGTGTTTCAGGCAACTCCACCTAGGAAATCTCTCCTTCAGATGTTCTCCCACACTGGAAGTTCCTCCCGGCCTCACCATGTCATACAACGAAGATACTGCAGGGCATCACCATGCATTAAAATGCCACACTTGATGAGCACACACCTTAGACACTTAACGATAAAAGTGTAATGCCTTGCCTTGCATTGAAAGTTATTGTTAAATCCTTGCCTTGTATTGCAAGTAAGTTATGGGCCTTGCCTTGTGCTGTAAGTAAAGTATACAGGATTATTTAGTAAGCTTCCTGGGGCACCTCCCAGGCCTTAACCTTAAGAAAATAAGACTTAAGCTACAAGTTTGAAAGTTGGCTGAAACTAAAGTCTACTCATAACTCTTAAAAGTGCTTGTGTCTAATAACTTTCATGGTAGCTTGGTGAATGGAACTGTGAGTGCACAGGCTGGGGCCTATGTGGGGTGTGACAGGCTTTGTTTGGTATAAGAGCTTGTGGTTTATAGCTTCTGATTAAGTATATTGTTTAGCCTAGACTTGTTCCCGCATAGATTTATACAAGACTTGTAGTTATTGAGCATATGTGAATCGATGCATCTTAAGTGAAGGATGAGAACCAGAGGTAGGGAAAGATAATCCCTTGCACAAGAATAAAATTGGGTAGCCCATCCTAGAGATGGAATGCATACAAGGGAGCCTGAAAGGCAGCCAGAGGCCTTAGAGCCTAATTTGGCCAAAGAGCCAAATGCCAGGGTGTTAGTGTCGTGCCCAAAAAGCCAATCATGAGATGATTGTATTTTTTGCACATTGAGTCATGATATTTTAATAAGGCATTAATCTAGTAATTATGTTTGTTGTTTTGTTTCTGTGTAACGTAATAAATATAATTGTAACTCTAGAATAATGATATTCTCAAACATCCCTGGTCTAGTATTATTGTGGAGCGGGTTGCAATAATACATAACAACTAGCATATGTGGAGACTAATATAAGATATGTAATCTACATATGGCTACAAGTTGGAGAACTTGTGTACTGGACCGACCCACCATTAGAACACTACATGGATCGTTATATGAGTGTCATAAGTGATTCTCATAGTGATCATGGTATATGTAGTCCTTCGACCTAAGATCATCAAGGTTCCCTACATGTGAGTCACATACTTTGATACTTTCCTTTGTTGCTCGTAACTGAGAGAACTTGAAGGAGGTCATTGGGTATGTCACATATCATGCGGAGGGATTTGTATGATCAAGATGGGATTTGTCCCTCCTATGTAACGGGAGTGATATCTTCAGGCCCCTTGATAGACTGAGTCTTAGAAAATGCATGGCCATGTTTGGATGAGTTGATATATGATATCAAAGTCATCAGTTTAAGTTGGTCTACTTGGTAATCAAGAAACCAAAGATTGGGCTATACGAGAGTGACACATTCCATGTCTCGTGCTTAGTCTTGATATCTTGGACAAAGGGACAATGGCATATATCGGTGATGATCATAAAGGTTTAGTCGAATCACCGACAATCTTGTCACTTGGGTAGCAATGATGTGTTGCTAGACATCGCTCATTGCTTATGATCATAAATGTGATTTATGATCATTGCCAACGTGGTAAGAGCCTATTGGGTCACACACATAGAGCTATTTGGATCATTAGAGTGCATGGGCTAATTATTTGGGTTATGGTTTCACAATAATTTCGTGTTAATAGTGGGCCCAAGAGTTGAGCCATTATTAAGCCTGAAATTAAAGCCTAATTGGATTAGGGCTTTGAAACCCATTAAGTCTGGAAGTTGAGTCTCACGATAAATACAACTTTTAGTGAGAAATTCAGTGCTTTTTTGCCCTAGCCTGCCAAAAGGACAGCCGCACTCTTCTCTTGCAATTCCTTGAAGGACGCAAGCTAGCACTACGAGCACAAGAGAAACGCATTTGCCCAGACGTGGTGATCCCGAGAGGCTCGTGTGGATACCATAAAGAGCTTGAACATGTCAACTATTCAGGTTTTGTGATTTGACTCTACAGTTGAGTGAGAGATCTCAACCAAAAATTAGATATGAAAATTTTCGAACGCCCAGTTTACCTTGTTTCACTTGGATCCTAGAGGGTTTCGGTTAAATTCCGCTGCGCTGTTTGGCTCCTGAAACCCAACACAGGGTACATATACTTGGACCAAGCAGAGGGAGGCAAGACAAGATGGAATAGATGATGGAAACATTGCAAGCTACTGTAACACAGCTTGTGGTAGGAATGAAAGCCTTGGCTAGAGGCCAAGTGTAACCACAGGAAAGTCCAGAACAAGCAGGAGTAGGAAGAAACGTTGATGCAAAGGCAGGAGAGGAAGAAGGCCAGGCAAAGAGCCAGTGAACTATGATCAGTCAAGCAAGAATGGAGGGCACGAGGAGGAAGAAAAGGGTGATGAGGAGATGAGACACCCAAGGGCCAGAAGAATAAGATCTGAAGTGAGATAGGAGACTAGAATTGAGGTAGAGGAGCTGGATACCTATATGTCTTCAAGAAGGGCTGAGCCTCGTACTAAGATTACTTCTAGAGGAAGGCCACCTAAGGGTGGAACCTGAGATATGGAAGTTAGAGAAGAAAGATCTAGAAGAGGTGGCTTAAAGGAGGGCTAGTTGGAGGGATTCCTGGCACTAAAACCTCCAGTGTTCAAGGGTGGATGTGACCCAGATGAAGCTAAGTTCTGGGTGTATCAGGTATAGAAGATCTTTGAAAGGATGGATGTGTCCTCCACTCAGAAAGTTCTTCTAGCCACCTTCAGGCTGGAAGGAAATGTAGAACTCTGGTGGAGAGCAGTACAAAGAACATACCAGGAGAAAAATCAGAGAAGGCCACTTGCTAGGAGGAGGTCTATGAAATGGGAAGATTTCCTCCAAGTCTTCCAACAACAATATGTGAGTGAGGCCCAGAAAGATCCAAAACAGGTGAAATTTGATCAGTTAGAGCAGGGAGATGTTAGTGTTATGGAGTATCAGCAGAGATTTAATAGTTTGATCAAATATGCTCCACAGTATGACAGGCAAAAGGAATTGAAGACTAAGAGATTCCTGAGAGGCTTAAGGCTTGAGCTGAGGCAAATCCTCAGAGCTGTGGGAGCTAGAGACTATTATTCAGTGATGTAGAGTACTATTTGTTGGGTTTCAGGAGCCAAACAGTGCAGCGGAATTTAACCGAAACCCTCCAGGATCCAAGTGAAACGGGGTAAACCGGGTGTTCGAAAATTTACATACCTAATTTTTGGTTGAGATCTCTCACTCAACTGTAGAGTCGAATCACAAAACTTGAACAGTTGACATGTTCAAGCTCTCTATGGTATCCACACGAGCCTCTCGGGATCACCACGCTTCCACCGCATCCCGGCAGATGCGTTTCTCTTGCGCCCGCAGTGCTAGCTTGCGTCCTCCAAGGAATTTCAAGAGAAGAGTGCGGCTATCCTTTTGGGATGTTAGGGCAAGGAAACCTGCGAATTTCTCACTAGAAGTTGTATTTATAGTGAGACTCAACTTCCAGGCCTAATGGGTTTCAAAGCCCTAATCCAATTAGGCTTTAATTTCAGGCTTAATAATGGCTTAACTATTAGGCCCATTATTAATACGAAATTATTGTGAAACCATAAGCCAAATTATTAGCCCATGCACTTTAATGATCCAAATAGCTCTATGTGTGCGACCCAATAGGCTCTTACCACATTGGCAATGATCATAAATCACATTTATGATCATAAGCAATGAGCAGTGTCTAGCAACACATCATTGCTACCCAAGTGACAAGATTGTCGGTGATTCGACTAAACCTTTATGATCATCACCGATATATGCCATTGTCCCTTTGTCCAAGATATCAAGACTAAGCACGAGACATGGAATGTGTCACTCTCGTATAGCCCAATCTTTGGTTTCTTGATTACCGAGTAGACCAACTTAAACTGATGACATTGATATCGTATATCAACTCATCGGAGCATGGCCATGCATTTTTCTAAGTCTTACTCTATCAAGGGGCCCGAAGATATCACTCCCGTTACATAGGAGGGACAAATCCCATCTTGATCATACAAATCCCTCCGCATGATATGTGACATACCCAATGACCTCCTTCAAGTTCACTTAGTTACGAGCAACAAAGGAAAGTATCAAAGTATGTGACTCACATGTAGGGAACCTTGATGATCTTAGGTCGAAGGACTACATATACCATGATCACTATGAGAATCACTTATGACACTCATATAACGATCCATGTAGTGTTTTCATGGTGGGTCAGTCCAGTACACAAGTTCTCCAACTTGTACCCATATGTAGACTATATATCTCATATTAGTCTCCACATATGCTAGTCGTTATGTATTATTGCAACCCGCTCCACAATAATACTAGACTAGGGACGTTTAAGAATATCATTATTCTAGGTTACAATTATGTTTGTTAAGTTACGTAGAAACAAAACAACAAACATAATCGCTGGATTAATGCCTTAATAAAATATCATGACTCAATGTGCAAAAAAATACAATCATCTCATGATTGGCTTTTTGGGCACAACACTAACACTATTGCCCTTAAGCAGGAATTCAAGGAGTAAACCAGGAGTGGTCCTGGACGTGGGAGTGGATCCCAGAAGGGACAGCAAAAGAGGCCGAGAGAGGAAGTGGAACCAAGTGGAGGAAGGAAGAGGAGTAAGAAGGAGAAAGGGCCACAGCAATATGGTCCTCAATGCAGTACTTGTGGAAAATTTTATGGCAATAAGCCATCCTTCAAAACTTATACTGGATGCCACAAGTGTGGAGCCCCAGATCACTAGGTGAGAGATTGCCCAAAAAGGGGAGATGACAGAAAAATGCTGGGGAGGTTTAACCCTAGAGGATCTGGTGGGCAGATGCCTATGCCCCAATTAAGGACAAATATGCCTAACCCAAGGGGGAGACAAGCACCAAGGTTACCTCAGGATCAGAGGAGGCCTCATGCACCCCCTGGTAGGGTGTTTCAGTTGGAAACCACCAAGAAGATGCAAGAAGCACTAGAGGCCGAGGCAGTTGGCAAGGAGACTAGTCAACAGAGGACTAGCAGAAGAGCCTTGAAAGGTACCATTTACCTTAATGGCCAATTAGTGTTTGCATTATTTGATATTGGAGCTTCATTGTCTATAATTTCTACTAGCTTGGTTAAGACCATGAATCTAGAAGTAAAGTACATTTCAAACATGTATTTGGTTAAAACTGCTGGCAATGAATTTTTGTTTACATATCACATGGTTGAAAATTGTGTGATTCAAATAGACAAGCTAAAACTGATAGCAGACTTGATAGTGCTAGAAACTTATGACTATGATGTGATGTTGAGCATGAACTGGCTGAGTGAGAACAAAGTAATTATAGATTGTCATGCTAGACAATTATTGATGCCTGGTTGTGAACCATATGAACTGGATAAATCACTACAGTCAGCTTTGGATTTCCAAATTGAAGTATTGAAACTAATAACTCTAGAGAAAGAATATGAATGCCTGAAACTTAATGACCAGGAAGTAGCTAATGAACTTGGGCAGACACCTATAATTTAGGATTTTTCATAGGTCTTCCCTACAGACCTACCTGGATTGCCACCTAAGAGAGAGGTGGAATTTGAAATCAGACTGGTACCAGGAGCAGCATGAGTGTCCACTGCTCCATATAGGATGGCACTACCTGAAATGGTAGAATTCAGAAAACAATTAGATGAGTTGCTTGAGAAAGGGTTCATCAGACCCGGTGTATCTCGTTGGGGGGCACCTATTTTATTTGTGAAAAAGAAGGATGGAACCCTTAGACTCTGTATAGATTATAGAAAGCTTAATGCCTTGACCATTAAGAACAAGTACCCCTTCCTAAGAATTAAAGATCTATTTGACCAGTTGAAAGGAGCAAAGGTGTTTTCAAAAATAGATCTAAGGTCTGGTTATTTCCAATTAAGAGTTAAGGAGGAAGACATACCTAAGATTGCTTTTAGACTAGGTATGGACATTTTGAGTATACAGTAATGCCATTTGGGCTTACAAATGCACCTACATTTTTCATGGATTCAATGCAAAAGGTGTTCAGAGCACATCTAGACTAGTTTTTATTGATGATATTTTAGTGTACTCAAAAAGATGAGGAAACTCATAAAGAACACCTAAAGGTGGTGCTTGGCTTGCTCCAAAAACATAAGCTTTAGGGAAAGCTGAGCAAATGTAAATTTTGGACTCAAGAAATAGGATTTCTAGGTCATGTGATAAATGATCCAAGATTGGCCGTGGATCCTGAAAAGGTAAGGTCAATCTTGGATTAGAAGCAACCCCAGAATGTGATAGAAGTCAAGCGTTTCCTGGGGTTAGCTGGCTAGTACAGGAGGTTTATGCCATGAGTCTCTGTTATAGCAGTACCTATAACCCAGTTAACTAGAAATAACCAAAAATTTATTTGGGAAAGCAAATGTGATGAAAGCTTTCAAGAGCTTAAAAGGAGGCTGACAACAGCTCTTGTGTTAGTTTTACCAGATCCTAAAAGGGCTATGAGGTGTACATTGATGCATTTCATATAGGACTAGGCTATGTCCTAATGTAGGAAAACAAGCTATTGCTTTTGGTTCAAGACAATTAAGACCACATGAAAGGAAATATCTAGTGCATGACCGGGAACTAGCAGCAGTAGTCTTTGATCTTAAGCAATGGAGACATTACCTATTGGGTAATAAATTTCAGGTCCATACAGACCATAAAAGTCTCAAGTACCTTTTCACTCAAAAGGACTTAAACATGAGACAGGGAAGATGGTTGGAATACCTAAAGGATTTTGACTATGTGATTGAATACATAGCTGGTAAAGCCAATGTAGTAGCAGATGCCTTGAGCAGAAATTATATTGGGGTGCTCAAGGGTGGAGAAGGAGAGCATAAGGTCGAGAGCCTTAACCTTACTTGCTTAGCAAGCCAACGTCTAACTTGGGAGAATGAGCAACTTAGTGTGCTCACCATTACCCCTGAGTGGAAGGAGCTTATCAGGGAAGCTTAGTTTGGTGATGGGAACATGGGACTGATGTCTGGACAAAGGAAGGGAGAACTTTTTCAAGGATTCTCCTATAAGTAAGGATTATTATACTTCTAGAATAGATTGTATGTGCCTGAAAAGGATGATCTAAGATTCTAGATTCTAGAAGAAGCACACTCTAGTAAGCTGAGCATGCATCCTGGAGCCACAAAGATGTACTATGCTTTTAAAGCTTACTTTTGGTGGTCATATATGAAACAAGATTGTTAGTGCCCATGTAGCCAAATGTGAAGTGTGCCAACAAGTGAAGGTTGAGCACCCAAAACCAAGAAGGAAGCTTTAAAGCTTACCTATACTTGAGAGAAAATATGGATCCATATATATGGACTTTGTAGTGGGAATGCCACGGACAAGAAGGAAACATAATGCCATTTGAGTCATTGTGGATAGACTGACCAAGGTAGCCCATTTTCTTCCAATGAATCTCACTGATTCTTTAGACAAACTTGCCCAACTTTACATAAGGGAAATAGTAAGACTTCATGGTGTACCTGATGACATTGTATCGGATAGCAATCATAGGTTTGTCTCGAGGTTTTAGAAATCCTTACATCAGGCATTAGGAACTAAACTCAAGTTGAGTTCAGCATACCATCCACAAACTGATGGACAAACGGAGAAAACCATTCAAACTCTAGAGGACATGCTGAGATGTTGTGTCATTGACTTCCAGGGAGAATGGGATGTACATCTCCCACTAATGGAGTTCTCTTATAACAATGGTTATCATTCAGTGATTGGAATGGCTTTATATGAAGCCTTATATGGCAAGAAGTGTATAACACCTCATTGCTGGCATCGACTAGAAGATAAATTGGAATTGGGACCATACATTGTTAAAGAGACCACAGAAAAGATAAGACTAATACAAATAAGAATCATGGCTGCAAATGATAGGCAACAGCCTTATGCAAACCTGAAAAGGAGAAGAGACCTGGAATTCCAGGAAGGAGACTAAATGTGGCTTAAAGTCTCTCCTATGAAAGGAGTGATAAGATTTTGAAAGAAGGGCAAATTGGCACCCAGATACATAGGGCCATATCAAGTTTTGGCCAAGGTGGGAAATGTGGCATGACAATTGGATTTGCCACCAGAACTTGGTAACATACATGATGTGTTTCATGTGAGCTTACTCAAGAAGTATGTTTCAAGCTCCAAACAAATAGAAGTACCTACTAGTGCACCTATAGCCCCAAATGCTTCATATGAAGAGGTACCAATTCAGTTCCTAGCTAGAGACACTAGAAAGTTGAGAAGCAGGTGGATTTCTATGGTTAAGGTACAGTGGAGCAACCATACTCCTGAAGAGGCAACCTGGGAAGTGGAATAGGAAATTGCCAAGAGTTACCCTCAATTGTAGCCAAGATTGATGAAGAATTTGGAGGACCAAATTCTTTAAGGAGGGAGGAGTTGTCAAACCCTTACCTTAGTGCTTGGCCCAGGCCAAATTGGTAAGAGAAAATGTGATAAAAACATGAGGGACTCAAATGAAAATGTAGGTAGTGATGTATGTGTGCAACCGAGAACTATTGGGTTTAAAATGCACATGATAAATGGCCTAAGTACTAGTGGCAGAAAACAAAGTTTAAGGGCTATTTTGAATGTTCTTTTGGGTGCTATTAGTGATGCTAATACTTGTGGGAAGAAACATTAATCCATGCAAATTAGTTTAAGCCAAGAAGAGCAATAAACCCATTTTAGGCACATATGGCACATGGCCGGTTAATGCATGCTTCCACTTAACCAAAATCCATTAGTTTTAGTCAAAACTCCATCGTTACAAGTCAAACCATGTTCTTCGTGTTCTTGGCTTGAAGGTTTTGGATTCTTACCAAATTGGTGGAGATTAAAGCTTGGATTGAAGAATCAAGCTTACGTTTGGTGGTTTTGACACTAGGCAACCTTGGACTTGTGATTTCAAGAGTGGTCTTGAAGATTCAAGGTTGGCTAAGATCTCAAGCTTGTAATTGGGTAAGGTTTCACAAATTCTACTTGAGTTTGGTAATGATTCCATGTTCAAGTAGATTAATGGCATTTAAGTGATAGTATATTTAAGCTATATGATCTTAGTTTGCTAGATGGGGCATATATTAGAACCTTCAGGTTTATGTGGTTTCTTAGCTAGCTAGTCATTAAAAGCAAGTACTAAAGTTCAAGGTAAGTAGGCCAACTTATCTTTGAACTTGGAGCTCTAGTGGATTGGAGATGGAATGGCAAAGCTTGAAGTGCAAAATTATGTGTGTGTACTTGCTAGTGGTTTTGGCCAAGAAGGACATTGTGGTGTGTGTGTGTGTGTTGTGTGCTTGTTTGCTTCGATGTGCTTGCTAACCTTTGTAGTTATTGTTATCATGAATATATATATATATGTCTCGGTTAGCATGTGTATATGATATTGTGCTTGTGTTTTGGTGTTTTTTTTGTCATTCTTGCAGGCTAAGCAAAGCTAATGGAGGTTAAGCTTTTGCGCTTAACTAAATAAACTCTTTGGAGTTGTGGGGAACCATACTAAGTTTATAAACTCATGCCCTTTATTATTATGTTTCAGGAAAAGGCTTAAAGCTTGAGTGATTGTGTGTGTAGCTTGTGTGATAAGTTATTGCACATTTTGACAAGGTATGTGCCAAAACCGAGAGCTTGGCTTATAAGTACAATGTGCAAATCTTATGTTTATTACCCAAACTTATGTGTTTGAGTTTTGCAGGCTTTGTATAGAGTTGTGGGACAAGTCTAGGAGGAGCTAGGGATGTGTGTTCATGGGCATTAGTGTGGTGGTTTGCTTTTATGACTATGAATTTGGTTATAGGACTTCTCCTTCAATGCTTGATCTTGTATTGTACCTTCAAAGTACTTCTCGGGTACTATAGGTAGTGTGGGCATGTAATGCATAACTTGTGCTAGTTTTGAGACTTTAAGTACTCTTGGTATGTTGCCAAGTATGTGGTACTTTTGTGAAGGCATTTTGTGTATGTATATGGCCTTGGTTGGACTATGAACTTATGTATATATGTTGAATGATTGAATGCGAAGTTATGTTTTGTTTATGTGTTCTTAGAATTGCCCTTTTGGAGTTAAAACTCTTATGTTCCTTGATTGGCCGAATGTACATGTCATGAAAAACAAGTTTTGAAACTTGATGATGAGATGGGCTTTTTGGTTGTCATGCATTAAAATGCCACTTGATGAGCACACACCTTAGACACTTAAAGATAAAAGTGTAATGCCTTGCCATGTGTTGCAAGTTATTGTTAAAGCCTTGCCTTGTGTTGGAAGTAAGTTATGGGAATTGCCTTGTGCTTCAAGTAAAGTATACAGGATTATTTAGTAAGCCTCTTGGGGCACCTCCTAAGCCTTAACCTTAAGAAAATAAGACTTAAGCTACAAGTTTGAAAGTTGGCCAAAACTAAAGTCTACTCATAACTCTTAAAAGTGCTTGTGACTAATAACTTTCATGGTAGCTTGGTGAGTGGCACTGTGAGTGCATAGGCTGGGGCCTATGTGGGGTGTGACAATTAAGGCTTCAAAGTCCATCAAGTTCGGTTTCAACGTCACCAATAACGTCGTGGAATATGAAGCCCTCATAGCAAGCTTACGACTGGGAAAAAAAGTTGGTGTGAGAAATCTGAAGGCCCACAGCGATTCTCAGTTGGTGGTCCAACAGATGGCAGGGGACTACGGGGCGCATGACCCAAACTTGGAAAAGTACCACGACGTTGCAAAAAGGCTTATCCAAGAATTTGACAGGGTACAGATAGAAAATGTACTTCACCGAGAAAATATGGAGGCGGATACTTTGGCCAAAGCAAAAGAGTCCACCGAAGTACTTTGCCAGCCGAGCACAGCAATAATGTGCATAGCAACCTCAGGTATAGGGTGGAAAGATCCTATCAAGAAATAGCTCACAACTTCGGAACTTCCTAAAGATCCTCTTGAAGCCGCCAAAGTGCAGAAGTGCTGAGAAAGATTCTTCTTGATCGGAGAAGAGTTGTACCGACAAGGGTACGCAAGTCTGTTACAGAGGTGTGTTAACGAAGAAGACGTTGAGATGGTCCTCAAAGAAGTCCATGAAGGGGCGTACGGTTCTCACATCGGGACTGATGCCCTTGCCAAGGTACTACTCCGCCAAGGGTATTTCTAGCCTACCTTAATGAAGGATGCGAGGTAGTTCATCCAAAAATACGATAAGTGCTAGAGACACGCTCCAATCCATAGACTACCCTTGGAAGTCATAACTTCAGCAAACTACCCTTGCCCCTTTTCTGTTTGGGGTATTGACCTCATTGGGCCTCTCTCGACAGCTCCAAAAAGAGTGAAGTTCTGCGTGGTCACAATAGATTATTTCACCAAGTGGATCGAGGTAGAGCCTTTACCTGCAATATCAGTAAAGGACATTCAAAGATTTGTCTGGAAGAACATCATATGCAAATTTGGCATACCGAGGGTGATAGTAGATGATAATGGTTCCCAGTTTACTGATAAAGGTTTCCAGGAATTCGCAGGCGACCTTGGAATAAAATTGCACTTCACCTTGGTTGCCCATCCTCAGAGCAATGGACAAGTGGAAGTGTCTAACAGAACGATAAAAGATGGTCTGAAAAAAAGGTTGAAGGAAGCAAAGGGAAAATGGCCAAGAGAGCTTCCGAGCGTGCTGTGGAGCTACCGAACAACTCCTAGAAGGGCCGTGAGTAAGACACCCTTCTCACTCACTCCGAAAATGTATGAGCAAAATTGTGCAACTATTACCAAGAGTGATCAACCGAACATGGTTGGTGCCAAAGGTAATTAACTATTTTTCAAAAATGAAGATTCACCGAAGGTGGTCGACCGAACATGGTTGGTCCCAAAAGTACTTAACTATTTTTGAAGGACAAGTCTTTCAAAGAAGGTTGACCAAAAATGGCTGTGAAACCTTTAAAAAGACTAAGGTTGTAAATCCTTAAAGGATGACACGGCTCATCGCGAAGATGGTTAATCACCGAAGATGGTTAAACACCGAAGGACAAAGATAATGTCCGAAGTCATACCAATTAGAAACTTAGCCAAAATTTCAAAGCAAGATAGAATTTCATTTTATTGCAAAAGTACAAAGTACAAAAAAAAAAAGGCCTATTGGTTGTCCTGACCATTTTCAGGCTCCTTAACATCTTCGGCAAAGTCACCTCCTACATCATCTTCATTGGTGTTAGCTTCAGTAGTAGAAGGAAGAAGAATTGGAGGATTGAGATATTCTACTCTTGCCCGTTCCGAAGTTGGTCCTTAAGGAATGTCGAGATCCCGAAGTAAGGAGAGGTCCAAGTCAGGATGCCTGGAAAGGACCTGGTCACGGGCAAGGCATAACCCATCTTGGTAGGAGGACTTAGTCGCCTCATCTGACTTCACCTTCTCAGCTTTTAGGTTTTCCAGCTCCTTCTTCAGCACCTCCACCTCCTTTTTAAGCTTTTTTTTTTTCTTCTTCTCCTTCTTCAGCCGATCGATCTGGACTATGAATTCAGCATTGAGCCCAACACCTTCATGAGATCGGTAGCGGATTCCTCATTCTCCTTCTAGAAGGCTTCATTAGCCGAAGTCAGAGCCACCATCCTCGAGCCGAGGTCTAACACTTTGGAAGAAAAGTCTTCCAAAAGCTCATTTTGGCTCTTCAACACCTCTTCCTAAAGGCTGGCCAGGCCCTTCTTTGCAATTTTATCCAACTCGCCGTACTTAACGACTGAGCCAGCAAACAGCTCTTTGGCCTTCGCCAAATTCTGCTCCGAATGACCTCACACCGAAGACTGTTTGGCTGCCCAGGACCGAAAGTACCCTCCATATGCCAAAAGCTACAAATGGGAAGACTCCGAATGTGAGTCAAAAGCAACAAGAGCTCAAAACTTTTCTAAGTCCTAAAGGTCTAAGGTTTTACCTAGGTAGCATGTTCAGTCACCCTCATGGCGAGGACCTCCTCGTTCGAACACTCCTCCATCAAAGACTGGAAAGTGGCATTAGTCATAATGCCCTTCGCCATCTGAGGGGCCATATTCTGACTATCTTCAGAGAGCAAATCCGTGTCCTCCATGAAGGTCTAGAAAGGCTCCCTCGGGACCCTGTCCTTTGAGATTTTTGAATCCCAAGGGGCCCTCTTTCGAGCGTGTTCAGCCACCCATTGAGTTGGAGCTTGCTCATCTACAAAGTCATGCCGAAGTTCCATTAAAATGTTATCCCTTAGCCATTCATCTACAAGGCCTAAAATACCAAAAATTCTGAAACTCATTGATGAATGACTAAGGGACAAACTTGGGGGTAGTTCGGCGTCGTCCATGTTGGAGTCGCTAACATCAAGGACCTCGACAGGAACTCATTTACCCTTTTTCTTTCGGCATTCCTCCAGATTTTCAACTGAAAGCTCCTCGACCGAAGTCCCCAATGTCTTGATAGCCGTATTGGGACTCAAAGGGGTTGAGCAGATGGCCGGCCCTGAAGGTGGGTCAGCACGCATAGGAGTTCGATCTTGACCTTCGGGCGGAGGTGGAAGGGAGTCCTCTTTAACTTTCTTCAACTTCGACGCCGAAGATGGTCCAGCCTATGCCTTCTTTCTCTTCAGCATTTTCTTCTTTTGTTGCTCCCCTTTCTCGGCCTGGCCAAGGAATAGACTCTTTTAGAGTGCTGCAGATTTATCACCCATCTCTGCAAAAAGAATAACATCAGTGTAAGTACAGAAAGGCACGAGTAGCAAAAAATGGAAAGGAGCTTACTCTGTTTAAGTGCCGAGTATGTAAGTTCGCCCTGAAGAAGCATTACCAACCATGTTTTTTTCTTATCAACTAAGGGCTTTGGCATGCCTTCATTAGTGACATGTTCCTTGATTACCCCAAGCTCTCAAAGGACCTCTTCGATCATAAAACTCCATCGATGGGGAAAGGGTAGAGAGAACGTGGAGGGACCTCGGGATCACAATTCGCTACAGCCCGAATACGACTGTCAAACTCCTCAAACTGGGACTCCAGCTTTAAGGTTAACAGCTTCATTGGGTCAACTACATCAATGGTCAAGACACCTAAAGCCTACTTAAACGGCATGTCTTTCAGAAAAATGCACTTCTTTTGCCACCCTCGCCAACTATCTTTTGTTCCAAAGGTGAACATATATTTTTTACTCCCAGACCCCCGAGGAAGCAAGAAGTAGAACCCGCCCTTCGGAATGAGGTGGAGTTTGTAGTATTGCATGAAAAAGAGAAAATGGGGTGCTATATTGAAGACCCCACACATACAGAGAAAAGTATTAAAGTAGGAGTAGGAGTTCGAGGGACGTTGGTTAACGACTATGCCATGAAATTTGCAAAAGTTGCAAACCATCTTCAGAGGGGGATACCGAAGTACTACCTTCAGCTATGCCTTGAAGATAATGATCTCGTTCATCTGATGAGCATAGCTAGGCATACCGAGACTAGGGAGCCTGGTGACGACATAAGAAGAGAGAAAAAATTTAGCTGACCACTTCTTCACTTTCTCTGAAGTCAGCTCGGATGAGAATTAAGAGGGAGCCAACTCTCAGGAACGGGATAGGCTTCAGCTTGGGAGGAAGAGATGTTTGGAAATAAAAGGCCCTAACCTCGAAAAGATGAAGGTGAAAGAATTGAGATGAAAAACAACTACTTCAGAAATAAACCTAGCTAGTTTGGAATGAAAGCAAGAACTTCAGGGATCACCATAAACTTGCCAAAAATCGCTCCGCCTTTAGCACCACCACCAAAGAAAGATAAAAGATGAGAGGAAATTAAAGAGCAAAAGGAATGAGAATTGAAGAGTGTGGAAAACTCTAAATGAGAAAGGGTTTATATAGACCGAAGGTGGTAGGTGAACCATCGGCATAATGACCCTTCATAGGCGAAGGGACGTAACCGATGTAACGGATCCGACCATTCACCAGTCACCTAGTAACACATGTCTCCTGACGTAAGAAACAAGGGCACACCTTCTGACATTAGCAAACCTATGTAAGCCTAGCCCAAAGTGACACGACTACTTGGTTAGAAGACATGACAATTCATTGGTAGGCAACAGGGAACAAAAAGCTCAAAGGGGGAAATACTTCTCCGAAGATACAACTTCGGAAACATTAAGAGCTCGGTCAAAAGCAAGGAGTCCCAGTTGATGTTGAAGATACTACTTCGGCCAAAAGACACATCTTGAACCAAAAAGATGCCCACCCTAAAGAAGGTGACCTCGATCAAAGTTCAACTATGCTAACTAGGACGTTTAAAGATTTCCAGACCATCCTCGGAAAGTTAACATGACCAACCTCGAAAAAAGGTGTCTTCCACCACCATTGGATTTACAAAGATACCGACCTCAGAAAAATAGATCTTACATCCTCTAATGGAAAAAAGTCTCCTAAAGGTGACCCACTTCACCGAAGGGCCTTCCCCAATAGCCCTCAGGGAAAATCTCCGCCCGAAGGGGTTTCGTACCCCGAAGGGGTTTTACGGAGATATGACAAAAATGGTTAAGGAGCCTCTGACAGAGAGACCTCGCACACACTCTTGCCCTCTAGCTAGAATGGCCGACGGCCAGTTAGAGACACTTACCTTCAAAGGTACGGATTGGATCTGACCGAACACATGTCATGATCTGGACTAGCTGTGTCAAACAGCCTCCTTTTTCCACCCTCTTATAAATACTTGGGAGGGACCTTGGTAAGAACATGCGAGATACTCTTTACTCTCTGTTCTCTACTCCTTACTTCCACCCTCAAATATTGACTTGGGTGTCGAAGGCTCCTCCCCCAAAAACACACTCCAGGGAGCTTCTAACCCTTGTTCTTCTAAGTGTTTCAGACATCTTCACATCGGAAGTCTGTCCTTTAGGCCAGCATGTCATACAACGAGGATGCTACCAGGCATTACATCCAGAACAAACAAGCAACCTACAACACAACCAGAAACAAGAATAATAACAACAAACAATCCAAATAATGGATGGATGGATGGATGGAATATGCACATGTAAATGCACTTAGGAGTTCCTAACACCCATAGGTGCTGGACTTGCCATGAGCTCATACGACTGGGGTACTTCGATATTGGCCCTTGTATCTTATGATAGCACTTAACTAACCCCATAAAGTCCTCTTATGGGCACCTTAGAGTAAGTCATCACTTACTCAACCCTTGCCCACCTCTAACGAGCTACTTAAACTAAGTCGCCACTTATTCCCCTCTTACCTGTCTCTTTCCCTTAACTTATTATGCAAAGTACTTGACTTATGGGGTCTAACTTACCAAACTCTTAGAACTTAGTTTAGGGCTCTTTAGTGGCTTACTTGCCAAATCACAAGGTTTGGTTGAGATCCTCCTAGGTGTCCTTTTCATTGCTCAAAGGTCTAAGACCTCCCAGTTGGGCCAACAAAGAATCTGAAACCTGCCTTAATCCCCTTTGTGCTCTTTTAGCAACTAAAGCACCTTAACTCCAAGGGGTTCACATCAAGTTATGACTAGTCTACCTAGAAAGCTATAATCATGAAGAAAGTGTGGGCATGTGAACCCATAAGAGCACAAGAAGGGCAAGTTTTGATTTGAACCTTAGAATGGTTAAGTTTGAGCATGGGAGCTTAGGGGTAGTAGGTTTGCAGTGATTTGAGGTTATGGTTTATTGTTTAGTGTAGCAATACTTAGGAAGAAGACCAGTTAAGGGACAAAAGAGCTAGCTTAACTGTGTCGGTCATAAGTGACCCTTAGAAGTATTCTAAAGGTAAAGGTGACTTGCATAGAAGAGTTGGTAAGTCATGCCATGAGTTGAGCCTTAAGTTGATTAAACTTGTACAAATGGTGTAAGGAGAACTTTATGCACTATAAGGACAGTTTAAAAAAGGACAACTCTATGACAATTATAATTAGTTCAATTCTAAGAAGTATTGCATACAAGTTACTTAGGGTTACCAACTAAGGTGAGGTTGAATTATCCAAGCACATGCAATTAAGGTAAGAGGGCTTATAAAGCCAAGAGTTAACTTTAGGAACCTGAAGTTTTGAGTGAAGAAAAGTAAGTGGTATCCTAAGGACTCGTAGTAATTGCGAGAAGTTGGTTAAGTGAAGGTTGAGAACCATAACCCATAGGTCTCAAAACTGTGAAGTTGTTTATAAAGGTGTGGTTCCTTATGGAGGGTATTCCATTGATTTTTGGTATGTTGGTCAAGGTTCAAGAGTTAACTTGAGCCTTAAAGATGAAAAGGGTAATATCTGGATCTTTTAGGAATTGCAACCCAAAGTGGGTGTGTAAAGGGGAACCATGAAAGTGCCATTAGCTGAAGGCTTTAAGGACAACCTAAGTAAGTTAAAAAGAAGTTGTCGTAAATGGTTTTAAAACTACGACCTATAGCTGGTAAGAACAGTCATGGAGATAGAATGAACTTCGAGTAGTATACTTATGCCTAGTATTTTTGTTATGGTCTGTGTTGACCTAAGGTTGCTCATGAAGAATAAATGTGAATTGAGAAATACTCTAGAATGTTTGGGAGTTCAATCATTTTAGATAGTAGGGCTCATTGTGAATTTGAAGGAGCTAAGAAAGCTTTAAACCAAAAGGCTAAGCGTGAAGACTTAAGTTAACCTAAAGGTTCATAAGAAAAAGAACCCTAAGGTCCAAAGTGCACCTAGATAGATCCAGAAGAATCGGCGATGGTACTGATGGGTTTTAAATACCGAAAAAACTCAAGATGAAGCTAAGTACAAATAAAGATAATATCTTTATTAGTGAATTCAAGGCAACTGAAAGTTGCGGTTTGTTGGAAAATTTAGTAAGCTTGCTAAGCCTAAGAAGGTTATGGGATTCTTAATTTTCCTAAGGGGTAAAAAGTTACCTAAGTAGTTTAAGAGTCTAAGTGTGGTTAGCTGATGTTTAAGAAAGACTCTTGAACAAGAAGTTAGTCGAGAAAAGAACCAAAACCCTAGGGTAAGATTGTTGAAGTTAAGGTAGTTGGAACTACCTAATGAGTCCTTAGAGTTGAGCTGTTAAATGATGCCCTTGAATCACTAAAAGCCCATGAGAATAAGTCATAGTGAATGTTCTATGAGATCTTAGTGTTTAAAGAGACTTCAAGTGCCTAAGTTAAATGTGGGCCAAAGAGGTGCCAAGTGAGACTTCCTCGGGCATAAGGAGGTTGTATGTCTCAGCTAAGCCTAAGGGTGCGCACACTGTGGGCTATGGGTCTGTGAATCACACTAAGTAACCATGGTGCTTAGTGCATAAAGATGGGCTAATGAGGTAACGGCCTAAGAATGTGCCTAAGTATTGGGAAGCAATTTATAGGCACCAAAGCATCCTCAAACAAGACATAAGATTTGTAAGTCACATTCAAGCACAATCGTATGTTCTGAGCACTCATGAGTAGCAGTTGAGTTGTTTTGATCCGATGGCTTTGAAGTGTTAAGAAAACCCCATTTGGATTCCATGAGAAACCAAGATAAGTGTGAGGGCAGAGGGCAAATGCCGAATGCCAAGTTAGAATCAAGAAAACTGAGATCCCTGAGAAAGCCAACAGTGTGGCATGGGTTATGGGACACCAAGTGTACCCAAGTGTAAAAGCTAAAGGAGGACCATGAAAGGTTGAACACCAAGAGCCCTAAGGGCTTCCTAAGAAAAGTTAAGAAGGGCCGTTGAGCCTAAGAAAGCTTGATGCCAAGTAAACACCCAAGATGACCAAATAATCAAGCTAAGGCATAAGGTCACGATGGTGACTTGTTGGGCAGTGTAGGGTATTTAAAGCACCTAAATAAGTTGATTAATGGTGCTAAGGATTGGTCTTAAGTTATTTGAAGAGACATAAAAAAAGGCCAAGTTGATTAAGGAATGACTTCTAGGTAATAAAGAGTGAAGGAACATACTAAGGGTGCCTTAAGAATTAAAGGCCCAAGAGTGGCTAAGTGACTAAAGAGTAGTTGAAGACCCTGAGCATGTTAAGTGATTACCTAGATGAGTCAAATGTTGGAGAATTGGGTAGTTTGTGGTACTCCCAATGACACCTGAAAGAATGTAAAGTTTATGTGAACTAAGATGCCTATACCATAGCAAGGGTGTCAACCTTATGAGTGCCTAAAGTGGCTAATGAACCCTAAGGTAGTACGTGTGAATAGCTACCTAAGAAAGCTAAGGGTAAGTTGCCACAAAAGGGTCTTAAGGTGCTAAAAGGAAATGATGCCAAGGATAAGTTATCATGAGAACTATGTGCCTATGGCATTAAGGTAAAAGAAGATTAAAGATGCACCTAAAATTCAGCTTGAGTGCCTAAGTTGGGTGTAATAGTTGCTAAGTCAAAAATGTGTCCTAAGTACTAAGGGGCACTAAGTGACAATAAGATGGTAATGTACCCAACGTGGCTTAAATGCGTAAGATGGGTGCAAATGTTTCCAAGTTGAATTGTGCCAAAAGTGCTAAGTGGCAGTAACTAAGAAACACATAAGTAGGGCTTGAAAGCCTAAGTGAGGTGTAAGATTGTGATAAGTCCCACCAAGGGTAAATACTTAAGTAGGAGATTAAGTACTCCCATAGGTACCCCAACAAGGAGAATGCCCAAAAGTTAGCAAGTTAGCTCTAAGTTACATAGGCTTAAGTGAAAAGCTAGGAGTATGGGGATGTGCCTTGTGAACCAAGGTAAGGTGTCTGCCTCATAAGTAAGGTCTCCAAGGAAAGGTCTCCTAAAGAGTACCTTAAAAAATTTCTTGACCGACAAGTCAGGAAGCTAAGAACATAAAATGTGCTCATGGTTAATGAGCTATGGGCAACCATAGTAAGGAAAAGACCATGAGTAAGAAAATTGAGTAGGATGTAAAAAGATTATCATCCAAGTGCTGTCCTCGGTGAAGAATCAAAATTTGGAGGACTAAATTTTTGAAGGAGGGAAGAATGTAAAGGCTCTCCAAGTACTTTCCCTAGCTTGAATGCCAAGGTAAGTAAATAACAAGTTATTTCTCTTAAATAAGTTTTATTAAGAAAGGAAAGCAAGTTAAGTAAAGTTAAGTTGAGCTCTAAAGTGTAATTGGCACCTAAAGGGTAAAATGGTAATTTTGGCCCCAGTCAATGGCATGACCATAATTTCTATGAAATTAGGTTCATGCAAGTGTTTTGAGAAAAGTAAGTTAAGCCCATAAGTGTTTCTAGCCATTTAAACCAAAAGTGAAAAATTCAGGCTAAAAAATGCACTAAGTGATAAATTAAGCTATTATATCTTATATTGGATTAAGTGGCTTAAAGGCAAAGTGTTCGGGTAAGAAAAACCTTTCAATGGGACCAAGGAATGTAGGAAGACTTCTAATGGGCTAAGTGAATCAAAGTGCAGTTTAAGGGCCAAAGTGTCTAGTAGGAGATAAATGGGCTAAGTAAAAGTAGTTGGTTATAAAATTTCATGAAAGTTGAAGGTCCCAAAGCCATCCCAACAAGCCCTTAGCTCATTTTTGGTGGGATTGGTGCATTTAAGCTTAGTTTTCCAAGTTCTTGGTGTAAACCCTAAGGTGAGCACCTTTGATTCTTTTGGGTTAGTTCTAAGCTTGTTAAATGGTTATAAATGGTCTTAATTTCATGCCTTTGGTTGAACTCAAGCTTGGAACTCAAAAGATCTCCATTAAGCTCAAGTATGCTTGTTGGTTGTTTTTTCCTCTAAGGATGATTTAAGGAAAGGGATTCGAGTTAATTTAACTCAAATAATGCATAGAATTGTAATATTACATATGGGAATGAATTAGAAAGAAGACCTAAGTAATTGGATTTGGGGATTAAAGGATTAAGCAAGTTTTGTGAAAGTTCACGCGCAGTCGTGTAATGCTAGAAGAGCATTGGCAATGCGTCAAGTTGGCTACAAGTCACCGGCATTTTTCCAGGAAACCCGAGAACTAATGCCTTTAGTGACACATCACTAACGGCTTTGTCAAGGCCCAAGTCCCTCAAGCTCAAGGCATCCTAAGAATGTCTTAATCTCTTAGTTATCATCCATAGGATATTCTAAGATCTTTCATAGGTCTAAAATTCATCCCTAAATTGGGAACTATGAATTATTTAGATGGTAGGTAAGTGGTGTCGTTAAGGTAGGGTAATGAATGGTGGCTAAGGGGGTTAAAATGCTTAAGTTGTTAGGGGAGCACTGAGGGGATTAAGGAGGGTTCAGATTCTTTGTTGGCCCGAGTGGGAGGTCTTTGACCTTCGGGCTGTGAAATGGAAACCTAAGAAGATACCAACCAAACCTTGTGGTTTGGTAAGTAAGCCACTAAGGAGCTCTAAACTAAGCTCCAAGAGCTTGGTAAGTTAGACCACATAAGTCGGCTACCTTGCATAATAAGTTAAGGGAAAGAGACGGGTAAGAGGGGAGTAAGTGGCGACTTACTCTAAGTAGCTCATTAAAGGTGGGCAAGGGTTGAGTAAGTGATGACTTACTCTAAGGTGCCTGTAAGAGCACTTCATGGGGTTAGCTAAGTGCTAGCATAAGATACAAGGGCTAGTATCCAAGTACCCCAGCCGTATAAGCTCATGGTAAACCTAGCACTTATGGGTGTAAGGAAGTCCTAAGTACATTTGCATGTGCATATTTCATCCATCCATCCATCCATCCATTATTTGCATTACCCACTTGCTTTTCTTTCCCCTATAGGTGTTGAATCCTTTACTGAATGCTTTTGAGTACTTAACCCTCAAGTGTTGTTTAGGTATTAACCGGGCTAGTCAGGCTTAACAATTGATAAGGGGCGATTGTTAAGGCTAAGTTTTATTGGTTGAAGCTATTCTATAAGTAGGAATCTTCAAGTTTCTAAGCTACTTGTACCATAAGCTAGTACTGACCAAAGTGTTTGCCTTATAGGTTGAGGCTAAGTGAGTACAAGGAAAGTGTGGCTCATCACTTGAAGCTAGCTTGCTTGGGTGAAGATCTAAGAATGGATCTTAGTAGATATATGTTGCTTGTCCTATATGTATGATATTTTCATACAAAGAGATTGCCTCTGCTAATGCCCATTAGTGTGTATAACACTAGGCTTACATTTGGGTGCATATAAGATTGAGGTGTATGCAAATAGTTCTTACTTGAAGTTAAAGCAACTAAGGTTTTTACGTCTTGGATTGTTTTCAATTGTGTTTCCGTTAACTTCCATGGAACTTTTTTCAATGTTGTTTTAATTTTATCATCATTGCATAGCCAAGGCAATGCATATCTATTTCCTATGCATGGTAGGCTAAGTAACTAGTTGCACGTAATGATTTAAGATACTTCACGAGTAATAACTAGCCAACTGTAACCAAGTGGAAAGTAGTTTCCAAAGAGCCTACCAGTGGAAGTAAATTCAGGGCCCATGGACCCTATTCGACCACACACTAACCTTGCATCATTACTCTATTGACTTTGCCTTCTTCTCATCCATATTTAAACCAAAATCAGCTATTAGACATACCTTAAAACAAAAACCCATTAAATTCCTCCGTCTTCATTTCATCTTCCTTCAATCTCACTCTAACCACATACCTTTAGCATCAAAGCCCTTCCTTGTCCAAACTAACTTCAAATTGTCATCCTCGCTAGGTAGATAGAAAGGTTTTGGCTATCCCTAAATTAATTTTTTTTAGCTTTGTCTACATTTTTTCAATAATAGTTAATAAGTGGTTGAACTGATCATGTGTTCTATATTTCTCCTACACATCTAAAGATTAGGGAGCAAATGACTAATCAATGGCTTAGGTTAAACCATTTGACCCAATGGTTGGGAAAAGACTACTGTAGCTTATGGTAGTTTTAGGCTACTCCAATGTAAAAGCCCCCATATTTTACATCATCATTTGCATGAACTGTGTCATGATTAACACCTCCTTGCAGCATGAGATATATGCATAGCCTCAAAAATTAATTATGAGAGGTATTTTGATGCACACAAATGTATCATGTTCTTTTGGAATTATGAAACATTGCTATTTATGTGAGGTGTGAGCATTTGAACTTAGAGCATCTGACGCCAAGTGATTTAAGTATTCATCACTTGCATGTAAAAATGGCTACATGTATAATTTCACCCACATAACCTGTGGTGACTAGATTTTAAACATCTAGCAATTCAAATTTACTATGCAGCACAATTATGATGTGGCTATCACAACCATGACTATGATATGGCAAGATTACTGAGCCTATTAACCCCTATTTTTGGGAGAGACATTTTAGTCAAAGTGGCAAGATATCTAAGCCTATTGCAACTTCCTTATGAAATTTCTCACTTGAAGATTGCCAAAGGGTAAAAAAAAAAAAATAAGTTCTAAGTGAAAACCACTTTCCCAACTTGGACACTAGACTGTAGAGCAATCAATGGATATTTCAGCAATATGCTTTGTTACCCAACGTCACTCTATCAAGAACCAGGTGACTCATATGGACTTTAGAGGAAAATTTCTACATTTACCTCAATAAGGTACCATTATGATTTTGCATAAATTTTTCCATAAAGTGGCATGATACAGGTGCTTTCATATTTTTGGCATAACAAATGCCTGTTGGACCTCATTGGTTGATTTTCATGAAGGATAGGACCAGCATGGATGATTATGTTGAGAACACAACTTTAAATTAAAAAAAAAAAAGAAATAGAAAAGAGGATTGCATCTCAATTGTATGGCCATATGTCCAAGATTAGGATTATTAATTTGTTAGTTGCCTCACATGAAAACTTATGTCATAAATTAGCATCTTACCCTAGTCACAGTTATAAATAAAACACTGAATGAGATAGGCATTATGCGATGGTAACATGAACATTAGAGAAACTTTATAAAACATGATGACTTGGCTGGTAGCATATGCATATAGTTAATTAAGAAGCAAAGTAGAATATTTGTGAACTTTCCCATCCCTTATTATGAACAATTTTTGTGGCAAAGCATTAATCAAGGATATTAATTTCCATTTTGGGGAAAGATTTTGGTTGAAATTACAAGAACCTCCAAATTAAGCACAATCTCTAAGCTCGATAGATGCTTGCAAGCTTTAGTTAAAGGGAACACAAGTTTTTGGTCCACAATTATGCCCTAGTCATTCCTATAAGGAGCATAATTCCCACAAGCAGTCCAAAGCTTTTTGTACTCTATGCATTAAGCTCCATACTCGAAAAGCTTTGGAAGACATTTTGGGGGCAAAAAAAGTTTAGGCCTCTTAACCTCACCGTCTCAATACTGATGTGATAATGGTAGGAAAAATTTATATATTTTCCCTCGAGGTATGAATGACATCCTTGTTAGTACCAACATGATTTCATCCCCTTATGCAAAGATAATCATTACTTGATATACATATGGTTGTACATACATGTTTTGATACATGTAAAAATACTATGAAGGTAATGCACCCGAGATATGTGATACAAATTCATTGCATGATTCCTTTAAGTACATGATGACCACTTATAAAACACACCTTCCATCAAGAAAGATTGGCATGCCTACGTGTAGGGGCAAAGATGAGCACCGGTTGCTATGGGCATCGAGTATACACTAAAGGGGAATCATGCCCCTTAGATGATGGCCCTAAGGTGGACTACAAACCCCAACAAGAGCCCTTTGACAAACCACTACTCAATAAGGGAAGACCGGCCCTTTGGGTATGACCCCTAAATAGTGACAAATCGAAAGGCAAGATTGGCCCCTGGACATCAAGCCATAAATGGAAAAGAATCAGGAAGGGGGCCTAACCCTATCAAGGCTAAATGCCTATTAACCAAAGGGCTTGAACAAGGCCACATAATAATAAGGGAGCTTGACCCTATGAAGGCTAGAAATCCAACAACCAAGGCTCTGAATAAGACCACATGATAAAAAGGTGAGCTGACCCTACAAAGGTTAAAAGCCTAGTGGCCAGAGGCCTTAAATGAGGCCGTAAGATAAGAAAGGTGGCTGACTCAATAAAGGTTAAAAGCCTAATAACTAGAGGCCCTGAGCGAGGCCACATGATAAGGAAAGATGCTGACCCTTCGAAGGCTAAAAGCCTTAATAGCAAGAGGCACTGAACGAGACCACACCCAAAGGCCCTGAACAAGGCTACACGATAAAAAGGGAATACTAGCCCTTGGGCTATAAGTGCTAAACAGTAGAGGTTGAGACTTATGTGACAACTAATTTAATCCTGTACAATAGGGACAACAATCCCTACGAGGCCAAACAAGCCAGAAAGGCTAAAAGGTTTAAGTTATGAATTTTAGGTGGCCATGTAATGCCTAAGTATAATAAAGGATAAAAACCTAACAACCAAATAGCTTTGAGTAAAGCCAGACGATGACAAGGGGAGAATTATCCAACAAAGATTACGAGCCGAAAAATAGCTAACTGAGGCAAGAGTAAATAAAGCCAACACAGCCCCCAAAATCCAACTTAAACCTTCAGGAAGGGGACAATAAACCCCCAAGTGTCCTAAGGGCCAAACAAGTTTAAGTTAGAAGTATAAGACCTGGACATGATGGGTCCTAAAATGTTTTTGCTACAAATCCAATGATTATAAGATCATGCAATTTGAAGAGGCTTTACATACAGTAATTGAGGGCAAATGAGTTAGAAATAAGCCAATAAGTTAAAAAGCTAATGTTTGGCAGACCAAATACCACAAAAAGGTAGGTTATCCTAGAAGCTTAATGATTGCTCATGAAGTAGAGGAAAAGCAAACAAGGCAAAATGACTCTTATAGCCCATAAGAAAATGACCTCAAGATATAACTAAGTCTAACAAAGGATTAGGACATGAAAGTGACTACATGAACACTAATCTCGAGACCTCCTAAACACAAGAAAATCACAAAAGGCAGATGCCTAAACAAAAAGAGAAAAAGGTTCCAACATGGAAAATAAATCTCTCATTCATTAGACTTCCTTACATGATCCTTTCCAAGCATTATAAACAGCACCAACAAGTGATGCAAACCCCAATGGTATAAAGACCATGAAACGCGCCCAAGATATTTCTCAAGCTCCACAAGACATCAAAGAGACTAGATTTTAAGACCCTCTCCCCTAATCAACCTGTGACTAGAAACGAGAAGTATAAGAACACCAAGAACACAAGCACGCTTGTGCACCAAGGTAGTCCACCAAGAACCAAAGAGAAATTCTCTCCAAAGTAGCAATATTATTTCATGTCAAGGCTGTTGCTTTACAACCAGAATATGTGCCTATTTATAGGCCTAAACTAGGGTAAAAGACTCAGCAAAATTCGCAGCCCAAGTCACCTGGGAAACCTAGATAGAAAAAACTTAAGAAAACCTAGTCAAACTAGGACTCTCACACCCTTTTAACACATGGTTAATCTGTTCCGCGAATTCCCTTTATCCTAAGTGACCTAAATCAATTCCATGGCCTAAATAACATCCTAAATAATGTAAATAAACAGGAAAATAAAATAAGATACGTTACAACACAAGATTGGCTATAAAAACCCCAAAATGGTCTTCTCAGGTGGTTCTTGCTTGTGTCTTCAACTTCAAGCTGAAATTCAAACTTAATGCAGCCATGATTTCTCAAAATTCAAATCATGAAAGTTTTAGATCTATTTCTTAGCTTAGAATTGACACCTGAACCACATGAAACGGACTTCTAAATCGAAAGATATGCCCAAAATACTGCAACTGCTTCTGAACCAAGGATAACTCATAAATCGCGACTTTGAAGCTAAATTGGACATCCTTAACGTGCAAACTGGGTTTGATGGTCTTCATATGATTTGTATCTCCAGATGTTATCTTCCCAATGAATCACGAATTACTCAATTCTGATCTGTTTAGCTCAAGATATGATTTTTCTACTAGAACATTGCCAATCTGTCAAAATCCAAGCTTAGCCGTCATCTCCATATGATTCCTTGCATGTTCCAGCAGCTCCTTGCGAAATTCCATGTCCATTCTCCATGAAGAATCTTGAAACAAAGGCTTGTAGTGCACTTGAGAGCTCCTTAGCTTTCTTCCTTGTCATTGGTCCACTAGAAACCTTCAATGGGTCCTTGCCTTCCTTGGTTGTGCCTTCTTTGATCATATCAGCTCCCCCCTCCTTAGAAGGATTCATCCTCGAATCAAAACCTGCATTAGAATAGGGAATTGAATCAATAACAATGAAATAATCAACACATAAACACTTACCTTTCACAGAAGCACCAATAGCATGGAATGCTTATGTATGGAGCTTTAATCTTGTGAAAAACCTGAACCAATATCCAAATGCAATGATACCTCCAAGATCAAAAAAAAAAGTTTGAAACAATTAGCACAAAAAATCTGAATGTTTGCACAATTTTCATCTTAACTCTAGGCATCACATTCATTGCCTTTGCCATCTCAAAAACATTATTTCCATAACTAGAAAAAGTGTTGGAATAATTTACCTTAAGGATGTTGTATGCACTCAAAACAAATGGACCTAAACTCACACAAGTATTATGGTTATGAAAAGCACAAGTTATGCATGTCAAGACAATAGTTTGCATCAGCCATTCAAGCAAATAAGAATTGAACACAATGCGGCCTAAACTAATAACCAAACTAGGATGCACAAATTTCACAAAAATCCTAAGCATTTTAAATGAAACAAGAACAAACTTATTTTTGTATGTGTATGCACCACAATGCATGAAATTTGTGAATGGGGTGTGACACAAAACAAAGGACTCAACATACCTCCTTAAAAGGCTGAATTTAAAACCATAATTTTCACTCAAAGTAAAAACTTTCAGGTTTGGACATAAAGCAAAAAGATCAATGCTCAAAATTTTGTGTAATGCATGTGTCAAGATAAAGAAATGCTTGCTGGAAATTAAAGATTGACACACAAAAATGGGCTGAACATGAATGGACATCAAAGAAATATGTAATGTATGTGTATGAACTAATTTATGCATGAAAAATTCCAAAGAAGCAGATTTAACTTGAGGCAAAACAAAACAATGTGACATGGATGCAAAGCAAACAAAATCAAAAATCAAAGACACCAAAACAGATTTTTCTCTAGAGAAACTCATGGAATTCAAAAAATGATTTAACAAAACCAAAGAATTAGAAGGCTTAAAACCATATTTTGTCAAATTTTCATGCTTACTTCCTTCTCTTAATCTAGTTTCATGAAATCCATTTGTCAAAATAACATTGCAAGCAAACACATGTTGTTTGAGATTTTCATGCAAAACCACATAATATATAAGTGTAAGGAAGAAATACATTACAGTGGTTGGACTTAGTCTCCAAGTATCTTCCTTTGGTGTAGGAACCACAAAATTATCACCTTTGCACTCAATGGCTTCGGTTGGAGTTGCATTAATTTCATCCCCATGAAACATAGGATAAGAAACAATGTTAGGGAAACTTTTGCATATGAAATCACTTGGACTCACCTTAAATTGTTCCTTTTCAACCTCCTTCATTGGTTTGATGCATGGGACATGGCTTAGAATATTAGGAACACCAACTTCTTTGATGGGCAGCAACTCATTTGATTCTTGTAACTTATCTCCACTTAAGTCTTGAAAAGAAAACAACACAACATTGGAAGAAGACTCAATTATGTTAGATGAAAGTATGGCTTCTCTGTAGGTCTTTCTCTGTTCACTCGGCTTGGGTTCATTGCACTCTTGTCTTCTCTCAACTTCACACTCAATTTCTTCCCTCGGGAACTCTCTACTCTTCTTCCCCTCATGTTCACTCTTCTTACATAATCTCTCGGTTGTTCTCTCAACTTTCCCCTCATCACTCTTGCCCTCAACTTTCCCCTCTTTTTCTTTTCTCTCAACCTCATTTTGAATTTTTCTTTGATCCTCCAAGACTTGTTGTGGTGAAAGTGGTACAAGCATGATTGACTTTTCTTATTGAGGCTAAGACAAATCTCCTTTTATGGCCTTCACTTTTGGCTTGGGTACTTCTTTCACATCCTTTCTCCATGCTCCTCTCCATGTGGAAATTCCTCCTTGACACATCTTGGATGCCTTTGCTCTCTTGATGATCCTCCCAGCCTTAATGGCATGATGAAGTAAATCCTCCATGTTGACATAAGGCACCATCTCCACTTTGTTGGCAATCTCAGGATTGGGACCATTAATGAATCTAGCAATGGTGGTCTCCTCATCCTCCATGATGTTGGCTCGGGTCAAGGTCATCTCCAAGTCTTTGTGGTAGTCCTCCATACTCCTTTGGCCTTGCACTAGCATTTGAAGCTTCAGGCGTTGATCTTTAGTGTAGTAGCTAGGAACAAATCTCCTCCTCATTAATGCTTTAAGGGCTCTCCATGTGTGTATGGGCTCCTCCTCATTCCTTCTCCTAGAGGTAACATCTTGATTCCACCATACAAGAGCATAATTAGTGAACTTTATGGTAGCCAATTTAACCTTCTTTTCCTCGGAGTAATAATGGCAATCAAACACCATCTTAATCTTTTGCTCCCATTCCCAATATGCATCAGGATCACTCCTCCCTTGGAAAGGTGGAATGGTATGCTTGATGAAATTTAGGTTGTTATCCTCTCTTGGCTCCCCCCTTCTTGGAAGCCTATGTTCATGCCAATGTCCTTCTTCCTCCTCGGGTTTTTCTCTCCTTGGACCTCTCCTTGGTTGCAAGATAGGATTTGGCCTCCTTGGCAATCTCAAGTCAATGTCCTCAATCCTCCTCACAAGTCTATTGAGAGTTTCTTGAAGCTCTCTCATGGTTGGCTTCTCATTGTGTCTTACTTCCATCCTCCTATCCTCTTGGCCCTCCATACTCCTGCAAAACAAAGATCATCACAAACACTCACCTCATGTGTTTCACTCAAAAGATGAACACTCAAATACTCAATTTGTTAGTGAGATATTGTTATTCAAAGAGTCCTCAAAAGTTCTAAGAAAACTGTCCTCAAAGCACACAAGAAAACTTGAATTCTTGAAAACAATTTTGACTCCAAAAGAGGTGGGCTAAACAAGCTTTAAAAGACTCTAGGAAGCTCTTGCAATTGATGATCACAATAACCACAAAGAAAGCTTTTTGGTTCAAATCAATGGGATAGGTTTGTGGGTGCAAGAACTTTAACACTTTGTGCAAACTTCTTTTGCAAGCTCTTTTCTTTTCTTTTCTTTGTTCTTTCTTTTTCCTTTCTTTTTATTTTCTTCTTTTTTTTTTTTGCTTGCTGTTTTGATGCTAAAACAACTTTCTCCTTAAAGTTCCGCTGCCAAAGACAAAAAGTTAGATTTCTTTTCGGCCAAGACAAGAAACCATGAAAACATGCACAATTTGAAATAACTTTTTTGATACCAAACTTTCTCAACTTGGATCCTTCTTCTTTTGGTGTTTTCTTGACTCTAGGATGCTGGAAACAATGAAAACAAAAGAGATTAATAGGGCTAGACACAAAACAGAAAGATAAGAAACAAACAAGAACAATTGAATTGAAACCGAGAACACTAAACAACACGGATTGACTTCTTTTTGTTGTTTTTGTGATTTTTGGACTTGAACAATGATGGAATAAAAAGGACAGACCTGAAACAAGAAGAAAAAGGATTAAAAAAGAGGATTAAGACACGAAATTACTGGAAAAAAATTGAACAAAAACTGAAGATAAACAAGAATACAAAGATATGTCCTTCAATGGAACTTGTGGCTCTGATACCAACTGATGCGAACCCTAATGGTATAAAGACCATGAAACACGCCCAAGATGTTTTTCAAGCTCCACAAGACATAAAAGAGACTAAATTTTAAGACCCCCACCCCTAATCAACTTGTGACTAGAAACGAGAAGTATAAGAACACCAAGAACACAAGCACACTTGTGCATCGAGGTAGTCCACAAAGAACCAAAGAGAAAATTTCTCCAAAGTAGCAATATTATTTCATGTCAAGACTGTTGTTTTGCAACCAGAATATGTGCCTATTTATAGGCCTAAACTATGGTAAAAGACTCAGCAAAATTCGCAGCCTAAGTCACCTGGGAAACCTAGATACAAAAGACTTAAGAAAACCTAGTCAAACTAGGACTCTCACACCCTTTTAACACATGGTTAATCTGTGCAGCGAATTCCCTTTATCCTAAGTGACCTAAATCAATTCCATGGCCTAAATAACATCCTAAATAATATAAATAAACAGGAAAATAAAATAAGATACGTTACAACACAAGATTGTCTATAAAAACCCCAAAATGGTCTTCTCGGGTGGTTCTTGCTTGTGTCTTCAACTTCAAGCTGATGATTTCTCCAAATTCAAAGCATGAAAGTTGTAGATCTATTTCTTAGCTTTGAAATGACACCTGAACCACACAAAATGGACTTTTAAATCGAAAGATATGCCCAAAATACTGCAACTGCTTCTGAACCAGGGATAACTCGTAAATCGCGACTTTGAATCTAAATTGGACCTCCTTAACGTGCAAACTGGGTTTGATGGTCTTCATATAATCCGTAGCTCCAGATGCTAACTTCCCAATGAATTAAGAATTATTCAATTCTGATCTGTTTAGCTCAAGATATGATTTTTCTACCAGAACATCGCCAATCTGTCAACATCCAAGCTTAGCCGTCATCTCCATATGATTCCTTGCATGTTCCAGCAGCTCCTTGTGAAATTCCATGTCCATTCTCCATGAAGAAGCTTGAAACAAAGGCTTGTAGTGCATTTGAGAGCTCCTTAGCTTTCTTCCTTATCATTGGTCCACTAGAAACCTTCAATGGGTCCTTGCCTTCCCTGGTTGTGCCTTCTTTGATCATATCAACAAGTACAAAGGAGCAGGCCCATAAGTGCTCAGAGACATGATTTGAAGGCCAAATCTCTTTAAAAAAAATGAGGACTTTATCTCTAGAAAACCTGTAAAGTTGTTAGGGATGATGACCATGTCCATTAAAATGATGACAACAAAGCTAAATGAAGGCCTCAAATAAGTCAATGGAAAGAGTGAAAAAAGGTGAACCCAAAGATGGAAAAAGGACCAAATGACCCCATAAAAAACAAGAAATAATGCAAAATTCAAGGTGTTCTTATATCAAAGACCATCAAAATAAATCACAACCCACAAAGGGATGTGATAATTGTCATGTGATGACTATAGACCACCAAGAAGTTCAAATAAAATTACAAGCTCGAGGAAACTATTTGGTCCTACAAAATAAGATTTCATAGGAAGAAGTCCCAAAAGGCTATGAACCCAAATAAGGATCCAAAAAAGGCTTTAAAAAGATTACCCTTAGTCTTTGTCAGAAAAGGTAATATCAAAGACTTTGTGTATGATGAGCCCTCATCTGTCGGGCAATACTGAAGGTCATAAAAGCTTTAAGCCATCTTAAGGATATTGTGAGTCTTGACATTTACAACGCATCATAAGCTGTGACCCCATAAGCTACGGGCCCTCACAGGCCAAGTAGAATGAGAGCCTAGGAGAGAGGTCAAAAAGCTCCATGAAGATTCTTAACAAGGGCTCAAAAGGCTCTTAATGATCAAATGAAGTTAAAGCCCTCTGGCCAAATGAGAACTGAATATTCCTACAAAAAGAAGACCCCTAAAAAGCACATTACACCCTATGTCACATAAAGCGGGAACGGGAGTGGGAGCGAAAGCGGGAGCAAGAACACGAATTCGTTAAACTTGAAAAAATATCAAGAGCGGGAGCGGCTCGAGAGCGTCACTATATATATATAAGAAGACACAAATAAATTGATAGTCTTCAATACTCAAATAATATATGAAAAATCAAACCTATAAAATAAAGTCCAAACCAAAATGAATTCCAATAGAAATAGTAAAATTAATTAGAAATGACTAGCTACTGATTGTTATTCTTTCTCACTCATTTCTAGCCCTCTTGCCACGAGATATTTCCTCTCTTTGTGCCTGAGACAAGTTTGATCTTACTTGATCGGAACTTGATACTTGAGAAGAGTTACGAATATCATCATCTCCATAAAGAAAAGTGTGATCTTTTCTATGAATTGCCTCCATATCATTGTCTAGGACATCATCATATGTAAAATCATCCCAATTCTTATAGGATGATTCATAATCTTCTCTGTAGCGCGTCAACAGTCTGTTGTTGTAGTGCACATATACCAACAATTCAGCTCGATCTGCATTCAACTTGTTCCTCTTTACATTGTGAATATATGAGTATGTGCTCCAGACCCTCTCAGCACATGAAGTATTAACGATTTGGGAAAGAACCTTGACTGCTAGATTATATAGTTCAGGAGCAGCCACACCATACAAATTCCACCAAGCGATTGCACTCATCATTTTTCTATCTTCGATAGCCTGAGGTCGAGCAAATACTCCTGTATCACTTGTAAAATTGCTAAGTTGTTGACGAATCAGTGGAGTCTCCCGTAAATCATGAACAAGTCGGTCAACCACATTCAAGTATGTCCCTAAAAACAATGAAAAATATTACTAATAATAAACATATATATACTAAAAATATTACTAATAATCAGCCAGCAAATAAATAATGAAAAGTCAAGTAACATTAACAAAAAAATTAAACATACCTTGTATAAATGAATTAGCATGTGGCTTAATCCTCTTCCTTCCACAAGGACCCACCTTACGTAGCCAGGTTTGTGAGTAATAAAATGGAGTAAGCACATAAGCAAGTGTATGTAGTGGGAGATTCATTTTTCTCCACTGTTCCAAAATCAAATTCTCCACTGTTTTGTACAAATCATGATCATTCTGCAAGACTTCTTCAATGGAACCAATCATATCTTCCATTCTTTGATACACCTTCCCAACAACTGCTTTATCAGAATCACAAAAGCGAATCATTAACCAAATTGGTTTTGTGACAGAAAAAATGAATTTTACCTGTCCCCAAAACTCATCATCCAATACCACTTTCTTAACCTGATCATGTTCTAAGTTTGATCTAGAACTTCCTTTCTTAAGTTCTTCCCACTCATCATTCAAAACCATGGATATCAAAGCATTTTTTACTCGAAAAAGGCACTCCAAAACTGCATAGTGATGACCAAATCTAGTTTTGTTCACTTGAATGACATCCAATGCAGAAAAAGTTCTGAAGATATGCAGCACAAAGGTATGATTTTTAATATAGTTCACAACTCCTTTTGCTTTCTCATAACAATCACTAAAAAATGATAAACCTGGATGAGATGATTTGGCTAGATCTTTCATAAGAAGACTGAGAGTATGTGCCATACAACCAGACCAAAGAATATGATGATGTCTATCTAGAATAATATCTCCAGCGGCCTTACAGTTTGAAGCATTATCCGTCAAAACTTGTATAACATTATAAGTCCCCACAGTTTCAATAGCCTTAAGTAAAATGCCAGCAATAAATTGTGCATTTTTCTCATCACCAGAACAATCAACAGCATTTAGAAACACAGCCCTCCCTCCAGAAATAGCCAAAACATTTATCAAAGGTTGGTTCTTAATGTTGGACCAACCATCCGACACTATTGAAACTCCATACTTAGGCCATTGCTCCTTAATAGGAATTAAAGCTCGATCAATTTTTGTTCTTTCTCTATCAAGTAGCATGGTCCTAATTTTTTCAGAACTAAGAGGCTTATATCCTTTAGGAGCTTCATTTATTGCTCTCACCACATCAACCCACAAAGGAGATCTAGCAGTATTAAAAGGAATTCCACAACCATAGAAGTACCTAGCAATTATACCATCGGTTTCTTCTCTGGAAGACAACTTGAACAACTGCCCAATATGCTTCATACCCAGTTCACGAGCCATATTTGTATCATGTGCCGGTGGAACAACCGGTAGATTAACGATAGGGGTCTTCCTACTACTACTTCCAAATAATTTTTTAGCCTCCTCCTCCTCTTTTTTCAACCCTGCTATTTCTTGTTTTGTTATCTTGGTGCAAGTGGCTATTCCTTGAGCTCGTTGTCCAGGTAACAATCTAATTAAATGAGCTCTTATACGTGAGTATGTTCCCGTATAAGGTTCTGCTCTACAACCAAAATTACAAGTCCATTTATCTTTCTTATTCTCAATGTATGTCACATACCTTCTCAAAGGTGTAGAGCTCAACTCTTTGCATTGGTCATTAGTATCACCAATGTTTGATTGTGAATCATTTCTTTCCTCATTTTTTGTTTCTTCCATCGAATCTACAAATTCATTGAAAAATATATAAGAAATAATACATATCAATCTCAATTTAGAATAAAACAATTGCTTAATCCAATGGAGCATATATGAAAAAAAAAATGCTACAGTAAAAAGTAATATTACTTAATCACAAAAGAACAAAGCTACAATGCAATTTAGGCTTTTTTAATTGTCTTTTGGCTTGTCTACTTGCTTCAGACGAATAAAACTTTCTAGCTCTTCACCAAAAAAACTTTCCAACTGTGCGTCACGTCTTCACCAATAACCATACCACCTTCACATACGTTTGCGCACAAGTCAGATTTCGTATTTCAGAGCTAGCTGTCGCGAGCCTGCTGCCTGCGGCACTTCTTCCCCCTTCCCCAAGCCAAGCAAATTTAAACGCAACAGCCAAGCAAGCAAGACGGCAAGAGCTAAGCAAAGATGCCAACTCACCGGCACCGCTGCGGCCGCACAGGAAGTTAAATTTTCTTGATTCAATCTTAAAAAGCAAACAAAATATGGACAAAGAACAATGGAATTCAAACGGCAGACCAAAGAAACAAAATCAATTCACCTGTATCACTGCTATCGCTTCGCACCGACTATGGCTCTGTCTGTAGAACGAACGAGAACGACTACGAGGCTGCTGCACTACTGCTCTGTTCGGAATCAGAATTTCAGACCAGCCAGACTTCGTCGAGCGGCTTCGGAATTAGCCAACAAAGCAAGAAAATATTCAAAACTCATGTAAAACAAGGGCTTTTGGTTTCTTTTTAGGTTTAGACTTCAACTTAACTTAGGTAAATCAAAAACACACGAGTTTCTTCTGTTACAAATAGGATTTTTCTGTTAAATCTAATTCGCGAATTGTAAAGAATCAGAGCGCGCTTTCATAATCATAAGATTGTGAATTGATGACGCTCGCGCTCCAAAAGCACGAATTGACGCGCTGAACTTTCAGAGCGCTGGTTAATCAGACGCTTCATGTGACTAAGATTACACCTATGAAAGGATGGTAGGCTGTAATGAATTCACACAAAAAAAGCAAGCCCAAGGATGCTGCTTAGAAGCAAACAATGCTGCACATTAGACTAGAAATAAGCATTCTTTACCAAGCCTTGAAAGAAGGACGTCTCACTTTCTCCAAGGTCTTGAACAAAAGAAGGTCCAAGCTACCTCCTAAAGCCTTGAATAGATATAGGGCCATGCCTTCTAATAAATTATTGCAGCTGCATCTCAAGTTCCCTACACTATGGAAGCTGAGACACTAATTAAACTACTGGGTCTAGGGTTGTAACCCATATGTGAGCCCCCTTATGAGTGAGTTGATCAATGACATATTGGGATTGTTGAAGTGATCTTCCACGTATTGAGGTCCACCTACATAGATCTCATCCCATCAAGGAATACTCTACAAGATATCAAATTTACTCAACTCTTTTGAACTCTTTGAGGCCCAAGCTCGGAGGTCCACATTTGCCCATCAGAATGTGAGGACGCCTTTCACCCCACATTCACTGGGGGAACGTGCTTTTGGTTGCCAAAACACAAATTTGACTCATTTATTACCAAATTATCTGGGTCTTAGGCCTAATTATTAAATATAGGCCGAATGAAGCTTATCAGGCTTAGAAACAAAGGCATGGACCCCAGTAAACCCATATGCTGGCTATATATATAGGGAGTATCTCTCTCACTTTCTCCTAAGTTCTACACCATGATGTTACTAACATAAGCATTGGAGGGGCCTCCCCCGGGACACACTCAGGGCCCCTCCTAATGGCTTTCTTTATGTTTTTGTATGCAAGTGACCAAAGCTAGTCGATGGTGAAGGGTCTCCACTGTCCAGCCTAAACTCCTTATTAGTTTGACTATCAAAGCAGGGTCTCTATTGTCCATCCTGGAACCTTAGTTAGTTTAACTATCAGTTGGCCTCTTAATATCTTTCGAGCACTTTCTTTAAGTTGTTGAAACAGTCATCAAAGGAAAACCCAAAGACCCAAAAATCATCCATGAACACTTCCATAGTCTTTTCAATCATATCTACAAAGATAGACATCATGTACTTTGGAATGTTTCTAGAGCATTAGATAACCCAAAAAGCATTCTTGGAGAGGCAAGTGTACCATACAGGCAAGTAAAAATGGTCTTATCTTGAGTTTTTGAATGTATGATTTTTTACTATAACTGGAGTAGCCATTTAGGAAATAGTGAATATCATGACAGCTAAACGATCCAACATTTGATTAGTGAAAGATAGTGAGAAATGATATTTTCTTGTTGTTTCATTCAACTTCTAATACTCCATACAAATCCTCTAACTAGTAACAATTCTTGTAGTAGTCAACATTTTATTATGATTTTTTTACAACCATTGTGCCTTCTTTCTTTAACACCAATTGAACAAGACTTTCCAAGTGCTACAGAAAATGAGGCAGATTATTCCCACCTTAAACAACGTAATAATCTCATTCTTCACCACATCCTTTATAGCCATGCTTAACCTTATTTGATGCTTTATGGTAAAGGTATATGAATCCTCCATTAAAATCTTGTGCATGACTATGGAAAGCCTAGTACCATTGATGTCCCAAAAGGATCAAGCAATTGCACTTTTATATTCCCTTAACACTCTCAACAACTTATCCTCCACAAGATTTCTTAAATAAGCTGAAATGATAACCGAGAAGGTGGAGTCACTGCTAAGAAACATAAACTTCAATTCTTCCAGAAGCGGCTTCCAATTATATTTTGGATCTTTGT
Source organism: Aquilaria sinensis (assembly GCA_005392925.1). Lineage (NCBI taxonomy): Eukaryota > Viridiplantae > Streptophyta > Magnoliopsida > Malvales > Thymelaeaceae > Aquilaria > Aquilaria sinensis. The sequence goes on along the minus strand of SMDT01003006.1, from coordinate 234,315 downwards.
TTTCCATATTAGCAATAGCAAGCAACTTTTCAAAACACTATGTTTCCATTTTCTTTCTTCTCCAAAGAATCAAGATTTTGAACATCATGACAAACATCAAGATTCATCTCAACATCTCAATCACTATCAACATCAAGTATCAAACTTTTCTTAAAGAGGATCACCATACAACTTTTTAATCTAACCTTCATGGTAAAAAAAAAATCATCCACATCAATATTAAAACAAGTTGGTACCTCTTCTAAAACTTACATAGCATTTGTAAGGTTGAACTACAATTAGTCACCGTTAACCCTCAACATTAGTTTTATCTTCTCTACATTAATCAATGCTTTTTTTATTGCTAATAAGGGTGTTCCTATTATGATTTGCATATCTTTATCATTTGGTATACACACAAGCATGGATGGTGGAGCACCAAGAGCTTCTAAGGATCCTTTGAAGATCATTTATAGACCTACCAATAGGAAGAAAGAAAATGAGCTTCAAGGAGCATTACAAGGGCTAATTGATGAACATTTTATGCCAAACAAAGCTGGAAACACCATGCAAGACATGAAAGAACTCAATTATGGAGAATATACTAAGCTCTTACATTTATTAAAGAATCAAGGACAAGGTGCACCCAAGTGAAAAACTACACTACACCAAGGGTGCATACACCCTAGTTCATCATCCACCTAAGAGTCTCCTATATGCCAAGAAACCAGCCATACGCATCAGACTCCTTAAAGGGCTCTAAAGCACCCAGAAGGGCTTTCCAAACTAGGACTTGCCTGTTATGTTCTAGTATTTCTATTATTTTTCATCCAATATACATATTTTACACATGCTTTAAGTCTAAACGTGCATTTTACATTGAACCCAAGCAGATTTGCATGTTTCTTAGCTAATTCCTAACATATGTTGGTTTCCTTAGATATTAAGACTTTTGTTCCATTTGGACTTTGTATTTTACTTACAAAGGGCCTAGAATACTTTAAATACTGCTTAGGTGCATAGGTTTCATTTAGATTATCAAAATTAGAGTTTTTTTATGCATATTCCCTCCTAAATTCAACTTGAACTTATTTGGCACTTAGGATTTTTATATTCTTGTGCAAATGTTGTCCTTCTATTTTCAATCTTCATTGTTAGATTCAAGTGGGTGTTTTAACAATCCAAGAAGGTTCCTTTAGATTGCAAACATCTTGGGAGAGTTCTTTATTTTTCTATAAAGTGAGCTTATATCAAGCGATATCAGAGATACAAGCTCCAACCAGGACATGTTATCTTTGTTCAATTTGTTTTGTTTCTATTTTTTATTGTTCTTGTTTCATTCCAACCATTCCGAATTTGTTTATCATGTTCAACTTGAACTTATTTGGCACCAAGTATTTTCAGATTTTTGTGCAAACACTATACTTCTCTTTTCAATCTTCATTGTTAGATTTGATTAGGCATTTCAACAATCCAAGAAGGTGACTTTGGAGCTTGCAAAGATCTTGGAAAGTTCCTTGTTTTTCTACAAAGTGGGTTCACATCAAGTTGTACTAGAGCTACAAGCTCCAACCTGGACATGTTTATATTTATTCAATTTGTGTTCTTTCTATTTTGTTTTATTCTTTTTGTTCTTGTTTTATTCTACCCATTCCTAATTTGTTTTGTCTCTTTGTTTCCAAATTTTGTGTGTCCCCCATTCATCGTTCCTATAAGCCAACCCATTTATGCCATTCTTGATGTTCGTTGCACCTTGTCTAACACAACCGTTTGTTTATCGTGCATCTTACTTATTGTTTCTAGCATACAAAATATCAAAAGAAAAAAGAACTTTTCTAGTTTTGTTCCTTGATTCAAGAATCAAACTTTTGTTTCAAGATTTTTCTTTATTTGATCTTTGCTACACGAATTAATTTTATTTATTTTTAGCAACAAGAAAACTATTCATCAAGTTCTTGAAAAGTGCATGTCTAGTGAGAAAGTCCCAAGAAAAGATCTTTCAAAGTTCTTGAGTAATCTATCTTAATCTTTCCAGTAAGAAAACTTGGTTTTGAGATAATTTTGTGTTTTTTTCTAGCAACATCGAATCTTTCTTGATTCTTGTTTTTTGGATTAAATATTTTTTTGTTCTTTTAATCTTTCATTGATAAGAATATTTTTTCATTATTTTCCACTAAAATTTTTACATACTCCAAACATTTTCTTCCAGTTTTTCTTCTTGCTAAAGTATTTGAATGTTCTAGCATGTTTTGAGTTGAGTTTATCTAGAAATTGAGAAATGAATTGCATCTTGCATATCTTTACTGGGTTTCCAAATTAATCCTGTGGATACATATAATTCAGAACAATATGTTAGTGATTCATACACAGCATCTCTTTCTTTTATCAACAGCTCCACTAATTGATATGTTTCCACAAGGACTTGAAATTCAATTTCTTGATCTGTATCTTCAATTTGTGGAAACTTACAAGTAAATAGCGACTAGGGTTGTTGGTTCCATTATTATATATATATAATTTCAAGACCACAATGGATCTATAATAATATCATTTATTTGAAATAGTATACAAAGTCAACAGATCCCACTGAATGCAAAATAAGATTTATTATGGCTACACAAACTGTTGAGGGTAGTTCTAGATCTGGTCCAAGGCGAACTGTTATAAGGGATTTTCTATTTTTATCGAAAGAAGATATATTTTTAGCCTCTCAGGAAATAATGATCAAGAAAGACACAAATTTTTGAGTTCAAATTTTTTTGATAAAAAATAAGATATGATTTTTGATTATTTAGAATTAAATCGAATTTAGGGCCTAGACATTATCATTCCACTATTCTCCGAGAGAATTCATATCTCGTTGATTTTTCGGTAAAAAATTAATAAGAAAAAAATAGAAGTTGCTAACTAAAAATCAAATTATGAATGATGATTTTTTTGTAATCAATTGAAATCAATATTAATATAGTAAATAATAAGTAATACAATGATTTATAACTTTATTTAGAATCAAAATTTAGATTAGAATCACGGTGGAGTATTTCATTGACACGTTTTGTAGAATAGAATCAGAGTTGCTAAATTGAGTGAAACATACGAGGAAATGTGTGAGAAACTTTGATTTCAAGAAAGATCATATCTAGGGACTTTGGAAATGAGATCGACAACAAATTGACAATGGAGGCCTCATTTTCACAATTGAAAAATGTGTTTGTTGAATTATCAGCATTGAATAAGCAACCCTGAAGAAGCTAAAGAAATGCAAAAGGAAGTTGTGAATTTATTGGCAAAAGGCTATTTAAGAAAAAACATGAGTCATGTGATTTTCCTATACTTTTGGTGTGTAAAAAAGATCATGGAAGATATGCATGGATTGTAGGGCGGTCAAATAAATCACTGCAAGGTATCACTCCCTATCCCTAACTTAGACGATATGCTTGATGAGGTGTATGGTTCTAGCATATTTTTTAAAGTTGATTTTAAAAGTGAATTCCATCAAATTCACATAAGGGAAGGGGATGAATGGAAAACTACTTTTAAAAATAAATTTGGCTTGTATAAATGGTTAGTGATAGCATTTGGCTTAACTAATGCATGCGCACTTTCAAGAACTTAATGAATAATGTTTGGTATGATTTCATAGGTAGATTTATTGTTGTGTACATTAATGACATTCTGATTTATATCAAGTACTTAGAAGATCATGTGGAACACCTTAGCAAGTGTTAAGTACATTAAGGGCACAAAAAACTGTATGCAAACATAAAAAGTGTTCTTTTTGGACTAACCATGTTATCTTTCTTAGATATGTTGTAAGTTCTAAATGTTGAGGTGGGCAAAGATAAGGTAAGAGCCATCCAAGAATGGCTCATTCCTACCTCTATTTTTAAGGTAAGATTGTCCATGGTTTGGTTAGTTTTTATAGGAGCTTTGTAAAGGAATTTTCTACCATTGTAGCTCACCTTAATGAAATAATAAAGAAAAGCATTGGGTATAAGTGAAGGAATGCTCAAAAAGATGCTTTTGTGTTGCTAAAGAAGAAATTAAACAATGCACTAGTTTTAGCATTGTCTAATTTCTCTAAGACTTTTAAAATTGAATATGTTGCTTCGGATATGGGAATATGAGTTGTTTTTATGCAAGAGGGGTTGCCCATTGCTTATTTTTGTGAAAAAATAGGTGGTGCAGCCATCAACTACCCAATTTATGATAAGGAAAAAGCATTGGTGACATGGTAGCATTACTTGTACCCAAGGGAGTTTGTGATCCATAGTGACCACCAATCATTGAAACATCTTAAAAGACAAAGTAAGTTAAACCATAAGGTTGCAAGATGGGTAGAATTTATTAAATCTTTTCTATATGCTATCAAATACAAGTAAGGCAAAGAGAACATTTTGGAAGATGCATTATCTAGAAGGTATGCTTTACATTTTACTTTAGATACAAAATGGCTTAGATTTGAGTATTTGAAAGACTTGTATACACAAGACCTTGACTTTCATGATATCTATGCTAATTATGGTAAAATTTTCTTTTGATAACATCTATCACATAGATGATTTCTTTTTTTTAAAAAAAAAACAAGTTGTGGGCACCACAAACTTTATTGAGCAACTTACTTACAAATAAGGTGCATGATGGCGGCCTTATGGGTTAGTTTGGTGTTGTTAAGACACTAGATGTTTTATAGGGGCACTTTTATTGACAACGCGTGAAGAAAGATGTGGAACGAATATGTGGGTAATGTATTGGTTATAAAAAGGCTAAGTTTAAGCAAACTTTACATGGATTATATACTCATTTACCTATGGCTTTACATCATTGGACTAACATATCTATGGACTCTGTTATAAGACTTTCTAAGACAAGAAAAGGTAGATATTTTGTCTTTGTTGTTATGGTAAGATGATACACTTCATTCTATGCCAGAAGACTGATGATGTCATGAATATGGATGAATTGTTCTTTAGAGAGGTGATTCAATTACATGGAGTACAAAGTTTAGTAGTTTTGAATAGAGACACCAATTTTTTAAGCCACCTTTGGAGGACTTTGTGACACACCTGCTAGAATTACAATGAGCCATAAGAGGTGATGACTGGAGAATGCCAATAAGGCATTTATTGGGAACTTGGTAGCAGGAGCAAACCTGAAAAAGGAAAGGCATCTTAGGGTCCATTCAAAAATGTTTGTACCCATTGGCAGAATTCTTTATTGAAGAGGGTTACTTCTTTATTTCAAAGATGGCTCACCATGGCCGAAGGATTATGGGCCCTTGTGAAAGTTCATAGAGGTGATGTGGTGCACACCTTAGGTCTCAAACTTTGGTCCACAAGGTGCTATGACAAGATTCCTTTTAGCTCTTCGTCCGAAAGGATGGAAAGCAAACAGTCCAATAATGTCGTTCCTACCAACTTAATTCCAGGATCTAGAAAATCGCCTCACTAGAGCATTCATCAGATGATTTTCAATGCCCCTTTGCCAATTGGTGGCTAAATCTAATTGGTATACTACCACCTGCCCTCAAATAAGTCAAGTACTACATTGTTGCAGTAGATTATTTTATAAAATGTGTTAAAGTTAAGTCCCTTTACAATATCACAACCTCTCAAGTCATCAAATTCTTGTGGAAGAATATCATATACAACTTTGACCCTTTTAGTCTATCATTACCAATACTGGCAAGCAATTTGATAATGCCCAGTTTAGGAAATTTGGAAAAAATAAGGGGCATCACTATACTTCACTCTTGTCACTCATCCACAGTCAAATGGGCAAGTAAAGATCATTAATCAAACTACAAAAAATGGACTCAAAAAAGAAGCTTGATGAGGCTAATGGGAGGTGGCCTGAGGAGCTATCTAACATATTATTGAATTACAGAACAACCGTAATAAAACCCTGATGCGAACCCCGATGGTATAAAGACCATGAAACACGCCCAAAATGCTTTTCAAGCTCCACAAGACATCAAAAAGACTGGATTTGAAGACCCCCACCCCTAATCAACCTGTGACTAGAAACGAGAAGTATAAGAACACCAAGAACACAAGCACACTTGTGCACTAATGTAGTCCACAAAGAACCAAAGAAAAATTCTCTCCAAAGTAGCAATATTATTTCATGTCAAGGCTGTTGTTTTACAACCAGAATATGTACCTATTTGTAGGCCTAAACTAGGGTAAAAGAATCAGCAAAATTCGCAGCCCAAGTCACCTAGGAAACCTAGTTATAAAGGACTCAAGAAAACCTATTCAAACTAGGATTCCTACACCCTTTTAACACATGTTTATGGTGTGCAGCGAATTCCATTTATCCTAAGTGACCTGAATCACTTCCATGGCCTAAATAACATCCTAAATAATTTAAATAAACAGGAAAATAAAATAAAATATGTTACAACACAAGATTGGCTATAAAAACCCCAAAATAGTCTTCTCAGGTGGTTCTTGCTTGTGTCTTCAACTTCAAGCTAAAATTAGAACTTCATGCAGCCATGATTTCTCAAAATACAAAGCATGAAAGTTGTATATGTATTTCTTAGCTTTGAAATGACACCTGAATCACACAAAACAGACATCTAAAGCCAAAGATATACCCAAAATACCGCAACTACATCTGAACCAGCGATGACTCTCAAATCGCGACTTTGAAGTTAAGTTGAACCCCCTTAACGTGCAAAATGGGTTTCATGGTCTTCATATGATTTGTAGCTCCGGATGTTAGCGTTCCAATGAATTAGGAAGCACAAGATTCTGATCTGTTTATCTCAAGATATAATTTTTCTACAGAAACATCACCAATCTGTCAAAATCCAAGCTTGGCCATCATCTCCATATGATTCCTTGCATGTTCCAGCAGCTCCTTGAGAAATTCCAAGCCCATTATCTATGAAAAAGCTTGAGACAAAAGCTTGAAGTGCACTAGTGAGCTCCTTAGCCTTCTTTCCTGTCAATGGTCCACTAGTTATCTTCAACGGATCTTTGCCATCCTTGGTTGTGCTCCCCCCTCCTTAGAAGGATTCATCCTCAAATCAAAACTTCCATTAAAAAAATGGAATTGAATCAATAACAATGAAATGATCAACACATAAGCACTCACCTTTCACATAAGCACCAATAGGATGGAATGCTTGTGTATGGAGCTTTAATCTTGTGAAAAACCTGAACCAATATCCAAATGCAATGATACCTCCAGGTTCAAAAACAAAGTTAGAAGCAATTAGCGCAAAAAATCTAAAAGTTAGCACAATTTTCATCTTAACTCTAGGCATCACTTTCATTGCCTTTGCCATCTAAAAAACATTACTCTCACAACTAGAAAAAGTGTTGGAATAATTTACCTTAGGGATGCTGTATGCACTCAAAACAAATGGACCTAAACTCACACAAGTATTACAGTTATGAAAAACACAAGTTATGCGTGTCAAGACAATAGGTTGCATTGGCCATTCAAGCAAACAATAATTGAACACAATGCGGCCTAAACTAATAACCAAACTAGGATGCATGAATTTCACAAAAAATCCTAAGCATTTTAAATGAAATAAGATCAAACTTATTTTTATATGTATATGCACCACAATGCATGAAATTTGTGAATGGGATGTGACACAAAACAAAGGACTCAACATACCTCCTTAAAAGGCTGAATTTAAAACCAGAATTTTCACTCAAAACAAAAACTTTCAAGTTTGGACATAAAGCAAAATGATCAATACTGAAAAGTTTGTGTAATGCATGTGTCATGAAAAAAAAAATGCTTGCTAGAAATTAAAGATTAAAACACAAAAATGGGCTGAACATGAATGTGAATCAAAAAAGTATGTAACGCATGTGTAAGAACAAATTTATGCATGAAAAATTCCAAAGAAATATATTTAACTTGAGACAGAACAAAACAATGTGAAATGGATAAAAAACAAACAAATTCAAAAACAAAAGACACCAAAACAGATTTTTCTCTAGAGAAACTCATGGAATTCAAAAGAGCATTTGACAAAACTAAAGAATTAGAAGGCTTAAAACCATATTTTGTCAAATTTTCGTTCTTACTTCCTTCTCTTAATCTAGTTTCATGAAAACCATTCTTCAAAATAACATTGCAAGCAAACACACATTGTTTGAGATTTTCACGCAAAACCACATCAAATCTAGGTGTAAGGAAGAAATACATTACAGTGGTTGGACATACTCTCCAAGTATCTTCCTTTGGTGTAGGAACCACAAAATTGTCGCCTTTGCACTCATTGACTTTGGGTGGAGTTGCAATAATTTCATCCCCTTGAACCATAGGATAAGAAACAATGTTAGGCAAGCTTCTGCATATGAAACCACTAGGCCTTACCTCAATTGTTCCTTCTCAACCTCCTTTATTGGTTTGATGCATGGGACATGACTTGGACTATTGGGAACACCAACTTTTTCAATGGGCAGCAACTCACTTGATTCTTGTAGCTCATCTCCACTTAAGTCTTGAAAAGAAGACTACACAACACTAGAAGAATACTCCATTATGTTAGATGAAAGTATGGCTTCTCTGTAGGTCTTTCTCTCTTCACTCGGCTTGGGTTCATTGTACTCTTGTCTTCTCTCAACTTCACACTCAATTTCTTCTCTCAGGAACTCTCCACTATTCTTCCCCTCATGTTCACTCTTCTCACTTAATCTTTTGGTTGTTCTTTCAGCTTTCCCCTCATCACTCTTGCCCTCAACTTTCCCCTCTTTTTCTTTTCCCTCAACCTCACGTTGAAGTTTTCTTTGATCCAAAAAGACTTGTTGTGGTGAAAGTGGTACAAGCATGATTGACTTTTCTTGTTAAGGCCGAGACAAGTCTCCTTTTATGGCCTCCACTTTTGGCTTGGGTGTTTCTCTGACATCCTTGCTCCATGCTCCTCTCCATGTGGAAATTCCTCTTTGATATATCTTGGATGCCTTGGACCTTTTGATGATCCTCTCAGCCTTAGTGGCATGATGAAGCAAATCCTCCATGTTGACATAAGGCACCATCTCCACTTCATTGGCAATCTTAGGATTACGACCATTAATGAATCTAGCAATGGTGGTCTCTTCATCCTCAATGACGTTGGCTCGAGTCAAAGTCATCTCCAAGTCTATGTGGTAGTCCTCTACACTCCTTTGGCCTTGCACTATCCTTTGAAGCTTGAGGCGTTGATCTCTAGTGTAGTAGCTAGGCACAAATCTCCTCCTCATTAATGCTTTAAGGGCTCTCCATGTGTGTATGGGCTCCTCTTCATTCCTTCTCCTAGAAGTAACATCCTGATTCCACCATGCAAGAGCATAATTAGTGAACTTTATGGTAGCCAATTTAACCTTCTTTTCCTTGGAGTAATGATGTCAATCAAACACCATCTTAATCTTTTGCTCTCATTCCCAATATGCATATGGATCACTCCTCCTTTGGAAAGGTGGAATGGTGAGTTTAATGGAGCTTAAATTGTTGTCCTCCCTGGGCTCCCCCCTCCTTGGAAGCCCATGGTCATGCCAATGTCCTTCTTCCTTCTCGGGTTCTTCTATCCTTGGACCTCTCCTCGGTTGTAAGATAAGATTTGGCCTCCTTGGCAATCTCAAGTCAATGTCCTCAATCCTCCCCACAAGTCTATTGAGAGTTTCTTGAAGTTCTTTCATGGTTGGCTCTTCATCATGCCTCACTTCTATCCTCCTATCCTCCTGGCCCTCCATACTCCTAAAATTTCAAAGATCCTCATAAATACTCACCTCACGTGTTTCACTCTAAAGATGAACACTCAAACACTCAATTTGTCAGTGAAGATATTGCTATTCAAAAAGTTCTCAAAAGTTCTAAGAAAACAATCCTCGAAGCACACAAGAAAACTTGAATTCTTAAAGAACAATTTTGACTCCAAAAGAGGTGGTCTAAACAAGCTTTAAAAGACTCTAGGAAGCTCCTGCAATTGATGATCACAAGAACCACAAAGAAAGCTTTTTGACTCAAAAACAATGGGATAGGTTTTGGGGCGCAAAACTTTCAATTCTTTGAAAAAACTTCTTTTTGCAATCTCTTTTCTTTATTTTTTTCTTTTTCTTTTTCTTTCTTTTTCTTGCTGTTTTGATGCTAAAACAACTTTCTCCTTAAATTTCCTTGCTGCCAAAGATAAAAAGTCAGTTTTCTATTCAGCCAAAACAAGAAACTGTTGAAACTTGCACAATTTGAAACAACTTTTGATACCGAAATTTCCTGAACTTGGATCCTTCTTTTTTTGGTGTTTTATTGACTCTAGGATGCTAGAAAAAATGAAAACAAGAAAGATTAATAGGGCAGGAAATGAAACAAAAAGATAAGAAACAAAAAAGAACAAACAAATTGAAACCGAGAACACAAGGTAACACGAATTGACTTTTTTTTGTTGTTTTTGGTGTTTTTGACTTGAACAAGGATGGAAAGAAAAAGGACAGACCTGAAACAAGAAGAAAAAGGATTAAAATAGAGAATTAAGACACAAAATTATTGGAAAAAATTGAAACCAAAACGAAGATAAAGAAGAACACAAAGATATGTCCTTCAATGGAACTTGTGGCTCTGATACCAACTGATGCGAACCCCGATGGTATAAAGACCATGAAATGTGCCCAAGATGTTTTTTAAGCTCCACAAGACATCAAAGAGACTAGATTTGAAGACCCCCACCCCTAATCAACCTGTGACTAGAAACGAGAAGTATAAGAACACCAAGAACACAAGCACACTTGTGCACCAAGGTAGCCACAAAGAACCAAAAAGAAATTCTCTCCAAAGTAGCAATATTATTTCATGTCAAGGCTATTGTTTTAGAACCAAAATATGTGTCTATTTATAGGCCTAAACTAGGGTAAAAGACTCAGCAAAATTCTCAGCCCAAGTCACCTAGGAAACCTAGTTACAAAGGACTCAAGAAAACCTAGTCAAACTAGGATTCCTACACCCTTTTAACACATGTTTAAGGTGTGCAGCGAATTCCATTTATCCTAAGTGACCTGAATCACTTCCATGGCCTAAATAACATCCTAAATAATGTAAATAAACATGAAAATAAAATAAAATATGTTACAACACAAGATTGGCCATAAAAACCCCAAAATAGTCTTCGCAGGTGGTTCTTGCTTGTGTCTTCAACTTCAAGCTGAAATTTGAACTTCATGCAGCCATAATTTCTCAAAATACAAAGCATGAGAGTTTTAGATCTCTTTCTTATCTTTGACATTACACCTGAATCACATAAAACGGATATCTAGAACCAAAGATATGCCCAAAATACCACAACTGCTTCTGAACCAGCGATGACTCGCAAATCGCGCCTTTAAGGCTAAGTTGCACCCCCTTAACGTGCAAAATGGGTTTCATGGTATTCATATGATTTGTAGCTCCGGATGTTAGCTTTCCAATGAATCAAGAATCACATGATTCTGATCTGTTTATCTCAAGATATAATTTTTCTACATAAACATCACCAATCTGTCAAAATCCAAGCTTGGCCATCATCTCCATATGATTCCTTGCATGTTCCAGCAGCTCCTTGAGAAATTCCAAGCCCATTATCCATGAAAAAGCTTAAGACAAAATCTTGAAGTGCACTAGTAAGCTCCTTAGCCTTCTTTCTTGTCAATGGTCCACTAGTTGTCTTCAACTAATCCTTGCCATCCTTGGTTGTGCCTTTTTTTATCGTATCAAACCCATAGGGGAAAGTCCGTTTGGATTCTCCTACGGAACAAAGATGCTTCTCCATGTTGAAGTTGCCTCAACATAATTCAAGTTTAAAGTCTTCAACCTTGAAACTAATAAGGAAGGGCTCAGACCAAGGTCAGACCTACTAGAGGAGCTAAAAGAAGATGAACACATTTGGCAAAGTATGACACATCTATGAAAAATTAAGAATCAAATAGGTACAAGAAGGGGATCTAGTTCTTGTAAAATCTAAGTTAGTTGGCAAGAAATCTGTATATCGAGCCTTGAGGGCAAATTGGGATTGTCCATTCATTGTACATAGAAAAGTTAATCAAGGCATATAATTTGATAGACACCTCTAGTCAAAATTTGCTAAGGATGTAGCATTCAGATGACCTCTGCCCCTACTATGCATAATTTATCCAAGAGGAAATTCATTTATTAAGGTAAGTTTTTTCATAAATGAGTCCTTTTTGTAATGGGAGTCAAGATGACCCTAATTTAGAAAGGTGGTTTATATAACCTTAGCTCTCAAAAGGCATCAAAGTGACTACTACTTTCTAGATGGTGTCTAAGTGATCCATACTTTTAAGGGGGTTTAGAAAGAGACTTACTTTCAAAGGACGTCAAAGAAATGACCCCTAAAACTCAAGTAAGATTTGAATTTCTCACAAAAGAAAAATGTTAAGTTAAACATAACTACTCATAGGTTCGGACCTGAAGCTAGACTCCCAAACAAAGGTCCAATGACAGACCCCTAAGTTTACACTTAGCTAAGCTTTTGTGATGAACACTTTAACACTGAGTCAATACAGATAAAAGGAAACCTCACTAAAATTTCAAAAAGTACAAACTAGGAAAAGAAGAACAAAATACAAAAGGGGCATATATTCTAGAACTTATCCCCTAGTCATCCTCCTCTTCCTCTTGGGACAGATAAAAGGAGTCAAAGATAGAAGGTCACCAAACTTATCACCATACGACACCCAAGCCTCAATGTCTAAACCAATGGGCTTAGTGGCTTTTAGAGGTGAGAGGTCCAAATTGGGACAGACCCTCTCAACTTGGAAATGATAGGCTAAAAAGACATCATAAAACTCCCTGAGGGCCTCAAAGTCAACCCCTTCTCCGGCCTTTTGTTTCCGTATTTAAGCTCTTTGATGTACCAGTTGGCCTAGGCAAGGCGAGCCTTTAGCTCCTCTTTGTAGAAGTCTTCTAGTCCTATGGGTGACTCCTCTACTTCATCAAGTGCTCAACTAGAGGAAAGAGCAGCCCTTCGTTGTTTGCTAGCATAGTCTAGACCTCAGAGTCCAAATTCTTTAGTGTTGCCCAAAACTGACCCATGCTCACCAAAAGGCCCTCATAATCCTTGGTAGTGGACTTCTTCTTGTTTTTTCTAGACTTGAGGGCTAACTCCAACTCCTTGGCCTTCTGGTCTTGCCCCTCTACAAGGACCTTATGTACCTCTATCATTTATTCAAGGCCTCCCATTTGGACTCCCCGTCAGTGACATTTTGCTCTAGGGCAACCTTCTCTTTACAAACCTCCCCAATCAAGGAGCTCACCTTCTGGAAGTTTTTTTACTTGTTGAAGCATCACTCAACCACCCAAAAAGTGACCACACATTTGGACATTAGAAAATGACAGGGAGTAAGGAAAAATACAACAAACATAAAAAATAGTAGTATGGATAATTATTTAGAGTAGGCTATTGGCAACACCTGCCAAGGTCGGCCCACTGCTTCCAATACGGTCCAAGTGATATCAATCCTTAGAAAGTCTTACATCCTCCATGATCTGCCCAAGCCACATCCTTACGATCTTCAAGGGCGGACTTCCCTCTATCAATTGCCCATAGAGGATCAAACAGGGAATCCTCAAGAACCCCTTTTTGATCATAAGCTGCTTCTGGGCCTCAAGATGCTTGGCTGACAAAAGTTCCAGCCAAAAATACTCCTCTATCTTATCAAGAGAAAGAAATACTCCCCCAGATGGCCCCATTGCTTGGGTGGTCTGAATCGTAAATGAGGGGTCATTCCCTCCTGATCACCTATAGGTAAAGCAAGCCCTTTGTCTTTCGCAGCCTCTATAGGCTAGGAACACTATAATCAAAACCAACAAGCCTAGGTAATAAAGCAATACTAAGGCTTGGAAAAAGAATGTTACAAGTTGGCAAGCTTGCTTAAGTCTCCTACATGAGCCTTCTTCTTCCTCCATACAAGCTCAATCTTAGGCTCATTTTCTTCATCATCAATTGTGATAGTCACTTGAGGGGCATCACTGAGATAGCTGAAGGATATGGCATTTGGGAAGCAGGGGTGCATGGAGGATAAGCTGGTAATGGGCAAAGGTAGGGACTTGTATGGTTGGGACCTCATTAATGGCGGTTGCCAGAACCTGGGCAGCACTAAAGGTGCAGATTGCACTTATAGAACCTCTGCAAGGCCTTCTCTAAGCCTTCATCTTATGTTCAAGTAGGTAGCAGAATAACACTAGCAGTAAAAGGAAAGTGAAGGAAACTATTAGTAAGCTCAAAAAAATTAAAGGCAAATTACAAATAAAAAATAAAAAGGAAAGACACTTTGTTAACCCTAGCAGGGACTTCCAAATCCCCCACCAGTCACCCCATTGGCTCCTATAACCCAATTTGAAAGGTTCTTCAAGCCTTTATAAAGCAAGTGGACTTGATTGACACCAATAACACTTAAGGTGTCCTCATCCAGTCACTAGTAGGGAAGGAAAACAATTTGTCAAAATTTTCATTTATGGTGACCCTCTCAAGCCATGTCAACAACCTGTGGTATGACTACTTCGCCTAGGACCCTTCAATCAAAGGGGTATAATTGTAGGAGTCCTAAATGCATAGGTCTGTCTATGTACATAAGAACTGCCACAAGGTGTGCCCAATAACAAAGGAGAAATGCTCCTTCCTGCTCCCTTATGAATCCCAAGCAGTTGCAAAGGTAAAAGAACAGTTGCCCTCATGAGAGATGGGGCAAAGTAAAAAAGCACAGACCCTAGGCCAAAGGCTAATGGATAGAAATATAAGAATGTTTTAAAAGCAGTAGCTACCCCCGCCGTGAAACAGGTGACGATGAAAGCATTAAAGTCAATGAAGGCATTAAGGGCGAGCTATGAAAAGGCGATTTCAAAATGTTCAAAAAGCTAGTTCATAAGGGCATGAAAGGGGAGATAGAAGCCAACATATAGCTGGACCAAGTAAATTAGGAAAACCCCTTTTGGGGGGAGGTGTGCACTAGCATTTGATACGCTGACTAATGCTCCAAAATCTGGCTAGCCAGAAGTGTTGCTTTATGGATATCCTCTTCATTTAAACATAAATAATGTTGCGTTAACTAAAAACCACCTTTAATCATGAAACTTGAGGTTCTTACCACTCTTCGTCATACTTCCTTGGCTATAGTGGTCTTCTCTTTTGTAGACTTATGAGCCATATGATGAAAAAAAAGAAGACGGTTACCATTAGTTGGTGTAAGGAAATGCCACTGGCCACCTACACGGTGGGAAGAAAAAGGAAGATGACAAAAGAATAAAAAAGGAAGAAAAATGATGCCTTATACCTTGGTATCGAAGTACTAATGATTGACAAGTGTGTTGGATGGTACAGTAGAGCCTCACATATAGTAATGGAAGCGACATAATGAAATGGAGGCAGCACTAATAAGTAATGGAGAGCCTTTAAAAATGTTTGAAAGTCAAAGTAAAAGTGAATAAGATTATAAGGAGACAGGTCATATATAGCCCAATAGATGCTTTTCGTCCTTCATTGCCCGTTAGTGCTAGCTAGTGATCCCCTACTATCATCATTCAATGCTCTAAATGAGCCAAATCTGTATATTACATACGGCCCTCAATTGTTGACTTCCATACATTCTCTCATCAAATGCATCATCTACAATTAATAAAGGTAGTAGGACATGCTTTAGCTTTTAGAGCTATTGCATTAGTAATTGGAATAGGACAACCATCATTTCACCCATAGAGGCATTCTTTCATTTGACTCTATTCCTTGGAAAATGTAAGGAACCGTATCCCACACTTTCAATAGGGGGAAATATTGATACCATAGTCTGTTAGGCCCAATAAGAGTCATTGCCTAGACCAGGCTTGCCAAGGGGAACTGGCCTAGGGAGACCTCTACTTATGGCAGGAATCCTATAAGAGAATAATAACAAAAGAAGGCAGGATTCCAACAATCAAGGGGAATAACCACATTAACTAAAAACCCAAATGGCCAAGATACTAACATCCAAGATGTACAAAGAGGGAACCTCCACAACTTATTAAGGTAAGTTCAGCTCTCTACAAAAGCCCTAGCTACTTCTACTCTTACAGAAATACTAACTTGACTGTCAGAGGGTTCACCCCCAGAGATACACTCTTAGGCCCTAACAGTTATGCTTATTCATAGATTCTGGTTCTAGTCCATCTCATCTTGCTAGGTACATTTGATGCAAACATCCCCATTGATAATTCGATTATCAATAGCTATTTAACAGTTTAAATAAGAGACAACACCACCGCTTTAGCTGTAAGCATGGGCAATACAAACATGCTTAATGTTAGCTACAACTAATGCATTTACAAACAATGAATAGTACCACCAAAACATCTAACCAGACCAAGAAATGAAATTGGGGCCTCTACAAACAACAATAGCAACAATTTCTCATACTATTTATGTGCACGCACAAAATGCTTTCATAATTTGTGCTCAGCAACAACAATCAATTCTTCTTTAACATGTTATATAATTAATATTATTTATATCAAGAAACTTGAGGCCTGATATGGCCTACATATACAACCCAGGGATGTAACATGTACTAGTCCCAAATGGCATCTTCTCTAACAAACACATCAGTTGGACAACTAGGTAGGTCGACTACAAAATCCAGGTGGAAACATGAATCTTATACTATTATTATAATGAAATTTGGGCCATTTATAACTTTTCATAAACAGTCTTAGTCACCTAAAATATTCTCCAACCAAAATTTGGGCTTGAAAAACAAAGTGATTGACCAAAAAAATTTGATAGAAATGTGAAAAATTGCCTTTGATTCTTAATTAGGTACAATACATGGTTCAAGAAGCCTACAAAGTACACTGATTTAATCCATTTTAACGTTAAAGGCAAATGAAATCAATACTGATCATTGATCTTTACATTTGGTAGACATAAAAGAATATAAAATAAACTACTATGAGAATGACCTAACTGCTCATGGCTAAACTATAGGTGCAGCTAATAGCCTATCATTTTGGAACTAGGATCACAACAAGATGAAAAAAACTGATCAATGAACATATTTCTCTACCCATTCCATCCACCTCCAGCAACAATGTTGAAAACTTTGCAATTTAAGGCAAGCTTTGAGTGATGGGTTTCGGGAGCCAAACAGCGCAGTGGAATTTAACCGAAACCCTCCAGGATCCAAGTGAAACGGGGTAAACCGGGTGTTCGAAAATTTTCATACCTAATTTTCAGTTGAGATCTCTCACTCAACTGTAGAGTCGAATTACAAAACCTGAACAGTTGACGTGTTCAGGCTCTCTATGGTATCCACACGAGCCTCTCGGGATCACCACACTTCCACCACATCCCGGCAGATGCGTTTCTCTTGCACTCGCAGTGCTAGTTTGCGTCCTCCAAGGAATTGCAAGAGAAGAGTGTGGCTGTCCTTTTGGGAGGCTAGGGCAAGGAGACCTGCGAATTTCTCACTTAAAAGTTGTATTTATAGTGAGACTCAACTTCCAGGCCTAATGGGTTTCAAAGCCCTAATCCAATTAGGATTTAATTTCGGGCTTAATAATGGCTCAACTCTTGGGCCCATTATTAATACGAAATTAAAGTGAAACCATAACCCAAATAATTAGCCCATGCACTCTAATGATCCAAATAGCTCTATGTGTGCGACCCAATAGGCTCTTGCCATGTTGGCAATGATCATAAATCACATTTATGATCATAAGCAATGAGCGGTGTCTAGCAACACATCATTGCTACCCAAGTGACAAGATTGTCGGTGAATCGACTAAACCTTTATGATCATCACCGATATATGCCATTGTCCCTTTGTCCAAGATATCAAGACTAAGCACGAGACATGGAATGTGTCACTCTCGTATAGCCCAATCTTTGGTTTCTTGATTACCGAGTAGACCAACTTAAACTGATGACATTGATATCATATATCAACTCATCCGAGCATGGCCATGCATTTTTCTAAGTCTCACTCTATCAAGGGGCCCGAAGATATCACTCCCGTTACATAGGAGGGACAAATCCCATCTTGATCATACAAATCCCTCCGCATGATATGTGACATACCCAATGACCTCCTTCAAGTTCACTCAGTTATGAGCAACAAAGGAAAGTATCAAAGTATGTGACTCACATGTAGGGAACCTTGATGATCTTAGGTCGAAGGACTACATATACCATGATCACTATGAGAATCACTTATGACACTCATATAACGATCCATGTAGTGTTCTCATGGTGGGTCGGTCCAGTACACAAGTTCTCCAACTTGTACCCATATGTAGACTACATATCTCATATTAGTCTCCATATATGCTAGTCATTATGTATTATTGCAACCCGCTCCACAATAATACTAGACCAGGGACGTTTAAGAATATCATTATTCTAGGGTTACGATTATGTTTGTTAAGTTACACAGAAACAAAAAAAAACAAACATAATTGTTGGATTAATGCCTTAATAAAATATCATGACTCAATGTGCAAAATACAATCATCTCATGATTGGCTTTTGAGCACAACACTAACATTGGGAACAATTTATCATAATAGTCATGTAATGGAAATTCTGGGAATTCTTTTATAAGAATGCATCAAGTATGGCCTTCACTTCTGCACAATGGGAGCAGCACAACATCTGAGAAAACTAGCTGGAAGATGCTGAGACACCTGGAAGGGGATTGTTGATCACCCACATTGCAGCCCCATTTTGAGGACCAGATATCAAGAGCCATCAACATGGAAGATTACAGGATGAATGACATTCAAGGAACATCCCTACTAGGAAAAAGTCAGGTAGGGCTTTGGTTAGTCTAGCTTTAGAGTTTAGGGTTAAGTACTCTTTCACTAGCTTGAACTACTACTTAGTATCCTTTGGCTTACAAATAATATCAGCAGCACCACTATGAATTCCACTAATCATTCCTTCATTATGACTTAGCCAAATGTACCACAGCAAAGCAACAATATTCTTAATAGATTCTCGATGCCATTTGGAGTCAGTGCTCAAAATTTGACAAATCTGACTCTTAAAATCCTCTTAAGGATTTCATATAAGAGCCATGTTAATTATCAACCACACCCAGAATGAGTTTGAGCAGAATAAGGAAATATGAAGCAAATCCTCCACTGTAAAATTACACTAATGGCAATTTAGATTATCAACTACCTTCCTTTTCATCAGTTTGATCGTAGTTGGGCATTACAGATACATTTCCATACAAACAACTTGAACTTAGTACACAATGATATGACCCACAATTTTTTTGGGAACTTATGCAAAGCTGAAGTCATCCCATCGATGGCAAACAAAGTAAGATTCAAGGCCAACCAAGAATTTCCTTTCTTTGTAGTGTACCTTTCATCCTTAGTGTATTCCCGCATTAACCAATCTTTCCTAGAAGTACTCCTCCTTGTATAAGAATGAATGGCTCGCACAATCTCATCCAGAAACACAACCTTTCACCGAAAATAATCCCAGACTAGAGTGTTAAGGTTAAGAAGGGCCATAACTCTCTTAATAATAGGTTGCCTAATTGCATATTGCCTCACCAACTCCAGACGTAGTCCAGGAATCCAATAATCTCAGCAGATATCGACCATACTGCCATTACCTATAGATCAACACAAGTGTGGACTAAGAAGCTATTGCCTAAAATGTAAAATTTTCCAAATCTTGGTGGGATATGACCGTTCTTCATCTTTCCATAATGAATAGGATTTACCATATTTCACTTCTAGTACACTCATAGCAAGTGAATAAGGATCCTTATGCATCAACTGCTATAAAGTTTTGGCCAAAATAGCCTAGAAAGAAAGTCAAGATTCCGTATTCCAAGGCCTACCTATCCTTTTAGGAGTTAAAGCACAAACCTATTTTGGAAGTGGATGCCTCAATCTTGATCTACTTCTCTCCACCAAAACCTCATAAATGTTTTAGTAACCTTGTCACTAATAGTGACCAAAGCATGACATAGAGACATTAAATATATTAGGAGAGACAATAAGAGGCTTGAATCATGGTTAATCTTCATGCCAGATGAAGAAGTTTCCATTTGCTGGAAGCTAATTTTGATTCAACTCTAGAGCTCAAGAAGTCATAAGATGCAATCTTCGAATAGTCACAGTTTAAGGGAATTCCTGAATACTTGGTAATAGCATTATTAAGAGTGTAGGAAGAATTTCCTTAAATGCCTGAATCTGATCCTCATGAATATTTCTACTAAAAGTTCACTCTAATTTATTAAAGTTAAGCTTCTGACGAGCCACCTCTTGATAAATTCAAAAAGCTTCCCCTAAATGATGAACTACTTTTCTATTCAGTCGAAAAAAGATGAAACAATCATCAGCAAACAAAAGATTATTAATGGTAGGTCCTGATATACTAGCTTTAATATGATGAATGCAACCATTTGATTGCTAACAATGCAAGTAGCTCGATAAGGCTTCACTACGCAAGATAAATAAGTATGGGGGAAAAGGATCACCATATCTTAAACCATATTTTGGGAAACACCATGGATAGAACAACCATTTGTTAGAACCGAGTATAATGTTGTGGTAACACACTACATGATCATATTGATCCAGTGCTCGAGAAAGTTCATTGCCTTTAGTACCTTTCATAGGAAACTCCAATAAAGCTTACTGCATACCTTACTCATATCCAACTTTAGGGTCTCTTTGAAACCTTGAAGGCCAGTTGAATTTTTGGTATGTGTAATGGCACGCAAAAGCTCCTAAGCAATTATATTGTCTTTGCATATTTCTCCCTATAACAAAAGCATTTTGGTTACCTAAAACAAAATAACTCAACAATGGCTTTAGCCCATTACCCAGAACATTAGAGATGACCTTGTAAATTGTATTACAAAGACTGATGGGCCAAAAGTCATGAATTGACTTTAGATGTTAGACCTTTAAGATTAAAGTGATATAAGTCCTGTTAAGTTCTTTTAGAAGAAATCTTCCTTGTAGAAAAGAACAGACTGCAAGCAAGATTGATGACCCCATAAAAATCCCAATAAATCTTGAAAACCATAAGTTATGAACCATCAGGACTATAAGCCTTAAAATTCCCTAGCTGGAACAGGGCCATTTTAATTTTTGAGTCAATAAAAGGGTAAAGCAAAGCTTGATGATAATGAAAAGAGTCAAATTTCGTTTAAATATGACTACATAATAAATCTTGAAGATCATTATTGAGATCTTCTTGAATATTATAGCTATCAACAAAGTGCTAATGAATGCAAGACTGATTTGATCAAGATCAGTGTGCCACAAATTAGTAGCTACATCCTTTAAAGTATGAATTCTATTTCTAATTATGCTTATTAGCCGAATGGAAAAACTTAGTATTAGCATCTTAAGTGAAAGCTATTTAAGGCAAGATTTTTATGCCCACTTTATTCCTTCACCTGCAAGCAAATCAAATAGCTTATCTCTTTTATATGGATCCAGAGCTGATTGCAAGTCATTTGATTGATACTGAGTCATACTAATCTTTTAGGACAAGTCCCCAACATTTGGTCTATTCCATCTCCTCAAAGTAGGCAAAGCCTTCTTGCACTTGGCAACAAGTTGGAACATGAATGAACCCGTACCTAGTTCACTCTAAATGTCTCTCAAAATTTCTTCATAGTAATAATACCTTAACCAAAAGGATTCAAAGTAGCGAAGCTAATGTAGAAACTTGCTTTCAACTAAACTAGTTAGTGATATGGGAGCATGATTCGAGATTTAAATGGAGTGATTTTGCAAAACAAAATCTAGATACAAATTAAACTAATCAGTAAAAGCATATGTCTTATCAAGAACTTCAAAAACAACATCATCTTTGACCTAGTCATTTGTCCATTTCTATCTTAGGCCATGGCAACTCAATGGGACCAAAGCTAATTCATCAAGGAAAGATTGCAAGCATCTATTAGCATTCTATCCTACTTTCTCAGATTCATTCAACACCTGATTAAAGTTGCCCGAAAGAATCAAAGGCTCAAAATAGCATAAAGGAGAATATCTTATCTTATCCCATGTATCACATCACAAATTCAACTTGGGGTTTTACATACACTAATCCCAAAAGCCATACATGCCGATGCTCATCCTATACTTTAAGTAAAATAAAATTCTAAAAGACTTTCATAACAGAGTTGTGCATTTCATCCATCCCTCCAATCAATACACCCTATTTTTTTCCAATTCTGTTTGGAAAAGCGATACTACTTATCCCACGTCAACTAAATTTGGTAGCAACCTCCAGGCCTTTTGACTTGGTTCCCATCAATAAGGTAATATTTAGATGATTGGAATGCATAAGACCTCAAACATAAAGAGCTGCAATGCAACAGCCTAGTCCGCTGCAATTCAAACTTAATAGTTTCATGGCAAAGTAGGAGGTTGTTTAGGGCTAGCCACCCAAAGCCCATCATCAGAAGTAATGCCACTAGAGAACCAAGATAAAACATACCCATTTGGGCTACATAGCATGGTAAACTTCATCTCAAAGAAAGCATTCCTAATTATCAATTCTTTAGACAGGTTTGATAGTAGAGTAGAATCCATGCTAGATTTCAATGAACCTAGATCTAACTTATGTTGTTTAAATAGAACCTTTGTGTAAGATGGATATTCCACCTCCCAATAACATTTTTTAGAAAGAGGGTGCATTATCATAATTAGACGTAAATCAGAATCAGTGCTGCTTACCTAATTCAAACCAGAATCTGACAAGGACCAAGATCTCTTCATTGGCCTCACTATCTTTACAACCCCCATAGGCCTTGTCTCCAAAAAAATTATCACCTCTGACGCAGAACCCTTCACTTTTAGAAACCCCACATATAACTTAGAAAAATCACTCATTTGGGTAGATGATAAACACCTTTTGCCTAATTGAATTAGGTGTCACTTCCTATAAAACTTGATAGAACCAAGAGAAAGCCCATGCATTTCCTTCTCCACTTCAAGCTTTAATTGACAATCACTAGCACCACTACTTTTCATAATGCTACTCCCCAAACCAACAGGAGAGGCATCTTTAATAGCTAGGTCAAGAAAGCTAGGTAAGCCTTGATAGACCACCAAACCATTTTATGGCTCATGTAGAGAATTAGTTTTCTTCAAACTGGCCTTAAAAGCTGCTTGGGCATCTTCATCACCAGGTGAAGGTTGACAGTGAGGGGTATAAGTTTTCATTATACCTATCTACTAAAAAGGCAAATCAGGATCTACTAATGCATGACAAGTCAATCAGTTTAACCTCAACTTTTTATGAGGTGGCCACTTGTCAAGATATACTATTAAACCTCACCATATTTTACCGAATCTATTAATCCCCATGATCTCTTACTCTCTCTACTGTGCTTAATATGAGCTACTGTGGTAGGATCAATAAGTGGAACATCAATAAAAATATTACCAAGGCCATAAGCACCAGTAGTATATGGCTATTCATTAGTATATCCACCTAAAATTATATCAGTAAAATCAAGTTGTTGTTTATCCTGGAAGTTCATGATATCCGTAGAATAAATGGAACAATGGTTTCTTAAATGAAGTACTTTGCCACATTGTTTACAAATCCTGAATATTCCTTCATACTTAAGTTAGATCTAACTTAAGTGCCCTTCTTTGACTCTCCAATAGAAGCTAGACAAAAAATACTTCGTAATATCTATTTTAACACAAAGTTAAAAGTAATGCCATTGACGGCCTGAAGCGGGAGCAAGATCCATTACTTTCACTATATCTAACTTGTTATCAATCAATTTTGTAATTGAGGATGTAATGAGCAAGCTAGAAAATTTGTGAATTTGCACCCATGTTGACACATACTTTAAATCATGTTTTTCAAACGGCCAGTCTAGTAACAACTAGCAAATAGATGTCAAAGGGCCATCAAAATTATAAGGAGCATTCTAAACAATATCAAACAAAACTAGCTGAGAAGAAAAATTGACAATATACCAATTTTTACCAACAAAACCTAAAACTTTAGCCTTTTCTTAAAGGTGCTATGATTTGTTAGTGGGATTCTGACTAAAACAGGGATAGAAAAAACATCTTTTATGAACTTGAATAAGTAAACAATCATGAAAATCTTCACTATTAGCATCAATAGTCCTAGATGGGGAACCTAGCCTCTACCTTTTAGACCAGTAAGGGAAAGCCTGCTCCATTTCAAAAATAAAATCAGCAACCAACTGAAAGCAACGCTTTAGTGAAAAGAACCTATACAAATAAAAAAAATTGCAAGACATTGCATCACCAACCCAAAAGCCACGCTTGCATATAGGCCACAGATGCCTAAACGTCCAGATAAAGAAAACACCAAACACACTTTATTACACCAACTTCACAAAGGAAGAAATATCAACAAACCAATGACACGTATAAGACAACAACAAAGAAGACTTCAATTGATCAATAAACTAAGCCAGAATAAATTTCAAAGCAATAGAAATCCAAGAATAAAATAAGCAAAGGGTGATTTTACTTAGCAAATAAGGCTCAAGACTTGACAAGAATCTATGCGAAGAGAAAACAGCCACCAGCAAAGTGAGCTAATACTTCTGTTGAAAAGAAAGGCTCTTCTGCCATGGAGGGACAACAATACACCAGCTAAAGAAAAAAAAATCACAGGGGAGTCACAACCAATAATAAGATAGGTAGGCTTCTCAAAAGTTCGCAAACCATCGGGTTGCTTCACAAAAAATCCAAAAACAAGAAAAAGCTTTGATTTGAGTGAACCAACAAAAATTGTGCCTTAAATTTGCCATAAATAAAACTTCTTCAATGATAAATAGACTCCAAATCAAATGATACTAAGAATAGTAGCCTCCATAAATGAAGTACAATTAGATAGGGTTTGGTTTCACTTTGGGGAAAAGCACAAAAAAATTGAAATATCAAAAAGAATTTTGGGGAATGAGAATCGAAAGGAAAACTAGGATAGAATTTTGTCAAAAAAAGAAGAATTTCATGGACAATAGGTCTAATGGAGGATAGCAATAACCATGATTTCAATTTCATGTAATTGAGGCCCAACACTTATATAATAATGTTTGAGGACTAATAGGACAAAGAGAAAGATTTTTGCAATGAACAGCAATGTTTAACCATTAATACAAAAAGGAAAAAAGCTACAAAGAAAAAAGCAAGTATTGGGGCAAAATTCAAATAAAGTTTACGGAGTAAAAGAGCAAAAAAAAAAAAGACTCAAAGCACCAAGAAGTTCAACCATTGACTTAATAAAGGTAAAAAGATTAAAAAATGAAAAAAAGGAAAAAAAGGTAAAGTTAGCTAAAGCTGGATTAGCCCAGTCGATGCCCAAACCAACCAAACTGTAATGGCTAAAGATATGTTTTAGAAGATAGAAATAATATGAAAAAAGTTAATAAAATAACATAAATAGTGAGATTTAATGAGTGACATAGAAAAAAATAATCATAAAGGTCTACATATCAAAAGAGCAAATGAAAATATGCAAGGTATTAACTGTTTAAACCATAAACATAAGGGTAAAATCCAAATTTTGTTCCTTAACTTTTCAATTTTTCCTAAAATGGTCCCTTAACTCTAAAAGTAAATATTAAGGTCCCCTAACTGTCATATCATGTTCAATGTTAGTCTCTCTAGTTATTTTGATTGTTATCCATGATAAAAAATGCATATGTGGCAATTAATACCTGGTGTTCGAGCCCACAAATACACAATGGATGAGTTTAGCTAACGTGATGATGAGACTGTCATTTATTACCATCAACTCTCTCCACTCTCCCTGGTTTTCAAAGCTTTATCCTTCCCCCCGCTAGTGCTCTAGTAACTACTAATTTATCGATAAGGTGAGGTAAAATTCTATGTAATCAGCAATTGTTGCGGTGCTTGGGGTTGCAGAAATACAATGAAGGGAAAGGTGAACAAGAAGGCAAACGTCCAATTGACCAAGTGGAGACGAAGGAAAATGTATGAAAGGGACTAGCACTGTCTTAAGTTGAAATGAAAATAGTTTTGTTTTCTATTGTATATTTATTAGTTGTTAAAAGTGCATGCAAAAGGCTGGGTGTGTGTTGTAGTAGGGTATTGTGTATGTTGTGGTAGAGGACCAGTGGACCAAGGATCCATCTAAAGAAGAATGTGGGTAGGTATGGGGTATTTTATTGGAATATTTTGAATGCGTTGATTTATTCTTTTGCTTTTTATTGCACTATTCCCAATGGTACTTTGTTACCACCTTTACAAAATGAGAAAATTATAGCATAAGGAGATAAAGTTATATTCTTTAATTTTTACCATAGTGTATGATTTGTTAAGTGTAATATATTCAACTCAGGCCCCTTTAAGAGATGCATATGGTGATTACTTGGTCCTTAACAAACCCTTAAAGGATTACTTAATTTGTAAGTGGCCTATGGACTAAATTGTAAGGTTATAAAGGTCAGGTACTCAATGATACAAAATTCTAAAGAAGGCTTATAGTGAGACACGGAACATATTAAGGATATTATTGGGGACCAAAATTCACAAGAAGACAAAGATCATTATTTGAGTATAATAGACAACTAAGGTACCAAAGTGTCCATTATCTTACTTAAGGCCATAATGACATTTGACCTAGTCAAAGCTGGAACAAATCTATATTCTTCCATACTCCTTTATGGTCGGCCATACCTATCCATATTGGCAACCAAATTAACCAAAAAACTTGAGAAAATGAAATAAAAAGAAATTTCTAAATTTTATTCATTTCTTTCCTTCCATTTGACCCAACCATCCAAAAGCTCCTCCATCAACCTCCATAGCCACTATAGCTCAAGAGCTCAAAAGAAAGCAAAGGAAAATGCCAAGCTCATCAAGTGTGCCAAAAACCCTAATTTTCAACTTGTCTAGTGTTTCTTCAGTTTTAACATTTAATGTAAAGGGTTTTTTGAGTTTCTTGGAATATTGATAGCTTAATCTCAATGATCAAACATCCACAAAACAAAGATCATGCTTAGAAGAGAGTCCAAAGCTCAAGGAACCAAGTGTGGGTTAAGGGGATTGTGGCATGACAAGGTTTCAGCTTTCTTCTTTTCCATGCAAAGATGGCAGCTTAAGTGAAGGGTTCCAAAAGATCAAGCTAGTACTAGTTATGACCTAAAGCCTCCTAAGACTAAGTGAAAGCTTGAGGAAGGATGCCATCATGTTCCCTTAACATTTTATTGAATTATATTGACTACCCCTAATGATTTATGTGTGCCGCATAACATATGTTTGTTGTGGTGATATGGTTTTTATGTTTGTGTATGCTTGGTGTTTTGTGTGTTTTTGTTTCTTTCAAATACATGTTGGATGTTGGAATTGAAGACTTGAACTTAAAGCCTTTAATAACTTTTTCACAAGAGAACTTATGCCTTAGTGTTTTCACTTTAGGGGATTTGAAAGAGGGCATTATGTCTAATACTTATAAATTGAATTTTCTACTAAAATTTTATATATATGATCCTCAACATGCCTAGTATTAAAATATAAAGTTTCATAATTTTTAGAGACATTTTCTAATTTTATTGTTGGTACTTATTACCTTATGCAACAACTGCCTTTGGAAGCTTTTCATGTATACTGTGTAGTCCAAAGGCCTACAAGAAGCTACTATATGTACCAACTAAGGTAGTGTCATACCCCACACAGGCCCCAGCCTGTGCACTCTCAGTGCCACTCACCATTTCTACCCAAGAGTTATTTGGATAGTCTTAAGTTCAGGTGTTATTAACTACCTATTATTTTGGCTATTGTTTGTTAGGTAGTTTTAAGTCTTATTTTCTTAAGCTGAGAGCTGGGAGGTGCCCCAGAAGGCTTATGAGTTATTTAGAACAATTACCTGCAGCTTAAGTAGGGCCCAACCACTAACTTGCAACACAAGGCAAAGCTATAAATCAATAACTTGCAATACAAGCAAGGCATACACTTAATCTGTTAAGTGTCTAGGATGTGTACTCATCAAGTGTGCTACTTTCATGAATGACAACCAAGATGCCCACATCATTATAGTTTTGAAAATCAAGGTTTCCATGCACATGTATATTCGGCTAAACAAAGTATCTCAAGAGGTTTCTTACATACAATATAACCATGAGCTCATAAACTTAACATAACTTGGCACATAAGCATCCAACATATGTACATACAAAACCATGTACAACAAAGGCTACATATACAAACAAAATAGCCTAAGTATAAGCATCACTAGCTTGGAAGCATTCCAAGGATGCTACAAGTCCAAAATATAGCCAAGGTTAAGTTTTACAAGCTAAGTTCCCTTACTCCCCGAGAAGATACCTAAGTGTGCAATACAGTAGCACACACTGAAGCACCAGCCCAATGACCATATTCATGGTCATGAAAGTGAACACTACAATCAGAGCCATAGTCCACACATCCATCCTGCACCTAGACGTGTCCCACAACTACTCAAGCCTGCAAAACTTAGAGTATAAGTTTCAGCCTTAAACCATAAGACTTGTAATTGCAACTATTCAAGCCAAGATTGAGTTGGCACATACCTTGTACAATAAGTGTACTATCTAGCACACTAACAAGCAACTCAACCAAAACTACCCAAGCTGAATATCCTTTCCTGAAACAAGAAATGTATATGGGCAATGAGTGACAATCACTCAGTAGGATTCACAAACAACATACTTGGTTTATTCAGTTAAGTCGAAGACTTAACCTCCTAGCTTACTTGTCCTGCAAGAAAACATGGAAAACACAAAAACACAATATGCACATATAGTAACCGAGACATAATATGCATAACTAAGCTATCTACAATTTGTTAGCACACACAAACAAACAATCAAGCACACAACTCACACACACACCACAAATTCACCATAGGCTGAAACCACTAGCAAGCACCAAATTCCACATTTGCACTTCAAGCACTTCAAATAACCACCATACCTCTAGAGCTCTAAGTTCATTAGTAAGTTGCCCTAACTTGCTACGAACTCTAGGTGCTTGCCATTACTTGGATTAGCTAGCAAAATCCACTATGAACTCGAAAGTTCACCATTTCCATTTGAACCCGAAAGTTCACTCAAATATGCCCATCAAGTAACTAAGATCACATAGCACACCTTGACTATCACTTAGCTACATATAATTACTTGCTCATGGAATAATTACCAAGCAAGCAAATAAAACATGAATCCTACCTTCTCAAACACAAGCTTGAGCTCTCGGTTGGGTGTGTGTCTCTAAGGCCGAGATTAGCTTTCCAAACCCAGGTTGTCTAGCATAACAAGGCCATCCCTTAGCCATTCTAATCACTTGATCATAGACATTACCAAGAAAACAAGTGAGTTTATGAAGCTATACCTCTAATTTAAGCTTGAACACTCTTGGCTAGCCTTGCACTCTTCAAAAATCCAACTTCAACTTGGGTTTCTTGGTCGCGTAATGCCGAAAATGAAGACTCCAAGCTTGATTTTATGTCCAAGCTTCAAATCAACACTAATTTGGTATGAACTCAGCAGCAAAACGTCAATAACACCATGAACATGCAAGGCTTCCTAGAACACTTCAAGTTTCGGCCAACAAAACAAAACACACTCAAAGTCGAAAACACTTGTTTAATTTGTTTAATGGGAGACATGGCAGCCGGCCATGGACACTTGTCCAAGAAAATGGTTTAATACTCTATTTAATCTCATACTAGTTTGCATGGTTCATTTTGCCCCTCAAGAATCCATGGCTTCACTTTAGTCACTAAAATGCATGTTCATTTCGGCATTAATCTTGATTCATGGCCTACATTGCCAAGCATTAATTAAAATGGCTGAAAATGGTCATTATCCCATGCATATTTCGGCCAATTACCAAGATTAATTAAACCATATAAATGATGGCATAAACCTTGGTGAGAGACAAACATGACCAGCCATCAAAAGTCACCAAAGAAATTGGCCTAATTCTTCATTTCTCCTTGCACTTATTTGCATGGCCGAAATTACTAGTTTAAGTTTCATAGTTTCAATTGCATCACTAGTTCAAGTGTGCATTGTAGTCCTCCAACTTTATTTCATGCCAGAAACATCATAGCCTAGTTTTCCATGTACACTTAAAACCCAAACTTTCTTAGGTTTGCACTTACACCCTTATCCTCATTTTCAATCAAGTCCCTCATGTTTAATTGTTGTTTTCCCTATATTATTGGCCTAAGCCAAGTAATAAGGGATGGTCCTAACAGGTAGGGTTAATGTATTATGCATCTATTCATGTAAATGAACCATGGATGTTGTATGATGTTGAATGAAACAATGAAGATATTATTTTGAGCCTTATTATGTAAATCTATCCATTATGTTGTTTATGGCTATTTTGATGGAACTTGAGTTAAATGCATTTACAATGGTTCTAAATTCAGGGTATTAGTTTTAACAAGTTTACAAAACATATTTGGACCTGCCCAAATTAAGTTTGCACCTAAATTTGAAGTGTGTGATTTATTACGAAATATTGTAAGGACATTTTCGGGTTTTGTTGCACATTAATGAGTACCCTATGGTCTAAGAGGCATAACTTTCTATACAAGTTGATTTTGGTTATGAAATTTGGATAATACTTATAACTCTTAAAGAACAAGAATTTTGCTTTTGAATCATTCAATTTGAAGTCTTGTAACTCAAGTTATGCTATTCCAAAATTGTTTGTGTGCTGTTCATTTTGTCATTTTACTTGAATGGTTTGTAAAATCCATAGACACATTTCTAGATAAATTTAATACCTCAAACTTATTTTCCTATGAATTTTTAATTATTTTAAAGGTTTTATAATCTTTAGGGCATAAGGGGATGTGGGTAGAAACTGAGATGGACATGGCACGCTTATTTGGACACATGAAAGGATACTAGGTGTACTATGAGTGCAAGTGTTTATGTTTAAGTGCATACTTGGTCAAGAAAATTGCTATGCAACATTCAAGCTAAGGTGTTTAACCATTGTCTTCCCTGCCAAGAAAGTTTAAATGTAAATGTGTATTATGGTTGGACCATTATACATGTAATTACATAATGACAAAAGGGCCACTTGGTTAAGCTTGCTAACATTGTTTTTGTTGGCCTACAAAACATGCTTTTGACCTAGGACTCGAGCACACCTAGAAATGGTCAAGTGTAATACAAATCTACTCTAACATCAAAGTGCTAACATACTTAGTTCACAATCCAAATGCATCACAAGGGTTACTTTGCAAATTTTCCATAAAAGGCATATGTGGGAGGTTCAGTGGATCATTTTGATGCCTATGACATGGACAAGATTAGTATGGTTGACATTGATCAAATAGTGGAGGAATTAGGATACAATAGCTTCATGAACTACTACTGGACTCTTCCTTATCACACAATTCCATTGGAGGATAAACTAAGAGAGTTATAAATAGACAAGAACATGATGGACATTGTTCTCACCAATCTCCCACATGAGCACAAGATTGTGGTTTACATTGTAGAACTGTCTCTTGAGGAAATGGCAAAAACAGGCCTATGTGCAGCACATTAAGTCTTTATTAACACCACCAAAGGATAAGATTATTGATATTGAGATTGAAGATGGCTTTAATGAGCCATCTAGGAAGGTAGTTGTTATAGCCCTCCTAGCGAAATGCTCGATGAGTGAGGTAAGTTCCCAAATCCCTAGCTTAAATGCCTTAATTAAAGGTGAATTAGCAAGATCAAGTAAGTTATTCAAGGGTTGGTTCTAAGTGGTTTCTGGCACTAAGTGTGCCCAAGGGCAAAATGACCATTTTGCCCCTTGGAGAGTCGGGCTGAGTCCTAAGAGTAAAAATGAAGTTTTCAAAACCCAAAGCCCAAGTTAGCAAAGTTTGCCAAAGCTTTTAATTACCTAATTACTATTTGGGGAAAGGGTAAGTTTGCAAAAAATTAAAGAAATTTGGGGGGGCGGGGGGAGAAGTTTTTGTTGTTTTAAAAATGGTTTGAAGAGATAAGGATGTCACTATTCCCTTATCCCTTCCACTTCGTCTTCATAGCCTTTTCCAGCCCCATCATTTTGTTGCTCAATTCTCCTCCAAATCAAGATTTCTTGGTAAAAACTGGAAGCTTTCTTGGTGCCCATAAGGAGGATAGCTTGTTTTATGTTTGTTTTGTTGTTTTAAAGCTTAATGGGGCATTTTCAAGCTTGGGCATGGTTGAGCTCGTGAGGTAACTTCTTACCCATGTCATTTTCTTATTTCTTAAGCTTTGTGCAACTTGGGTTTTACTTGGATTGTTTTAATTTAATTCCATGAACCTTGTATTGTTCTAGAACCTAGGAGTATTTTCTTCATAACTTTTTGTTCAGGTGTCTAATTAAGGTGATTCTAGATTCTACGCGAACCTAAAAAAGAGAACTATAATCTCCATGCCTTTACCAAAACTATAATTGCCCAAGTTTAGAGGTAATTTAGTTCAAAGTGAAGGCATGTTTAGGCATAATAAAGCACCATTAGTTGGGTGCAAGGTTTAGTACCATCGAAAGCCTAGTTGGGCCTTCAAATTTGAGGCTTTGATGCAGGAACCTTAGTGCACCTAGGTGGGTTCTAATAAACCTAGTAAATGAGTGAAGGTATGCCCCTTAAATGAAGGTTTAGTGCACTTCTAGCCTAGGCAAGGTTACTTGAGTCACAAGTGAAAGCCTAGTGAACTCTTTGCAAGGATTTAAGGTAGAAGCTTAGTACACAAGTAACCTAGACATGTCTAAGGACTTGAGGCACTATGTGGAAGCTTAGTACTATTAGTGTCATGCACAAAAGCCAATCATGAGATGATTGTATTTTGCATATTGAGTCATGATATTTTGTTAAGGCATTAATCCAATAATTGTGTTTATTAAATGTTTTCTGTGTGACATAATCAAACATAATTACAACCCTAGAATAAATAGTATTCTTAAATGTCCCTAGTCTAGTATTATTGTTGAATAGGTTACAATAATACATGATGACTAGCGTATGTGGAGACTAATATGAGATATGTAGTCTACATATAGGTATAACTTGGAGTATTAGGCCGACCCACCATGAGAACGCTGCATGGATCGTTATATGAGTGTCATAAGTGATTCTCATAACGATC
This sequence comes from Aquilaria sinensis, assembly GCA_005392925.1. Lineage (NCBI taxonomy): Eukaryota > Viridiplantae > Streptophyta > Magnoliopsida > Malvales > Thymelaeaceae > Aquilaria > Aquilaria sinensis. Next base: position 201,244 of record SMDT01003006.1, on the reverse strand, counting down.
ATGGTATATGTAGTCCTTTGACCTAAGGTCATCAAGGTTCCCTACATGTGAGTCACATACTTTGATACTTCCTTTTGATTGCTTGTAACTAAGTGAACAAGAATGTAGTCATTGGGTATGTCGCATATCATGCAAAGGGTTTTGGTATGATCAAGATGGGATTTTTCCCTCCTATGTAACGAGAGTGATATCTTCGAGCCCCTTGATAGAGTGAGATTAAGAAAATGCATGGCCATGCTTGGATAAGTTGATATACAATATCAATGTCATCAATTTAAGTTAGTCTACTCGGTAATCAAGAAACCATAGATCGGGCTATACGAGAGTGACACATTCCATGTCTCATGCTTGGTCTTAATATCTTGGACAAAGGGTCAATGGCATCTATGGATAATGATCATAGAGGTTTAGTCGAATCACCGACTTCTTGTCACTTAGGTAGCAATGATGTGTTGCTAGACATCGCTCATTGCTAATGATCATAAATGTGATTTATGATCATTACCAACATGGTAAGAGCCTATTGGGTCGCACACATAAAGCCTATTTGGATTATTTGAGTGCATGGGCTAATTTATTTGGGTTATGGTTTCATGATAATTTTATATTAATAATTGGCCCAAAAGTTGGGCCATTATTAAGCCCAAAATTAAACCTAATTGGATTAGGGCTTTGAAACCTATTAGGCTTGGGAGTTGAGTCTCACTATAAATACATCATGTAGTGAGAATTTCGTAGCTCTTGCCTTAGCCTCCCAAAAGGACAAAATCAGAAGAGTTCTAAAAGTTCCGGCCACACTCTTCTCTTTCCATTCCTTGGATGATGCAAGCTCACACTGCAACCACAAGAGAAACGCATCTACCGGGACGTGGTGGAGGCGTTATGATCTCGAAAGGCTCATGTGGATACTGTAAAGAGCTTAAACATGTCAACTATTCAGGTTTTGTGATTTGACTCAATAGTTGGGCAACCAAATTAGGTATCAAAAAGTTTTGAACACTCGGTTTACCTTGTTTCGCTTGGATCCTTGAGGGTTTCTGCTATATTCTGCTACACTTGTTTGGCTCCCAAAACCCTACAGTGGTATTACAGCTACTTGTGAAACCCTAAATCAAGATTGAATGTCGAATCACATGACATGTTGTGTGCTCTAATGTTTTGATCATGATTAATTAGATTGATTCATGATACATAAAATCAGAACTCGTAATGCATATATGAGATATATGAAGAAATGACACAAATTGGTTAATAAGATTAACCCTAAATTGATTAGTATGAGATACCTATATGAATTAGGATTTTTGCAATAGTTGCAAAACCCTAGCATGGATCGGATTAGGGCTGTTCAGGCACCCAGGGTAGATACTTTTGGTGGCTTGAATGGAGGTTGCCTCGGGTGCTTAGTTGCTCGAAATAAAATATCTCAGGCAACATAATTGTAAGACAATTTTTTTGCGTCGGGGGGCAGCAACCCCCTGCAATGGCGGCTCCCCATGACCCTGCCCACTAACCGGTCAACGGGACCACCACCTGCTGATCGGCCAGCAATAACGCCATATGCGAAGTGCCACATTAATAAAAAAAAGTTAATCAATGTGCATTCATTGGAATGCAATTTTATTGAATGAGATTTGACATGATATGCTGATTGGTGGTTGAAGCATGATGCATGGTCATAGCCCTTGTTGGTTGTACTTGTAAATACAGCCTACGAGTCGTGCCTTATTCTTGTTATTCTCATTGTACATTCTATTTTTACCTTACTCCCCTCAAATGTAACTCGAGGTTTCTATTATTGATGTAATTGTACAATATAGGATCGTCTAAGGTGGTGTGTCCAATGAGGTGACAACAAAGGAGCAACCAAGCAAGGAGGAGAAAGAGCTTGTGAATACCCTTTTCTTTTCTTAGGCTTTTATGATATCCTATTGGCTTGAGAATATTGCATAGTATAACCATGTCATGTTTACTTTGTTGTTAGCATGAGATGTATGTTTTATATTTGTATGTGATGCATGTATAAGATAACCGAAGATAATAATTGGTGAGATCAAAAAGAAAATCCCTCAAACAAAATATTAAGTCATTAAATGGGATGCCTTCCAAATGTTGGCACTCGTCAAGACTTTGATCAACATTGGGTGGATTTTCCAAAGCAAAGCACCTATGTTCATCCTGGTAAAGTGTGATGGGATAATAGTGATATCCAAATTGCTAACTTTGGGTCTGACTTAACTGAGTTATCCCAATAGGATTGGGGACTTAGAGGCATAAGGTTGGGCTTAAGTTCATGAGATGAGCTTGGACAAGTGTTGTTCACCCAACTATCCAAGAGTTGCCTGAGATGCAATTGGCAGGGAGTTGCCTACCAAAATAACTACAACTTGAGAGAAAAGCCAAAGCTGACTCAGGTTGCGGTGAAATATGGATCTTGGACCACTAGAATACCTTAATGCCAAGGTGTTCCGAAATAATATCGAGTGCTATTATTTTGAGTAAAATAGTGGGAGTATCATTTAGTAAAAGTCCTTATTAAATGAATTAAAATGTGTGACTCTTACACTGCAAATTTACTGTTGTAGATTACTATGGCACAAAACACATCAACACTTTCATTGTGATTGATCCTTGAGAAGGAAAAATTGAATGGGACCAACTTTCTCAAATGGTACTAAAATTTGAGGATATTCCTCAAGCAAGAGAGAAAGGCTTATGTCCTAGAGCAACCTATTCCGAATGAGCCTACTGTCAATGCTCCAAGAGTTGAAAGGGATGCTAACAAGGAGCATTATGATGATGCTTTGGATGTTGCTTGCCTCATGCTTATTACCATGGAATCTGAGCTTCATAAGCAACATGAAAACATGGGGGTGTTTGATATGATCGAACATCTCAAAATGCTCTTTCAAGAGCAAGCTAGGCATGAGAGGTTTGAGACCTCTAAGGCATTGTTTCAGTGCAAAATGTCTTAGCGAAGTCTCGTGGGTCCTCATGTACTCAAGATGATTGGGTACATTGAGAATATTGAGAGTTTGGGATTTGCTCTTTAGAAAAAGTTGGATGTTGATGTAGTCCTACAATCGTTGTTGGAAAGCTACAATCAGTTCGTTATGAAGTATAACATGAATGATCTTAACAAGTCCATCTCTGAATTGCTCAACATGTTGAGAACTGCTAAGCAAAACCTTAAGAAGGCTAAGCTCATTATGATGGTACAAACGGGCAAAAGAAAGGGAAAAGCCAACAAAATGAAGCACAAAGCTAAAGGAAAGTCCATTGCTAATTCTTCTTCAGCTACATTGAAACCATCTAGTGGTGTGGCTAAGGAAGGGGAGTGCTTCCATTGTTAGCAACCTGGACACTGGAAGAGAAACTGCAAGCTCTATCATAAAAAACTTGTTAAGGAGAGGGAAGTAAGACTTCCACTTCATGTATTTTTGTTATAAAGGCTAACTTTTCTACTTCCTCATCTTGGATATTGAATACTGGATGTGGATCTCACATTTGTGCAAATGTACAGGATCTAAGTAGGAGTAAAAGATTGGCCGAGGTAAAGTGGACCTATGTGTTGGAAATTGAGCAAGGGTTGCTACCTTAGCCGTAAAGACTTATGTTCTCACTTTGCCTAGTGGATTAGTTTTAGAATTAGACAACTGCTACTTTGTGCCTACTATTAGTAGAAATTTGATTTCTGTTTCTTGTTTGGACAAGAAAGGTTTTTCATTTATAATAAAGGACAAATGTTGTTCTATTTATTTAAATGAAATTTTTTATGGTTGTGCTCAACTTAGCAATGGTTTGTATGTTCTAGAACTCAAAAAGCTAATCTATAATGTGAATACCAAGAAGGTCAGATTGAATGATTCAAACCCGACCTATCTCTGGCACTGTCATTTAGGCCACATAAATGAGACCCACATATTTAAGCTCCATAAGGATGGACTCTTGGACTCATTTGATTTTGAATCATATAAGACATGTGAGTCATGTTTATTGGGCAAGATGACCCAAACCCCTTTCACTGGGCAAAGTGAAAGGGTTAATAACTTATTAGGACTCATATATAGTGTTGTATGTGGCCCTATGTCTACACATGCTAGAGGAGGTTTCCAATACTTCATTACCTTTACTGATGACTTTAGTAGATATGGCTATGTGTATCTCATGAGACACAAGTCAGAATCCTTTGAAAAGTTCAAAGAATTCAAGAATGAAGTAAAGAATCAACTCGGGAAGAGTATCAAAGTCCTTCAATAAAATCGAGGTGGAGAATACTTGGATCGAGAATTCCTTGACTATCTAAATGAGAGTGGTATAATATCACAACTCACTCCACCTGGTACACCTCAATGGAATGGTGTATTGAAAGGAGAAATCAAACTTTGTTAGACATGGTTCAATCTATGATGAGTCAAGCTGACCTTTCAAACTCTTTTTGGGGACATGCTTTAAAGACAACCACTTTTACACTAAACCAAGTTCCATCTAAATCGGTTCAAAAGACACCATATGAGATAGGGAGTGGGAGGCATCCCAGTTTGTCTTTTATGAAGATTTGGGGTTATGACGCTTATGTGAAACCTCAATCCTCTGACAAGCTAGGGCCCAAATCTCATAAATGCCTCTTTGTTGGGAATCCCAAAGAAACAAAGGGTTACTATTTCTACAATCCTTCTAAGCAAAAAATGCTTGTTGCTCGAACTAGTGTCTTTCTAGAGAAAGAGTTTATCTCTAAAGGAACCAATAGGAGGAAAGTAGAACTTGAAGAAATTCAAGAACAACAAGGGGACATCGAATATGAAATGAAACCTGAACAGACACCATAAAAAGTTGTGATTCAGGAGTCTATTCCTGTAGCACAAAGCCCACATAGATTTGGTAGGATTCGGCATGAGCTCGAGAGATATGGATTTCTCGTGACTCACACTAGCGATGTGATGCTCATGGATCAACATGAGCCCATAACCTACCAACAAGCTATGCTGAGGCCTGACTCTGAGAAATGGTTAAAGGCCATGAGGTCCGAGATGGAATCCATGTATGAAAACCAAGTATGGACTTTGGTCAATCTACCTAAAGAGGTAAAACCTATAGGGGTGCAAATGGGTTTTCAAGAAGAAAACTTACTTGGATGGTAATGTGATTACCTTTAAGGGACGATTGGTTGTAAAAGGTTTTAAGCAAATTCATGGTATTGACTATGATAAGACTTTCTCACCAGTTACCATGCTTAAATCCATCCAAATCTTATTGGCTATTGCTACACACTATGATTATGAGATATGGCAAATAGATGTCAAAACTGCGTTCCTAAATGGGAAGCTACTTGAGGATGTGTACATGAAACAGCCTGAGAGTTTTGTCACTCCAAAGAATGCCAATAAAATGTGCAAGTTGCAAAGGTCCATTTATGCACTGAAGCAAGCTTTTCGAACTTGGAATCTTCATTTTGATGAGGCAATTAAAGAGTTTGGTTTCATCATAAATGAAGATGAACCTTGTGTCTACAAGGAGGTTAGTGGAAGCATTATTGTTTTCTTGGTGTTGTATGTAAATGACATACTACTCATTGGGAATGACGTTCTTGAGCTGCAGTTTGTAAAGACTTGGCTAGGGAAATGTTTCTCTATAAAGGGCTTGGGTAAAGCAGCCTATGTGTTAGGCACTATGATCTATATAGATAGATCTAGAAAGCTACTCAGCCTAAGTCAAAGTACATACATTGACAATGTGCTAAAGAGGTTTAGCATGTAAGACTCCAAGAAAAAAATTTTGCCCATCTCACATGGTATAACTCTTTCTAGATCTCAGTGTCTGAGTACACCTCAGGAGACAAGGGCATGAGTAAGATTCCATATGCCTCGGCAATTAGAGTACTCGTCCCAATGTCTCGTATGCCTCGACCATGATATGTACTCATCCTGATGTCTCATATGCCTTGAGCATGATGAGCAAGTACCAATCAAACCCCAGTGAGAGTCACTGGACAGCTGTTAAGAACATCCTTAAGTACTTACAAGGGACTAAGGATGCATTCTTAGTCTTTGGGGGTGAAGATGAGCTCATTGTAAGGGGTTACACTGATGCTAGCATCTAATCCGATAAGGATGATTTTAGATCGCAATCTGGCTATGTGTTTTGCATTAGTGGTAATGCTGTGAGCTGGAAGGGTTCAAAGCAAGAAACAGTAACTGACTCTACAATAGAATCTGAGTACATTGCTGCCTCTGATGATATGAAGGATACAATTTGGATCAAGAGGTCTATCACAGAACTTGCAGTGGTTCTAAGCATTGCTGACCCAATAGAGCTCTATTGTGACAACAACAGAGCAATTGCATTGGCTAAGGAACCACGATCTCACCAGTGATCCAAACACATACTCCGATGCTATCATCTCATCAAGAAGATCATTGAGAGGGGTGATATGAGGATATGCAGAACCTTGATAGATAGCAACATTGTTGATCTGCTGACAAAACCCCTTACGTAGCAAAAGCATGATAGTCATTCTAGATCCATTGGTATTAGATACATGGATGATTGACTTTAGTACAAATGGGAGATTGTTAGTGTCATGCCCAAAAGCCAATCATGAGATGATTGTATTTTGCACATTGAGTCATGATATTTTATTAAGGCATTAATCCAGTAATTGTGTTTGTTAAATGTTTTCTGTGTAACAAAATCAAATGTAATTATAACCTTAGAATAATAGTATTCTTAAATGTCCCTGGTCTAGTATTATTGTGGACTGGGTTACAATAATACATAACGACTAGCATATATGGAGACTAATATGAGAATATGTAGTCTACATATGGGTACAACTTGGAGAACTTGTATACTAGGCCGACCCATCATGAGAATGCTACATGGATCATTATATGAGTGTCATAGGTGATTTCATAGTGATCATGGTATATGTAGTCCTTTGAACTAAGGTCATCAAGGTTCCCCACATGTGAGTCACATACTTTGATACTTCCTTTTGATTGCTCGTAACTGAGTGAACAAGAAGGTGGTCATTGGGTATGTCATATATCATGCAAAGGGTTTTGTATGATCAAGATGGGATTTGTTCCTTCTATGTAATGGGAGTGAATCTTCGGGCCCTTTGATAGAGTGAGACTAAGAAAATGCATGGCCATACTTGGATAAGTTGATAGACGATATCAATGTCATCAATTTAAGTTAGTCTACTTGGTAATCAAGAAACCATAGATCGGGCTATACAAGAGTGACACATTCCATGTCTCATGCTTGGTCTTGATATCTTAGACAAAGGAACAATGGCATATATGGATAATGATCACAGATCTTTAGTTGAATCACCGACTATCTTGTCACTTGGGTAGCAATGATGTGTTGCTAGACACCGTTCATTGCTTATCATCATAAATGTCAGCTCATTGCTTATCATCATAAATGTAATTTATGATCATTACCAATGTGGTAAGAGCCTATTGGGTTGCACACATAAAGCCTATTTGGATTATTTGAGTGCACGGGCTAATTCATTTGGGTTGTGGTTTCATGATAATTTCGTATTAATAATTGGCCCAAAAGTTGGGCCATTATTAAGCCCGAGATTAAACCTAATTGGATTAGAGCTTTGAAACCCATTAGGCTTGGGAGTTTAGTCTCACTATAAATACATCATATAGTTAGAATTTCACAGCTCTTTCCCCAGTCTTCCAAAAGGACACAATCAAAAGAGTTATAAAATTTCCAGCGACACTCTTATCTTGCCATTCCTTGGAGGATGCAAGTTCGCACTGTAAGCACAAAAGAAATGCATCTACCGGGACGTGGTGGAGGCATGGTGATCCCAAGAGGCTTATGTGAATACTGTAGAGAGCTTGAACATGTTAACTATTCAGGTTTTGTGATTCGACTCAACAGTTGAGCGAAAGATCTTACCGAATTAGATATAAAAAATTTCAAACACCTGGTTTACCCCATTTCACTTGGATCTTGGAGGGTTTCAGTTACATTCTGCTGCGCTTGTTTGGCTCCCAAAACCCACCAAGTACACCTAATGAGTTCCTTGGAACTCAAACGAGGTGCATCCACCATGTTCACCTACACAAGAATCAAGGGAAGGTTAAGTTACAGCGTTAGTAAGCTAAGGCTTACTAGGAGCGAGTTAGTGGCCAGAACTCACTAGTCACGGAGTGACACCCATGAGAAGGCTGGGATGATGAAGGGTCCCAAGGAACTCAACTATATGCGCATATGTTAGCCCTCAGACTACAAGCTATTAGTGTTGTGCCCAAAAGCCAATTATGAGATGATTGTATTTTGCACATTGAGTCATGATATTTTATTAAGGTATTAATCTAGTAATTGTGTTTGTTGTTTTATTTTTATGTGACATAATCAAACATAATTATAACCCTAGAATAATAGGATTCTTAGACATCACTGGTCTAATATTATTGTGGAGTGGGTTGTAATAATACATAAAGACTAGCATGTGTGGAGACTAATATGAGATGTGTAGTTTACATATGGGTACTAGTTGGAGAACTTGTGCACTGGACTAACCTACCATGAGAACACTACATGGATCATTATATGAATGTCATAAATGATTCTTATAGTGATCATGGTATATGTAGTCCTTTAACCCAAATATATCAAGGTTTCCTACATGTCAGTCACATACTTTGATGCTTCCCTTTATTGCTCAAAACTAAGTGAACATTAAGGTGGTCATTGGGTATGTCACATATCATACGAAGGGTTTTGTATGATCAAGATGGGATTTGTCCTTTCTATGTAAAAGGAGTGATATCTTTGAGCCCCTTGATTGAGTGATACTGAAGAAATGTATGGCCATGCTCAGATGAGTTAGTATGAGATATCAATGTCATCAGTTTTATTTAGTTTACCTGGTAATCAAGAAACCTTAGATTACGCTATACGAGAGTGACACATTCCATGTCTCGTGCACGGTCTTGATATCTTGGACAAAAAAACAATGACATAGACAAATAATGATCATAGAGGTTTAGTCAAATTATCAACTATCTTGTCATTTGGGTGCAATGATGTGCTGCTAGACACCGCTTATTGTTTATGATCATAAATATGATTTATGTGTTGGGTTTCGGGAGCCAAATAGCGCAGCGAAATCTAACCGAAACCCTCCAGGATCCAAGTGAAACGGGGTAAACCGGGTGTTTAAAAATTTTCATACCTAATTTTTGATTGAGATCTCTCACTCAACTGTGGAGTCGAATCACAAAACCTGAACAGTTGACGTGTTCAGACTCTCTATGGTATCCACACGAGCCTCTCGGGATCACCACGCTTCCACCACGTCCCGGTAGATGCGTTTCTCTTTCGCTCGCAGTGATAGCTTGCCTCCTCCAAGGAATTGCAAGAGAAGAGTGCGGTTGTCCTTTTTGGAGGCTAGGGCAAGGAGACCTTCGAATTTCTCACTTAAAAGTTGTATTTATAGTGAGACTCAACTTCCAGGCCTAATGGGTTTCAAAGCCCTAATCCAATTAGGATTTAATTTCGGGCTTAATAATGGCTCAACTCTTGGGCCCATTATTAATACGAAATTAAAGTGAAACCATAACCCAAATAATTAGCCCATGCACTCTAATGATCCAAATTGCTCTATGTGTGCGACCCAATAGGCTCTTATCACGTTGGCAATGACCATAAATCACATTTATGATCATAAGCAATGAGCGGTGTCTAGCAACACATCATTGCTACCCAAGTGACAAGATTGTCGATGATTCAACTAAACCTTTATGATCATCACCGATATATGCCATTGTCCCTTTGTCCAAGATATCAAGACTAAGCACGAGACATGGAATGTGTCACTCTCGTATAGCCCAATCTTTGGTTTCTTGATTACCGAGTAGACTAACTTAAACTGATGACATTGATATCGTATATCAACTCATCCGAGCATGGCCATGCATTTTTCTAAGTCTCACTCTATCAAGGGGCCCGAAGATATCGCTCCCGTTACATAGGAGGGACAAATCCCATCTTGATCATACAAATCCCTCCGCATGATATGTGACATACCCAATGACCTCCTTCAAGTTCACTCAGTTACGAGCAACAAAGGAAAGTATCAAAGTATGTGACTCACATGTAGGGAACCTTGATGATCTTAGGTCGAAGGACTACATATACCCTGATCACTATGGGAATCACTTATGACACTCATATAACGATCCATGTAGTGTTCTCATGGTGGGTCGGTCCAGTACACAAGTTCTCCAACTTGTACCCACATGTAGACTACATATCTCATATTAGTCTCCACATATGCTAGTCGTTACGTATTATTGCAACCCGCTCCACAATAATACTAGACCAGGGACTTTTAAGAATATCATTATTCTAGGGTTACAATTATGTTTGTTAAGTTACGCAGGAACAAAACAACAAACATAATTGCTGGATTAATGTCTTAATAAAATATCATGACTCAATTGTGCAAAAATACAATCATCTCATGATTGGCTTTTGGCCACAACACTAACATTATGATCATTGCCAATATGATAAGAGCCTATTGGGTCGCACACATAGAGCCAACTGGATTATTTGAATCCATGGGCCAAATTATTTGGGTTTTGGTTTCATGATAATTTTGGATTAATAATTGGCCCAAGGGTTAAGCCATTATGAAGCCCAAATTTAGGCCTAATTCGGTTAGGATTATGAAACCTATTTAGCTTGGGAGCTAAGCCTCATTTTATATACATCATATAGTGAGAATTTTCGCAGCCCTATGCCTAGCTTCCCAAAGGATGAAATTAGAAGGGTTTTAAAAATTTTCAGCCGCACTCTCCTCTTGCCCTTTCCTTGGAGGACACAAGCTTGCACTACAAGCATAAGAGGAACCCAGCTGCCAAAATGTGGTAGAGGTGTGGTGATCCGAATGGTTCGTGTGGATACCGTAGAGAGCTTGAACATATCAACTATTCAAGTTTGTGATTCGACTCAATAGTTGGGTGAAAGATCCCAGCGGACTAGGTATAAAAATTTTGAATACCTGATTTACTCCGTTTCACTTGGATTTTGGCGAGTTTTGGATAGTTTCCGCTGCGTTTATTTGGCTCCCGAAACCCTATATAAGTGCATGCAGTATACTTCATATATTATATATATATGTGTCCTCGGGATTTTTCTTGTAGGTTGAAGGATCCCATACTAAGAATCTTCGATTCTTACTCTCTTAGCTTTTGTTGTACAGTTTTTGGGTGTCATTGAGCCATCAACGATTAAGGGTTGTTAAGCTAGGCTCTTGAGCAAGTATATGGTTTATTTGAATCTTTATGATTCTAGTTTTGTGGCCCACTTGTTGGTTAGGTTGTTGTGCTAACTACAGTTATTTATTTGGCCAACTGAGGCTAGTGAAGTATAAAGAAGGGCTTTGGAGCTTGCCACCAGGAGTTATTCTAAGGTGGAAGCTTAGTATGGATCTCAATAGTGTTGTTCGATGTATAGTTTTCATACACTAGTTTGCCTCTAATGTTCATATTGAGTAATGTATTCTAAAGCCGCTCTTCGGTGCGAGCTTAGTCTACTTTTGTATAGATGTTTGTACATAATTGATTATGTGTACTTAATTCCACAGTTATTTTGTATGCTTTGACTGCTTTCAAACTTGGATTTTAGTGGAAAGCCCAAGCAATGTTTTATGATTTATGTTTATACTTTATAACTTCTTTTATTACATAAGTCAAAGCATTACTCATGTGTGATTGCATAATAGGATTAATTAAGTAGAAGCATAAAGGTTTTAACAAGTGTGCATGTAATCAATTAGCCAATTGTGACTAGTATGGGATAAGTTCGTGTAGGCTTCCTAGGCAGGCCCACAACGGGCCATGTCAGTAGTAGGTGGGGTAAGTGGTGGCAATGCACCTATAAGCAAAAGTGTGCCCGTTAGCAAACTTCTTACCTCTAGTTGTAAGGTTGCATCATCAAATATGACAGAACAAGTGATAGAAGAAGGAAGGCACCTAGAGGAGGTTGAACCTATTACGGAGGATGGGCATTAGGGAGTTAGGGAGACAATGCACAACTCAGATCTAGGCAAAGAAGAGTCTAAGTATATGGTTGAGAGGTTGTCTATAGTAGTTGCTGATCTAGTTGAGTTAAGCAGAGAATAAGGCAATGAGGGGGATTTTGGGTAGGATGATGGATCAATGTCTAAGTCTGATAACAATGATGATGAGGACAATAGGGCACCCCTTAACACAGACTGTGGGAGTTGTGACATAAAGTTCGATGAGATAGATAATGAAATTAAGAATAATGATGACGGGATAAATGATGAAGAGCAAGTTGATGCTGGCCTGGAGCAGATGCTGAGGTTTAATGTTCCTACCCAAAACACTCAACAAGAGGTAGCTCCTACTATAGGCAGTAGTGGTAGGGTTATGGGATATAATTTTAAGGATGTTCAAAGTGAGTCTGAGGATTTAGAAAGTGGGTTGCATAGTGTGCACAAGTCCAGTGATGATAGAGGTGAGAGGGTTACCGTATTCAACCCCATAACAAATATGAAAGATCCTAAGTTCAAGCTGAAGATGGTTTTACCCTCCTTTGATGTGTTTAAGAAAGCTATGAGGGTATACTCTGTTAAACAGAGGCAACCTGTTGATTTCAAGGAGAATGATAAGAGGAAAGTTAGGGTAGTGTGCAAAAAAGGATGCCCTTGGCAATTGGTTGCTGGAAAATACAAACATGGGCCTAAAGCAAAAATAAGAAGGTTTGAGGACAAACATACATGTGCAAAGCAAGTTACAAATAAGTTTGCAAACTATAAGTGGAGAGGAATACATAGAGGTTATTAGATCAAACCCTGAAATACCCCTCGCTACCATTGTTGACCTATTCTAAGGGATCACAACATAAAAATTCATAGGTCTAAGGTTGGAAAAGGGGAAAATTTAGCATTGATGATGCTTAAGGGTGATAAGGCTGAGCAATAAGCCAAGCTTGCAGACTATGGTGGAAAATTGAGGTCAAGAAATACTAGAACACAATTTCAGTTAGGGTTGGAAAATTTGCTCTTTTGGAAGATTTTCATCTACATGGCAACATGTAAGAAAGGTTTTCTTATTAGGGACAAGGCTATCATAAGTTTAGATGGGTGTTTTTTTAAGGGGAGATATGGAGGTCAATTACTTGCAACAGTTGGAATAGATGCCAATGACTAGATATGGCCTATTGCTTATACAATTGTTGAGGTGGAATCATGTGACTCATGGGCTTGGTTTTTGGTGCATTTAGTAGAAGAACTTGGTATTGTTGAATCCAAGTTCTAGACATTTATGTTAAATATACAAAAGGTAGGCTGCCCACCTTATTTTGTAATATTAAAAAGTTTAATTAGTTTTACTAATGATGCCTATGCTTTTTAGGAGCTGGATTAAGAGACTATGTTTAGCAAGCATCAAAGAGCTCATATGAAGGGGAATTCAAGAAGAACATGGAGGTAATTAAGGTTCTTGATGCAAATGCATGGGCATGGCTGAATGGTATACCCCTTGAATATTAGACTAGGTCTTCTTTAAGGAGTTCTCTAAATGTGATATTATCTTGAACAATATGTGTGAATGCTTCAATAAATTCATAGTTGAAGCTAGGGATAACCCTATTTTTACTATGTTAGAAGTAAGTAGATGTAAGATCATGGTTAGAATAACTAGGAAAAAAGATGCTCAGGCAAAGTGGACTGATAAATTATGACCCAAGATTACAAAGAAACTAAATGAGAACATAGATAACTCTAAGAACTATTGGCCAATGGAGTCAGGGGGACAAAGTTTCAAGTTAGAACTCCTACATCACAACATGTAGTTGACATAGAGCAGAGGACATTCAGTTGTAAAAAGTGGTAGCTCATTGGAATCCCAACCGTGCATGTTTTAACCTTGCCCTAAACCATAGCAACATTGAGGACTATGTTAACTAATGTTATTGGACTAAAACACACAAGGAAATGTATGACAATGTAATAAACCCAATTAGAAATGTAAAGCAATAAAAGGACATGAAACATAATCTGGTTAAGAGAGGAAAGAATAAGAAAAAGATAAGAAGAGAACCTGGTCAGCCTGAAAGCAGTTCAAAAATGAGGAAAACTAAAGTGATCATTCACTATTCTATATGCAAGGAAAATGGGCACAATATATGCACTTGCAAATCAAGGCCAAATTTGGGTGGAAGTGCAAGTTCAGTAAAGAAAACAAAAAATTCAAGAGGACAGCCATCACAGATAAAGCAAAATGTAAGTCTTAATGCGATTAGTGTACATTATGCTATAATCAGATAGTTACACTAATTGTTGGCCAACATGGACAGTTTCCTACATCTTAACAGACATCAGTTTCATAGCAAGGTTCTGCTTTTGTTCTAAGACAATCTCAAAGATCTAAGAATTCAAAGTATGGTGGATCATAAGGTAGTTGTTGAAGAGGGGGAAGGAATCATGTAGGAGTCAAAGGACACTCATTTTTAAGAGCAAGGAATCATGCAGGAGGCAAAGCACACAAGTTTGATGTAGGCAAAAGGCAACAATGAAGGCAAAACCTGATGTTTTTGTGCAGTTTCTGTAATTGGATGTGGGATGTTGGATGTTGGTTGTTAGAGGCTAATTTTTTTGGATGTTTACAATACTCTTAATGGACCATGCATGTAGAAAACTAATGATACTTTTGACCTATAATGAATTGAACAACTTGCTTGGGGTTGCGAAATTGATAAAGATTATGGTGTGTTTTGGCCACAGAAGTTGCATTTTTCAAACTACAGTTAGTTCCAAAAAGAAGAAAGTTTTTTCCATTCAATTTGAATAAGTACACAATGAAGGTGATTCTACCTCAGTCCCACCCAAAAGCCACCTATATCTGCCCCTCATTTAATATAAACATCACACACCCACAACAATTACTACTACCCCAACCCTTCTCACTTACTCGCCATGCATCACACCCAACAACTACAGTAACACCCCACCCTCCCCACATCAATGCCCACCCATCTCACACCCATTTACAGGTACAAGTACCAAATGAACAATATCCAAGGCACCAACAAAAGTGCATGCTTCTTTCTGTTCATTTTTCTTAGTTTACTTAATTCAACTTCTTTGAATTGCACTAGAATCTTGTTTTTTTCGCTTCTTCCCACACACTCACTTCATCTCTGTCTCCACTTTATCAATTCTAGCCATACTTTTCTTCATTTTTATCTTAGCTTCATTCACTATTCTCAGCAACCCCTTTATGACAACTCTACAATGTTCAGGCATTGGGTCATCATATCACTGCCTAAATTGACAGTACCAATTGCCCTATGTCTTAGGTAAATAAAAGCATCTCAACAAAAACTAAAGAAAACCTCAACCAAGCATGCCTGAAGTAAACAAAAAAAAATCTGCCCCATAATTTCAGCAGCCATGGAACCTCCTTCCAGCATTTGGGTCAATCCACGCCATCTTCAGCTCTGCAAACAAGCCACAATAACAGTATGGGCACCTATCATTGTCGTCCACCATCGTCATGTCTCCCCATAGTAAGTCTTCTTCAATTTCTCTTCTATCACTCCTTTTCTTCCCCTTTTTTTTTCTCCTCTGAAATATCCTTTCGCCCTGCCAAAGTTACCCTTCTGTCAGCTGGACGATGCCACCATGCCATTGTGGAACCAACCAGAGGGTTATTAATTGCCACATATGTATTTTCCAGTTATGGATAATAGCAAAAATAATAAGAAGGACTAACATTGTACGTGATACAACAGTTAGGGAACCTTAATAGTCACTTGTAGAGTTAAGGGACCATTTTAGGACAAACTAAAAAATTCATGGACCAAACTTGGATTTTACCCATAAACATAATAACTACAAAAAGGAAAAGAAAGAAACTGGTTGAAGCCAAATCAACCTAAGCCATACCAAAAAGTAGGCAAATCATAGTGACTAAATTTTTTTTTTAGAAAATAATAATGAATAAAAGCAACAAAAAAAGGTTGGGAACCAAGAGGAAAATGGAAAGACTTTAGATATTAAGTAATTGATAATTGACTTAATAAAGGTAAGAAGAAATGATCAAAGCTAGATATATGCAAATCATGCTTCAAAACAAACAAACCATGGTAACCAAGGTTTTACTTTAGAAAATAATAAATAAAAAACAATAAAAAAAAGTTTGGAATCAAGAGAGCAAATGAAAATATTGCAATTATTAAGGTTGGGGACAAAAACAACAAATGGCTAGAACTAAAGGACTAAAATGGGAAAGAAGAGCAATTTAGGGACTAAAACATGTTTTACACCAGACAGAATGAAATTGGGAAAATAGCAACATAGTACCTTGAAAAAATGATCACCTTTCATAAAGGAGACCAACCTTGAAACAAAAGCCATCACCTTTGGAAAAAGGTGATCTTCCAAGAAAAGCGATGGGCACTATTCAAAAACAATGAATTTCACCGTTGAGTGAACAGTTGTAGTCTCGAGGATTTTACAATGTATTCGCTTTGTAACAAGTTCTTCGCCATACACTATTCATAACAATTAATCGTCAACATTTTAGTATTGAATCACAAAATTTTTATATATAAATGATAAATAAAAATTTATAGTTTCTAGCTATATATTTATTAATTTTTTTCTAGCAAATAATAATATGAATAAATTAGGTCAAAATTAAATTAAAAAAAGTGAACTGAATGAGAAAAAAAATGAGACAGAGGAAGTGGTAAATAATTTTACATAATTTTCAACTTTCTATCTTTTTAATAATGTGAAAGTGTTTGTTTTGTATTTCTAGTGCCAAGCATAGTCCAGTATAGGAGATAAAACGTAGATTTTCTAAGTCGTAGAATACAAATTCTATTTTTACTCAAATCTCATATTTTTCTTTTTATTTTAGCGTTTAGTATTAATTGGCATTTAGCATTGATTGTGTTCCTCAGAATGTTGTAGGGGACCTCTCGCCAAGACGTAAAGCATCTCGTGATCTAATGTTGATGTCTGGGATGGCACATATAATTGAGAGCCAATAGCGTAGAAAGAGCGCAAGGAATAGAAAGTAGTACCTGAGTTGATTTTTTTTGTGTTTTTTAGGGCTTGCGCTAATTAATTTAATATAGAGGCTAATTTAGCTATCACTCGATGGATCTGTTAAAAACTGTAAATTTTATTCCTGATCAGATGGAGAAATGATCCAGCAAAAGTGGGCAATGAAATTAAATGATACTCTAGAAACTATGATCTTGAGCAATGGCTGGCCAGCAACAGGCAAGTGGGCCAGATTGAAATGAAGATGTAGAAAAGGCATGGCCGTGGATATCATCATTTGTTGAGCATGAAATTGTGGGGGAAAGGAAAAAGCAGCACTTTGGACACAAATGCGCTTACAATAAATGTGGAAATGAAAAGCATATATACATATAATTGATTCTTAAATACTGCTTTAATAAATGTAGAGGTCCCAGAATGTGGTGTTGACAAATGACAAGGCTTCAGCAAGCAGCAAAACCCATCACTTTTTTATTAAATTGCCTAATCAGAAAGAATTCTATCTGATAAAATGGAAAAATAAAAAAATGAAAACAGAAAATGAAGGTAGCTTTTAGATGTGAAAAATTTTCTCATTTTTTTTTAACTTTTTTTTATAAAAGTTTAAGTGTATAGTTTGCTTTAAGAATATAGAAAATCTTATTTTCTAAGAGCCTATTCATTTTAACTTAAGTCAACTTAATTCAAAATATCTTATTTTCATTTTTACATATTTTTTTCTCTAGAATTATTTTTATTTGAAAATCAATATTATATAAATGTAATAATTCATTTGAAAGTAAATTTTCATAATATTATTAAATTTTTTATGAAATTTTCTTTCTAATGACTAAAACTAGAAAATTTCATTAAAATTTAGTAAGATTATAAAATTATATTTTCAATGGATTATTACACCTAAATAATATTGGCTTTTAAATAAAATTAGTTTCGGGTATATAAGATGTAAAAATTAAAATAAATTGAAAATTATGGAAAACTCATGTTATAAAATAAAAAAATCTTATTTTATATAAATTTTCAAAAGTTTAGAAAAATAAGGTTTTCTACAACTATAAAACATGTTATACATTCAAATTTTTATCAAAGAAAATTTGTCAAAGAAAAATAAGAATTTTTTTTCACAACTAAACATCACTGAAGCTTTCTGATGTTAAGACTTCCAATGTCTAAAAAGACCTGACCAGCTGAAACAACTTGAGCTTCACTCAACTGGTAAAGGTGTATGCATCAAAACCCTAGGAGTATGTCTTAAGCTCTTATTATTGAAGTAACAAAAGTTATGAAGATGCGATTTTGGGCTCAAAATCATAAATGTATATACAAAAAGTAATTATAGTCATGGAAAAGAAGGAAAAGAAAATCCCACAAACAAACCATGACCTTTATTATGTGTTTTCATGCTCAACTTTTTTAGTTGGGCCCAGTTCTTAACCAAAATGTGTCTCTGCCTTGTATCATTCCTGATTATTAGTTTCTAGTGCATTAAATTGGGAGCATTCAGAAAAACAAGTCTGAGGGAAGGCAGATGATGAGGAGATGGGAAACTACAAGTTCAAGTTCTCTGATATGATTCCCAATGCCTGGTTTTACAAGCTCAAGGACATAAGCAGGAGCAGAAAGCTTCACCCTACAAAGAAAAAGACTTCTTCATTAGCCTTCCAGCAGAAACCCCACAATTCCCTTCCAACATACACATACTCCTCCTCCTACTACAGTTCACCTGTAAATCTTAAAGCCTACGATACACATTTCCCCGATCCAGCAAGAAGATCTCTGAACACAAGAGGGAAAAGAAGGACAGTCTACCGGCCATCTCCCAGAGCTGCGCCTAATTCTGCAGCTTCCGCTGGCTGTAGATCATGTCACACGGCGTGGAGGACTAATAAGTCCATCCTACTGCAGTCCCCCGATGACTATACTTCTGCGTTTGAGAGCTCTACCGGATCCGAATCTCCCCTCTCCGAAGATGACAGCAACTTCCTTGATCACGGGGAGTCACACGAGCTGCTGGGCTCACTCTCAAACTCAAACAATGACACGGTTAGTACTTCCACTTGTGATATTGTCATTGACATGGACGAAAAGTCCTGTCCAGGGTCGAAGTTGGAGAAGGCAGAAGATGCATCTGAAGCGACTTCAGAAGTAGATGTCACTCCGAGATCAGCCAAGCCAGTGACAAGTTGCACCAAGACTGAAGAAACTCGCGCGAACAAGCCGCCATCAAGGAAGTTCCACGCCAAATCCGGGGGAATAAAACTACGAACGTCGAGTTCATCACCATGGATGGGGAACAGGAGGATTCAGCAGGGTTGTTCAAGGAAGAGCATTTCGTCTTCGTCGAGAAGTGGAAATATTGATGAGAGTTTCGTGGTGGTCAAGTCATCGTTTGATCCGCAGAAGGACTTCAAGGAATCGATGGCGGAGATGATAGTGGAGAACAATATTCGGTCTTCCAAGGACCTGGAACAGCTTCTTGCTTGTTATCTGTCGTTGAACTCGAAGCAGTACCATGGTCAGATCGTTAAAGCTTTTGAGCAAATATGGTTTGATAGAATCAACAAACGATTGTGAAAAAGTATATGTCCAAAATGATCCATGACTGGATTTCCTTGTATATAAAACAGATAAATAATGTCGGAACATCCAACTTAAAAAGAATTAGTGATATGTAAAAGAGGCTCGATACTGTATAATAATGATACAGAAAATTATATTAATCCATGTGCGATTCAGTTGTAGACAGATGGTTGGGTTGATTACTTTGATAGGCTTCGTTGTTATGCAAATGTACAATATAGGAATATTATGTTACTAAAACTTCTTACCAAAGCTATAAATTCATTAATGTCACAATCTAAGTTACACAAAGCGTCCTGAAAACGAAAGTAAGAAATGAGAGCAAAAATGAGAAAATGTTACTTTTTAAAATTTAAATAAAAATGATATAAAAATAAAAGTGGAAGTAGCAAGTGAGAGCAGAAGTACAAATGAAAGCGATGACCCAGAATAAAAGGAGTATGTAATTTAAGTCACATTTTGACTCATTTTTTAAAAAAGTAAGTAAAGTTTGTTATTCTTTCTACGTTTTTCTTTACAGTAATATGACATGAGTAATAGGAACGCAACGATAATGATGACCAGGCGGTGATAAGTTTTATGTATGAATACAGAGCATGCTGAGACAGTAGACAGGACACTTATGAAGCGTGATGAAAATGCTATTTAATAATCGGCTCCATGATAACCTAAAAAATAAAGCGTAAATTATACTTTCCTCCCTATAGATTTGACATTAGTTACACATTCACCCTCCAAGGTTGGAAATCAACTCTTGCTCCCCTGCGTTTGCTTTTACTTTTTTAGTATATAGAATCATTACACGTGCATACAGTTACAAGGCTTTTTAGAATCTTCGTGGATTGTGGCTGCCCAATGAGCTCCACTGGGCTTGGGCCCAAATTTATGTTAGCGTTGTGCCCAAAAGCCAATCATGAGATGATTGTATTTTTGCACATTGAGTCATGATATTTTATTAAGGCATTAATCCAGCAATTATGTTTGTTGTTTTGTTCCTGTATAATTTAACAAACATAATTGTAACCCTAGAATAATGATATTCTTAAAAGATCCTGGTCTAGTATTATTGTGGAGCGGGTTGCAATAATACATAACGACTAACATATGTGGAGACTAATATGAGATATGTAGTCTACATATGGGTACAAGTTGGAGAACTTGTGTACTGGACCGACCCACCATGAGAACACTACATGGATCGTTATATGAGTGTCATAAGTGATTCCCATAGTGATCAGGGTATATGTAGTCCTTCGACCTAAGATCATCAAGGTTCCCTACATGTGAGTCACATACTTTGATACTTTCCTTTGTTGCTCGTAACTGAGTGAACTTGAAGGAGGTCATTGGGTATGTCACATATCATGCGGAGGGATTTGTATGATCAAGATGGGATTTGTCCCTCCTATGTAACGGGAGTGATATCTTCGGGCCCCTTGATAGAGTGAGACTTAGAAAATGCATGGCCATGCTCGGATGAGTTGATATACGATATCAATGTCATCAGTTTAAGTTGGTCTACTCGGTAATCAAGAAACCAAAGATTGGGCTATACGAGAGTGACACATTCCATGTCTCGTGCTTAGTCTTGATATCTTGGACAAAGGGACAATGGCATATATCGGTGATGATCATAAAGGTTTAGTCGAATCATCGACAATCTTGTCACTTGGGTAGCAATGATGTGTTGCTAGACACCGCTCATTGCTTATGATCATAAATGTGATTTATGATCATTGCCAACGTGGTAAGAGCCTATTGGGTCGCACACATAGAGCTATTTGGATCATTAGAGTGCATGGGCTAATTATTTGGGTTATGGTTTCACTTTAATTTCGTATTAATAATGGGCCCAAGAGTTGAGCCATTATTAAGCCCGAAATTAAATCCTAATTGGATTAGGGCTTTGAAACCCATTAGGCCTGGAAGTTGAGTCTCACTATAAATACAACTTTTAAGTGAGAAATTCGCAGGTCTCCTTGCCCTAGCCTCCCAAAAGGACAGCCACACTCTTCTCTTGCAATTCCTTGGAGGACGCAAGCTAGCACTGCGAGCGCAAGAGAAACGCATCTGCCGGGACGTGGTGGAAGCGTGGTGATCCCGAGAGGCTCGTGTGGATACCATAGAGAGCTTGAACACGTCAACTGTTCAGGTTTTGTGATTCGACTCTACAGTTGAGTGAGAGATCTCAACCGAAAATTAGGTATGAAAATTTTCGAACACCCGGTTTACCCCGTTTCACTTGGATCCTGGAGGGTTTCGGTTAAATTCCGCTGCACTGTTTGGCTCCCGAAACCCAACAGTGGTATCAGAGCTACTGGTGAAACCCTAAATCGGGATTGAGTGTTGAATCGCATGATGCTATGTGTTCGATTGGTTTTCGGCCATGATTAATTAGATTGATTCATGATGCATGAAACCGAAATTCGTAATGAACATATGAGATATATGAAGAAACGACACAAATTGGTTAATGAGATTAACCCGAAATTGATAGGTATGAGATACCTATATGGATTAGGATTCTTGCAATAGTTGCAAAAACCCTAGGTTTGTTCGGATTCGGCCTGTTCGGGCACCGAAAGTAAGGTATTTTTGGTGGCTCGAATGGAGGAGTCTCGGGTGCCTACTTTCTCGAAATAGAAGATTTCGGGCTAAGCAATTGTAAGACAATTTTTTGCGCCGGGGGGCGCTGCCCCCCACGCCCCCCGCAAGGGCAGCTCCCCTTGACCCCGTCCGCTGACCGGTCAGCGGAACCACCGCCCGCTGACCGGCCAGCGGGACCGCCGTATGCGAAGCGCCACATAAATAAAAACTGGTTAATCAACGCGCAAAAATTGGCATGCATCTTTGTTGAATGAGATTTGACATGATATGCTGATTGGTGTTTGAAGCATGGTGCATGGTTATAGCCCTTGATTGGTTGTACTTGTAAATACGGCCTGCGAGTCGTGCCTTTTCTTATCACTCTCATTGTACATTCTCTTCTCACCTTACTCCCCTCGAATGTAACTCGAGGTTTCTATTATTGATGTAATGGTGCATTATGGGATCATCCAAGGTGATATGTCCAAGGATCATCCAAGGTGGTATGTCCAAGGAGGTGACAACAAAAGGGCAGCCAAGAAAGGAAGAGAAGGAGCTTGTGAAGACTCTTTTCTTTTCTTAGGCTTTTATGATATTCTCATTGGCTTGAGAATATCGCATAGTTTGGGCTATAACCATGTCACGTTTACTTTCTTGAATGCATG
Organism: Aquilaria sinensis; assembly: GCA_005392925.1. Lineage (NCBI taxonomy): Eukaryota > Viridiplantae > Streptophyta > Magnoliopsida > Malvales > Thymelaeaceae > Aquilaria > Aquilaria sinensis. Next base: position 178,330 of record SMDT01003006.1, on the reverse strand, counting down.
GGATGCATGTTTTATATTTGTATGCGATGCATGTATAAGACAACCGGAGATAACAAATTGGTGAGATCAAACGAAAAATCCGTCAAACAAATATTGAGTCATCAAATGTGATGCCTTCCAAATGTTGGCACTCATCAAGACTTTGATCAACATTAGGTGGGTTTGCCAAAGCAAAGCACCTATGTTCATCTTGGTAAGGCGCGATGGGATAATAGTGATATCCAAATTGCTAACTTTGGGTCCGACTTAACCAAGTCATCCTAATAGGATTAGGGACTTAGAGGCATAGAGTTGGGCTTAAGCTCATGGGATGAGCTTGTACAAGTGTTGTTCACCCAACTATCCAAGGGTTGCATAAGATGCAATTGGTAAGGAGTTGCCTACCTAAATAGCTATAACTTGAGAGAAAAGCCAAAGCTGACTCAGGTTGTGGTCAAATATGGATCTTGGCCCACTAGAATACCTTAGCGCCGAGGTGTTCCGAAATAATATCGAGGGTTATTATTTTGAGGAAAATAGTGGGAGTATCGTTTAATAAAAGTCCTTATTAAATGAATTAAAATACATGACTCTTACACTGCATATTTACTGTTGTAGATAACCATGGCACAAAACACATCGACACTTTCGTTGCGATCGATCCTTGAGAAGGAAAAACTGAATGGGACCAACTTTCTCAAATGGTACCGAAACTTGAGGATAGTCCTCAAACAAGAGAGAAAGGCTTATGTCCTAGAGCAGCCCATTCCGAATGAGCCTGCTGCCACTGCTCCAAGAGCTGAAAGGGATGCTCACAAGAGGCATTCTGATGATGCTTTGGATGTTGCATGCCTCATGCTTATTACCATGGAATCTGAGCTTCAGAAGCAACATGAGAACATGGGGGCGTTCGATATGATCGAACATCTCAAAATGCTTTTCCAAGAGCAAGCTAGGCATGAGAGGTTTGAGACCTCTAAGGCATTGTTTCAGTGCAAGATGTCTGAGGGAAGTCCCGTGGGTCCTCATGTGCTCAAGATGATTGAGTACATTGAGAATCTTGAGAATTTGGGATTTGCTCTTCAAAAAGAGTTGGCTATCGATGTAGTCTTGCAATCGTTGCCTGAAAGCTACAGTCAGTTCGTCATGAACTATAACATGAACGACCTTGACAAGTCCCTCCCTGAATTGCTCAACATGTTGAGAACTGCTGAGCAAAACCTTAAGAAGGCTAAGCCCATTTTGATGGTTCAAAAGGGTAAGGGAAAAGGAAAAGTGTTACCACCTCATAAAATGGGAGAATTACAAGTGTGTCATAATGGCTAAAAACCATTATATTGTGTAATTCTCACCATAGTGTTTAAAGTGTGGGGGTTAAAAGGCATGATCAACACCTCCTTAAAAGTGTTCCAAGTTGGTAACTTGGCCCCCAAGAAAAGCCTTAAGGATTGCTTGTTTTTCAAGCAACCTATGGACTTTTTTGTAAGGTTTTGGAAATTCAGGTACTCAATTGCAAAACTCTCACAAAAGAGATTTGGAGAGTTATGGGAAGGATATGAATGGTATGAAAGTGCTATTGGAGGACCAAATTGCTTATGGAAGAGAACTAAGGACAAAGAAAACACAAAAAGGCATAAAGGACCTAAGTGTTCTAATGTAGGCCTTAAGATGTGTATGTCTATGACTTAAGTCAAATGGAAGTTTTGTGGGGTTATCCCACATAAGGAGGGCTGCTAAAGGAAGATAAGGATGGTCAAATGTGGGCCAAGAGATTAAGACTAAGAAACCATAGTCTTGTAGCAAGGAAAATGACATAAGACGAGGTTAAGACTACTTAAGTGTGTTTAGTGTACTTTTGACTATTTAAGTAGTCAAGACCATCTTTGCTCTCTAAATTTCGGCCTCCACCAGAAAAAAGAAAGCCAGCCCTCTCCTCCAAACTTCCTCCATAGCCACCATACCTTCAAACTCAAAACTACTTGCAATTGAAGTCAAGGAAGCACAATTGGAAGTTATTCTGTGCTATTGCTTGAGTGCACCTAGGATCAAGCTCCAATTTCAGCATACCCATCAAGGTAAGGGTTCTCTTGCTCTCATGGGTTTTTTTCTGTATTTTTAAACATCCATGGAGCTAGGGCTAAGCTTGGAAGAGAGCCATGTGCTTGATGAACCAAGCTTAGTGAGGGGGTGCACTTATTGAAGGTTTTGTGACCTAGTGTGAAGTGTACAGTGATGGCAGCGAATTTCTGGGATTCTAGAGCCCAAAAGTTAGTACTAACTACTGTTAAAATCCTCCTAAGACCAAGCATTAGCTTGAGGAGGGCTTCCATAATGATTTATTTAAGTTTATTGCATGTTTTATGGACTAACCTATGGTATATGCTGCTGCCACATTTCATGTGTTTGTTGTTTGTGTTTGGCTGCTGCATTTGGTTGCTATATCTTGTATATATGCATTGTGTTTTTTGTGTTTTAGTGTCTTTGGATTCAGGTTTTAATGATGGTTACATTGCCTATTGAATCCAAGTGCTACCCTTACTAAGTTTTTCAATGAAACTTACTCCCCTCAATTCTGTCATTTCAGGTCCAGCTGAAAGATCACCTTCAAAATAACCTTTGTAGTTTTATTTTTTATCTGAAATTTCAGTTACATGAGCTTCCATATTTCTAGTTGTGATCTGGAAATTTTGGTGATTTTAGGAGCACATTTGGTATTTTTAATGGTGGTACTTATTGTGTTGTGCAGCAGCTGTCCAGCATCCTGTTTTTGGAGTCCACTGTATCTCAGGACCTCCTGTAACCTAGGGTGCGTATTTAGCTGAGTTAAGACCATATTGTAGTGCATGTATGCATTTACATGTAGTGTATGTAAAATGATACAAGTATTTGAACATTTGAGTAATGTTTTGGCTATGTAAGTGATGTGGTGCAAAGCTGCCTAAGTGTGAATGATGGGCTGCTTACTTGTAAATTCTGTTTTGCCCACATAAAGTTGTTAAAAGAAAGGGAATGTAATTCCTATGTGTAATGGACATATATGGGATATCCTTTGAGGGCTTTCCCCTTGTGAATGAAGTGTTTGCATGGTTTGGAAAAATTGTATGGCCAAAATGGTCCAAAAGTTGCCAGAATTTCGACCATGTACCTAAAGTTTAATATCTCCCTGTGTAGAATGAATCTTGGTATGAAATTTTGACCACACCTAGAGAACATCTAGAGGCTGAACTTGAATTTTGAATTTCTAGATTTGGATCCTTGTAGCCAAATATATGACGTTGTAAAATTGGCTGAGTTACTGTTCATTTGGTCAGAATTTTGTAACCAACTTAAAAAATCCATAACTTGGTCCATAGGTGGGCTATTGATGTAAAAAAAAATTCCTTGGTTTGATCTAAGTCGCTACTTGATAATGGAGTAATGAAAACAGGGGGATATGTGGCTGTAATGACACAGTTTATTAGTGGCATTTACAGGTGCAGTAGCTGGCCACTAGAACTTAACAAGATTGCCTAATGTGTGGAAGCCAAAACTAAGACTTGTGCTAGTGTTTTCCTTCTTTGGTGCCATGGTGTGCATGCAATGTGAATATGTGTGTGATGGTTGGACCAATAAGCATGTACTTACATAGTGCCCAAGTGGGCCACTTGGGTGCGCACACTAAGGGTAGTGTTCTGATGGCCTACAAAACATTACCAATCCTGGGAGTCTAAATGCATAGTTTTGGTACCATAATTGGACTACCCCAGAGTGGGTAACAATATTCTGATTGCCTTGCTTCTTGGGATTTGCTCTTCAAGAAAGAGTTGGACTCAAACCATTGTAGTCTTGCAATCGTTGCCTGAAACAAGAAGTCAGTCAATGTGATCAAGATATATTGGCAACGTGAAGACTTTGATCAACATGGTGAATTTTCAACATGTTGAGAACTGCTGAGCAAAACCTTAAGAAGGCTAAGCCCATTTTGATGGGTCAAAAGGGCAAGGGAAAGGGAAAAGCCAACAAGAAGAAGGATAAAGCTAATGGAAAGTCCAATGCTAATTCTTCTTCAGCTGCACTGAAACCAAAGGGTGGTGTGGCAAAGGAAGGGGAGTGCTTCCATTGTAAGCAACCTGGACACTGGAAGCGCAACTGCAAGCTCTATCTTGAAGAACTTGCTAAGGAAAAGGGAAGTAAGACTTCCACTTCAGGTATTTTTGTTATAGAGGCTAACTTTTCTACTTCCTCATCTTGGGTATTGGATACTGGATGTGGATCTCACATTTGTGCAAATGTGCAGGATCTAAGTAGAAGTAGAAGATTGGCCCGAGGTGAAGTGGACCTACGTGTTGGAAATGGAGCAAGGGTTGCTGCCTTAGCCGTAGGGACTTATGTTCTCACTTTACCTAGTGGATTAGTTTTAGAATTAGACAACTGCTACTTTGTGCCTACTATTAGTAGAAATTTGATTTCTGTTTCTTGTTTGGACAAGAAAGGTTTTTCATTTATAATAAAGGACAAATGTTGTTCTATTTATTTGAATGAAATCTTTTATGGTAGTGCTCAACTTAGCAATGGGTTGTATGTTCTAGACCTCGAAGATCCAATCTATAATGTGAATACCAAGAAGGTCAGATTAAATGATTCAAACCCGACCTATCTCTGGCACTGTCGCTTGGGCCATATAAATGAGACCCGCATATCCAAGCTCCATAAGGATGGACTCTTGGACTCATTTGATTTTGAATCATATGAGACATGTGAGTCATGTTTGTTGGGCAAGATGACCAAAGCCCCATTCATAGGGCAAAGTGAAAGGGCTAATGACTTACTAGGACTCATACATAGTGATGTATGTGGCCCTATGTCTACACAAGCTAGAGGAGGTTTCCAATACTTCATTACTTTCACTGATGACTTCAGCAGATATGGCTATGTGTATCTCATGAGACACAAGTCAGAATCCTTTGAAAAGTTCAAAGAATTCAAGAATGAAGTAGAGAATCAACTCGGGAAGAGTATCAAAGTGCTTCGATCAGATCGAGGTGGAGAGTACTTGGATCGAGAATTCCTTGACTATCTGAAGGAGTGTGGTATAGTATCACAACTCACTCCACCAGGTACACCTCAATGGAATGGTGTATCTGAAAGGAGAAATCGAACTCTGTTAGACATGGTTCGCTCTATGATGAGTCAAGCTGACCTTCCAAACTCCTTTTGGGGACATGCTCTAGAGACAGCCGCTTTTACACTAAACCGAGTTCCATCTAAATCGGTTCAAAAGACACCATATGAGATATGGAGTGGGAGGCGTCCCAATTTGTCTTTTATGAAGATTTGGGGCTGTGACGCTTATGTGAAACGTCAATCCTCTGACAAACTAGGGCCCAAATCTCAAAAATGCCTTTTTGTTGGGTATCCCAAAGAAACAAAGGGTTACTATTTCTACAATCCTTCTGAGCAAAAAGTGTTTGTTGCTCGAACTGGTGTCTTTTTAGAGAAAGAGTTTATCTCTAAAGAAACTAGTGGGAGGAAAGTAGAACTTGAAGAAATTCAAGAACAACAAGGAGACATCGAACCTGAAATGGAACCTGAACAGACACCGCAAGATGTTGTTCAAGAGTCTGTTCCTGTAGCACAGAGCCCGCGTAGGTCTAGTAGGATTCGGCATGAGCCCAAGAGATATGGATTTCTTGTGACTAACACCAGTGATGTGATGCTCATGGATCAGGATGAGCCCACAACCTACCAACAAGCTATGTCAGGGCCTGACTCTGAGAAGTGGCTAGTGGCCATGAAATCCGAGATGGAATCCATGTATGAAAACCAAGTATGGACTTTGGTTGACCCACCTGAAGGGGTAAAACCCATAGGGTGCAAATGGGTTTTCAAGAAGAAAACTGACATGGATGGTAATGTGATTACCTTTAAGGGACGATTGGTTGCAAAAGGTTTCAAGCAAATTCATGGTATTGACTATGATGAAACTTTTTCACCAGTTGCTATGCTTAAATCCATCCAAATTTTGTTTGCTATTGCTGCACACTATGATTATGAGATATGGCAAATGGATGTCAAAACTGCATTCCTAAATGGAAAGCTACTTGAGGATGTGTACATGACACAACCTGAGGGTTTTGTCACTCCTGAGAATGCCAATAAAGTGTGCAAGTTGCAAAGGTCCATTTATGGACTGAAGCAAGCTTCTCGAAGTTGGAATCTTCATTTTGATGATGCAATCAAAGAGTTTGGTTTTATCAAAAATGAAGATGAACCTTGTGTCTACAAGAAGGTTAGTGGGAGCGCTATTGTCTTCTTGGTGTTGTATGTAGATGACATACTACTCATCGGGAATGACATTCCTGAGCTACAGTCTGTGAAGACTTGGCTAGGGAAATGTTTCTCTATGAAGGACTTGGGTGAAGCAGCCTATGTGTTAGGCATCAGGATCTATAGAGATAGATCTAGAAAGCTTCTTGGCCTAAGTCAAAGTACATATATTGACAAGGTGCTAAAGAGGTTTAGCATGCAAGATTCCAAGAAAGGATTCTTGCCCATGTCACATGGTATCACTCTTTCTAGATCTCAGTGTCCGAGTACAACTTAGGAGAGAGAGCGCATGAGTAAGATTCCATATGCCTCAGCAATTGGATCTATCATGTATGCCATGATATGTACTCGTCCCGATGTCTCATATGCTTTGAGCATGACAAGTAGGTACCAATCGAACCCCGGTGAGAGTCACTGGACAGCTGTTAAGAACATCCTTAAGTACTTACGAAGGACTAAGGATGCATTCTTGGTCTTTGGAGGTGAAGATGAGCTCGTTGTAAGGGGTTACACCGATGCAAGCTTCCAATCCGATAAGGATGATTTTAGATCGCAATCTGGTTATGTGTTTTGTATTGGTGGTGGTGCTGTGAGCTGGAAGAGTTCAAAGCAAGAGACAGTAGCTGACTCTACAACAGAATCTGAGTACATTGTCGCCTCTGATGCTGTGAAAGAGGCAGTTTGGATCAAGAAGTTCATCACTGAACTTGGAGTGGTTCCAAGCATTGCCGACCCGATAGAGCTCTATTGTGACAACAATGGAGCAATCGCACAGGCTAAGGAACCTCGATCTCACCAGCGATCCAAACACATACTCCGACGCTATCATCTCATCAGGGAGATCATCGAGAGGGGTGATGTAAGGATATGCAGGACTTCGACAGACAGCAACATTGCTGATCCACTGACAAAGCCCCTTACGCAGCAGAAGCATGATAGCCATTCTAGGTCCATCGGTATTAGATACATGGATGATTGGCTTTTAGTGCAAGTGGGAGATTGTTAGTGTTGTGCCCAAAAGGCCAATCATGAGATGATTGTATTTTTGCACATTGAGTCATGATATTTTATTAAGGCATTAATCCAGCAATTATGTTTGTTGTTTTGTTTCTGCGTAACTTAACAAACATAATTGTAACCCTAGAATAATGATATTCTTAAACGTCCCTTGTCTAGTATTATTGTGGAGCGGGTTGCAATAATACATAACGACTAGCATATGTGGAGACTAATATGAGATATGTAGTCTACATATGGGTACAAGTTGGAGAACTTGTGTACTGGACCGACCCACCATGAGAACACTACATGGATCGTTATATGAGTGTCATAAGTGATTCTCATAGTGATCATGGTATATGTAGTCCTTCGACCTAAGATCATCAAGGTTCCCTACATGTGAGTCACATACTTTGATACTTTCCTTTGTTGCTCGTAACTGAGTGAACTTGAAGGAGGTCATTGGGTATGTCACATATCATGCGGAGGGATTTGTATGATCAAGATGGGATTTGTCCCTCCTATGTAACGGGAGTGATATCTTCGGGCCCCTTGATAGAGTGAGACTTAGAAAAATGCATGGCCATGCTCGGATGAGTTGATATACGATATCAATGTCATCAGTTTAAGTTGGTCTACTCGGTAATCAAGAAACCAAAGATTGGGCTATACGAGAGTGACACATTCCATGTCTCATGCTTAGTCTTGATATCTTGGACAAAGGGACAATGGCATATATCGGTGATGATCATAAAGGTTTAGTCGAATCATCGACAATCTTGTCACTTGGGTAGCAATGATGTGTTGCTAGACACCGCTCATTGCTTATGATCATAAATGTGATTTATGATCATTGCCAACGTGGTAAGAGCCTATTGGGTCGCACACATAGAGCAATTTGGATCATTAGAGTGCATGGGCTAATTATTTGGGTTATGGTTTCACTTTAATTTCGTATTAATAATGGGCCCAAGAGTTGAGCCATTATTAAGCCCGAAATTAAATCCTAATTGGATTAGGGCTTTGAAACCCATTAGGCCTGGAAGTTGAGTCTCACTATAAATACAACTTCTAGTGAGAAATTCGCAGGTCTCCTTGCCCTAGCCTCCCAAAAGGACAGTCGCACTCTTCTCTTGCAATTCTTTGGAGGACGCAAGCTAGCACTGCGAGCGCAAGAAAAACGCATCTGTCGGGACGTGGTGGAAGCGTGGTGATCCCGAGAGACTCGTCTGGATACCATAGAGAGCTTGAACACGTCAACTGTTCAGGTTTTGTGATTCGACTCTACAGTTGAGTGAGAGATCTCAACCGAAAATTAGGTATGAAAATTTTCGAACACCCAGTTTACCCCGTTTCACTTGGATCCTAGAAGGTTTCGGTTAAATTCCGCTGCGCTGTTTGGCTCCCGAAACCCAACAATCTATACCTTCTTAGATTTAGTTTCTCGTTTATGGGTCCAATAATCCCAAAAAGTGTCAGAGAGTGGAAAAAAAAAAGCAGGATCGGGAGCAAAAAAACACCACATTTTAAATTTAAGTATGTAAAAGTGTTATAAAAATAGGAGTAGGAGCTGCAATTGAGAGTGAAAGCAGGATTAGTATTTAAACCATAATAATTATGTCACATAGGGTATAAGTATTTCTACACAACCCTTTCAACCTTGTCGGGCAAGTTTGAAACCCCAGTGGAGCATTAAGTCAGCTGAAAATTGAGGTGAAACACAACCATCTTTATATGGTTGGGATCTCAACTTGCTTCATTGGGTTTTTCTAGATGGGTTGTTGTAGGTGCAATAACCCATAACTTATCAGGAGTTACCTATGCCGGCATCATGGTTGTTCAAACATAAAAGCTTAGTCTTCACAATAAGCAAAAGGCTAGAAGGTAAAGTTCTATCTCTCTTAGCTAGACTACCCATGAGCTATCTAGTTTTCTTTATGAATAAGATTGTTATCAGTTTTTGCTCACATGTTGTAAATCATGCATGTATAAATTGTATCGCAAACACAAGTAAATGAACTAAAGAAAGCTTACACGATCAACCTTCATTTTTATGGTATTAGAGTACTGATCTGAAAAGGAACGAAAATGTTGATAGATCCTTCCCTTTCTTTGAATGCCACCCTAACTTATACCTCAATGGTGGGCCTTTTTCAAGACCCTAGCTCTATCTACTTCTTCTTTTCCATGGACTACACAACTTTTTTGTTCCAGTACTGTTGGAGCTTTTATTTCAATAAAGAAATAGTAATACTTATTAATAATAAATATCTTTTAGACACCAGTTGTTTGTCTTATTGGTACTTTTTACCCTTCATTTATAAAAAGATGAAATATGAATAAAATTGGTTGGATAAATTTCATTGTTACATAAACATGTATATATACAAAGTCTTTCGTAATTACTCCTATGATTAAGATACAGTTGTAGCTATAAGTCAGGAATTATAATAGGAAAGCTAATATACATGAATCAACTATTCTCAATATGGAAGATATGGAAGATTGACTTCCTACCACTCCCCTTCAAGTTAGAAAATGGATATCTTGCACTTCCAACTTGCGAAGCATAGGAACAAAAGTCTCATTCCCCAAAGCCTTGGTCAAAATGTTTGCTAGTTGATGTGCAAAACCTACATTCTTCATGGCCACTAAGGCATCTTGAATTTTGTCTCTAAGGTAATGACAATCCATTTCAATATGTCTAGTTCACTCATGAAAAATTGGATTAATTACAATGTGCAAAGCAACCTTGTTGCTAGAATATAATAAAATAGGTTCATAATGTAGATGACCTAAATCCTTTAATAGATACTATAGCCATGTTAACTCACAGCAAGCTTCTGTCATTATTCAATATTCAGCTTCGAACAATGAAAAGGATACTATTTTCAACCTCTTTGATCTCTAAGAAATTAATGAAGGTCCAAGGAAAACACAATAACTCGTACCAAATCTTCTAGTGAGTGGGCGACTTGTCCAATCCGAATCATAGTAGGCTTATAATCTGAAATCGCTGTTTCAAGGAAAGAACAAGCCTTGGCCAAGTGCACCTTTTAGATATCGGGCAACTCAAAGAGCTACCTCCATATGAAGTTTTTTAGTCTACTACATGAACCTACTCAAGATATGAATTGGGTATGCGATGCCTAGTCTCAAAACATTCAAATATATCAGCCTTCCAACTAATCTTCCATAACTGCCTAGACCCTTGAGAAAATCACTCCTGTCTGACAACTTCAAACCTTTCTCCATGGGAGTATCAACAAGGGCTGCACCTAACAGCCTTGCATCTTTGATAATTTCTAGCGCATACTTACACTAGGAGATAAAAGTCTTATTTCTAGAAGAAGGAATTTCAATTCCAATTTTTTTTTTTCAATTCACCAAGATCTTTAACAAAAAAACTACTATGTAAAAACTTCTTATTTGCAATAATACTAGCAGGATCATTTTCAATGATCAAAATATCATCCACATATATCAATAGGACAGTGAAGGATTTGCCTTGTTTCTTAGAGAACAGGGAGTAATTAGCTCGGGATTGCACATATCCAACTAACCAAATAACTTCGGAGAATTTAGAGAACCGTTGTCATGATGCCCATTTGAAACCACACGATAAGTTATGCAATTGACAGACCAAGTGTTCCTCCCCAATCTTCGAACCATTTGTTGTGGAGATATATACATTTCTTCCTCGAGATCACCATGAAGAAAAGCATTGTTAACATCCAATTGATGAAGTGACCAACCACGAACAGCAACTAAGGCAAGCTAGTAATAGACTGAAATAATCTTAGCAGTAAGAGAGAAAGTTTCATGATAATCAACACCCTTCAATTGTGTAAAACCCTTAGACATTAACCAAGCTTTGTATCTTTCAATTGAGTCATTAGACTTAGGTTTAATTTTGTAAACCCAACGGTAACCAATTGGTGTCTTACCGATGGGAAGAGGGTGAGAGTCCAAGTACCACTACCTTTGAAGGCTTCTAGCTCTGATTGCATTGCATCCTGCCACTCTGGATAAGCAGCTACTTCTGAATGAGACTTGGGTTTTGTGACAGTACTAATTTGAGCAACAAAATATTCATATGCAAGCTTATATCTATGATAACAAACATATGTCTCTAATGGAAAGTGCCTATCTTTGGTTAGACCGGCCATTAAGGAAGACGATTGGTCAGAGCAAACATACTTGGTGATTTAGCCTATAGATAAATGTGGCGGCTGGAACAATGAAAGGGTACAGGCTCAGCTGCGAGCACAGGAAAAGGCTAATCAAGGATGGGAGGAGACTATGGCAATGTTAGTGGTGCTGAAAAAGGTTAATCAAAGAAGTTCAGTTAAGTGGCTGGGATGACTGGGTCAAAAGTGACTAGTGGTGTAGTCGATTTGGGATGAAGGGAATAGGTACGGAGGATGGTTTGGCGAGGAGAAGATGGTGACCTTGTCATTGTGGGAGGAAGAGACGATATCGGCATATTGGAGCCAGTTTTGGGATAAACAGACTGATAAATTAGAATCAAATAAATGGTCAATGGAAGAAGTGAAATCTTGGGTTAGTAAAGGAATTAGGCCCGATTGATGGGCTAAGATGAGTTAGGTTGGATAGATGAGTAATGAAAAATGGTTTAATGGAATTTCGCATCATGACTTGTAAAAAAAAAAAAATTATAGCCATTCTAACCAATAAGATACCCAATGAAAATTGATGGCATGGCATGGTAATAAATTTATGAGAAGTGTGAACATTAGTGGCATAGGCCAAACACCCAAAAACATGACAATGAGAAAAACAAGGTTTTGAGCAAAAAAAGTTCGTAAGGAGTTTTGAAAGAAATAACCGATGAAGGTAAGTGATTGATGATGTGTATAGTTGTGACTCCATGAGTACACATTCTCCCCAAAATTGAGTTGGAAGTTGTGCCTATAATTTTAATGCTCTGGCTACTCATAAAATGTGGTAATCTTTGCATTCTATAACCCTATTTTGTTGGGGTGGTTAAACACAAGAATGTTGAAAAATGACACCACTATCTTGAAAAAAAAAGATGAAGTGAGAGAAATTCTCTATCATTGTCACTATAAAAAGTTTTAATGTGAGTTTTAAATTGGGTAAAAACAAAACTAAAGAAGCATTTTAAAAGATATTATACTTCATCTTTATGTCACATCAAGAATATCCAATGTGAAACATGTGAAGCATAAACAATAGTAACAAAATAATGTGCACCAAAAAGATAGAGATGTCGATATCAACCCCAAATATCACAGTGAACAATCTCAAAAGATTTTGTTGAAGAAATGATATTAGCACTGAAAGGTAAATGACTTTGTTTTGCTAAAGGACATAAAACAAGCATTATTGGATTGATTATAGAAATTCAAAAAAATTTGTGCAAGGAAATCCAAGCAAGAGAATGATATATGGCCTAAGCGATGGTATCAGAGATCAGTGGATGAAATGGTGAGATTTCAAGCTAGTTGATTTGTAAATAAGGAAAAGTTTGTCATGGATTTCTTCATTGCCAGTGCCACCAAGTAGTAAAGTTTATCACATTGTTTACCTAAACCAATCATCCTCCTTACAAACAGATCCTATAAAATACACCAATGAGGGAAAAATGTCACTAAACAATTCAAACTTCCTGTCAAATGACTAACTGACATCAAATCAAATTTGAATGTAGACATAGATAGCACATCATACAAATAATAAATTAGAATTCAAAGGTAGAGATCCCTTTCCTACAATATTTGCTTTTTCTCCACTGGGCAAAAATACTGGTGGTAATGAGCAATTTTTATCCTTATGCAACAATTTAGATAATAAAGTGATATCATTCATTGCCCTGCTATCAATAATCCAATTATGGGATGTGATTGTAGAAAAATCTAGTTTGGCTACCACATTTGCTTGGAAGCTAGACCCTTCATTTTTATCATTAAGAAGTGCCAAAATTTGTTTTAATTGAGCCTTTGAAATCCTAACAGCCGATGTTCCATCCTCTTTTGAAAATCCATGTGACACATGATTAGCTACAGATATATTTTTGTTGAATTGTCATGGCCCTAAATGATTTATTGTCTTTGGTTGGCCTATTGGATAGCCATGAAGCTCATAACAAGTCTAAACCCAATGACCTAATTGACCACAATGTGTACAATGAGGCATTTTTCTCTCAAAATCAAAATGGCCCTAGTCCTGCTAGAATCATTGTTCCCCTTGTGAACGATCTGATCAAGCATCTTGCTTGGAGTTTTGTCGATCATCATATGAATGATTTGATGAATGGTCTGCTCCAGTTGAGAAATTAGGTTTTCTGCCACTACTGTTATGTCCGCTGCCACTATTTTGTACCACCATGGCAGTGCTTCAACTAGATTCTACTGCTGCCATATGTGTTGAACTTAGAAGGTTTTTTTTTTCTTCTTGTGAGATAGATGAGTATGCTTGGCTGACTAAGGGAAAAAGATTCATAAAAAAAATTTCCCACAAATTGCACAATAAGTCTCATTCAAACCCATTAAGAACTGCATTAATTTTTGTTGATCTACCTGTGCTCTAGATGCTGCACCTAAATATGTTGCCAATTTATCCTATAATCCCTTCAATTTTGGTGTAGTAAGCAGTGACAGAAAGCAGCTCTTGTCAAAGACAAGCAATGTCACGTTGAATCTTAAAGATGCAAGGTGCATTGCTTTTAAAGAATTGCTCACGTAGATCTATCCCTACGTCATGAGCAGTAGAATAATAGATCACACTACCTGTGATTTCTGAGTCGAGAATGTTAACAATCCAAGAGTAAACCATGTCATCGCATTGTGACCAAGTCGCATAACCTTGAGGATCAGCTTCTTCTAAAGAAGCCTTGATTGAGCCAGTGATGAATCTAAGCTTGTTTTTTGACCTCAAGGCTAGAGTCATAACTCTTTTCCAGCCAGAGCAATTGTCTCCATTAAAGGATTTGGAGACTAGAACCAATCTTGGATTATCCTAGTAATGAGTGAAATAGGGATTTGAGATGTCAGATTTTAAAAAATTTGTAAATTCCAACCTAAAAGAGCTAGAGGTGACAATGGTTTCATCGTTAAACATGGCTGAAAGAAAACTGAGAAGATGTTATCGGATATTAGAGTGCAACAATGAAGGCTTGCTCTAATACCATGAAAGGATGAAATATGAATAAAATTGGCTAGATAATTTTCATTGATACATAAACATGTAAATGTACAGAGTGTTTTATAATTACTCCTATAATTAAGATAAAGTTGTAGCTACAAGTCAGGAATTACAATAGGAAAGCTAATATACATGAATCAGCTATCCTCAATATGGAAGATACAAAAGATTGACTGCCTAACAATTTACTTACCTTCTTAAAGCATATAAATGTAGATGTTAAGAAAACTATGGCTATGATTTAACTAGTGTGTTTATCTTATGCCCAACTGTTCTTAAACATTGCTATATATATATATATTTGTTTCATCTTCATTTTAGAGAACACACTCTTCATTGTTCTCTCTCTCTCTCTCCATCTTCTTTGACACTTCTTGACAAAATCATTTTTCTACATATCTTCAAATAATATTGGGTAAAGAAATGTTTTGGTAAAGCTTTGCTCTACAACATTGCATGTGCATACGGAGCTATAACAAGGTGCTTGTATTGTTTTATCTTGAGGGTGATGTAACCAAAGCTGCTACACCAATTTGGCACAAAATGTGCAAAAGAAAGTAGGTAGGCCTGTAACTCAACCTAACTTATTCTTGATATATATGTGATATTTTTACATTTTTCCCTATTTTACTCTATAATACTTATAATTTTGTATTGTAAAATCATTATTTTTGTGCCACCGGTGAGCTCTTAATTTGCACCAAATTTTATATTTTGACATTTTTCTATTTTCTAATATTTCTATGATACAAGAACAAGTACTACTTGACAAAAATACCTATCCTAGCAGGAGAAGTTTGGATGTTGTGCGCAATAAGAAAAGGTAGAATATGTAGATGGAAGGCTGCCAAAACCAGAGGACAATGTTATTGAGATTCTTACATGGAAAAAATATGATAGATTAGCACTTTCTGTTGGGTTTCGGGAGCCAAACAGCACAGCGAAATTTAACCGAAACCCTACATGATCCAAGTGAAACGGGGTAAACCGAGTGTTTGAAAATTTTCATACCTAATTTTCGGTTGAGATCTCTCACTCAACTACAGAGTCGAATCACAAAACCTGAACAGTTGACGTGTTCAGGCTCTCTATGGTATCCACACGAGCCTCTCGGGATCACCACGCTTCCACCACGTCTCGGCAGATGCGTTTCTCTTGCGCTCGCAGTGCTAGCTTGCGTCCTCCAAGGAATTGCAAGAGAAGAGTGTAGCTATCCTTTTTGGCGGCTAGGGCAAGGAGACCTACGAATTTCTCACTTAAAAGTTGTATTTATAGTGAGACTTAACTTCCAGGCCTAATGGGTTTCAAAGCCCTAATCCAATTAGGATTTAATTTCGGGCTTAATAATGGCTCAACTCTTTGGCCCATTATTAATACGAAATTAAAGTGAAACCATAACCCAAATAATTAGCCCATGCACTCTAATGATCCAAATAGCTCTATGTGTGCGACCCAATAGGCTCTTGCCATGTTGGCAATGATCATAAATCACATTTATGATCATAAGCAATGAGCAGTGTCTAGCAACACATCATTGCTACCCAAGTGACAAGATTGTCGATGATTCGACTAAACCTTTATGATCATCATTGATATATGCCATTGTCCCTTTGTCCAAGATATCAAGACTAAGCACGAGACATGGAATGTGTCACTCTCGTATAGCCCAATCTTTGGTTTCTTGATTACTGAGTAGACTAACTTAAGCTGATGACATTGATATCGTATATCAACTCATCCAAGCATGGCCATGCATTTTCTAAGTCTCACTCTATCAAGGGGCCCGAAGATATCACTCCTGTTACATATGAGGGACAAATCCAATCTTGATCGTACAAATCCCTCCGCATGATATGTGACATACCTAATGACCTCCTTCAAGTTCACTCAGTTACAAGCAACAAAGGAAAGTATCAAAATATGTGACTCACATGTAGGGAACCTTGATGATCTTAGGTCGAAGGACTACATATACCATGATCACTATGAGAATCACTTATGACACTCATATAACGATCCATGTAGTGTTCTCATGGTGGGTCGTTCCAGTACACAAATTCTCCAACTTGTACCCATATGTAGACTACATATCTCATATTAGTCTCCACATATGCTAGTCATTATGTATTATTGCAACCCGCTCCACAATAATACTAGACTAGGGACGTTTAAGAATATCATTATTTTAGGGTTACGATTATGTTTGTTAATTTACGCAGAAACAAAAATGACAAACATAATTGTTGGATTAATGCCTCAACAAAATATCATGACTCAATGTGCAAAAATACAATCATCTCATGATTGGCTTTTTGGGCACAACACTAACACTTTCATAGCTCAAGAATTTAATCAATATCAACCTATATGAGTCAATAAAAAGTGACAATTTGGCACTCAAATTATGGCATGATTTGGAAGAGATGTTCTGCCATACATATGCACCATAAACACATAAACTAAGGAAAAACATAGTGTTAGTGAGCTACAGTTCAATAAGTGTGGCAATGTACTATACTAAACTAAAAGGACAATGGGATCAACTCGTCAGTAGTACCCAACTATAATTGCGATGCTTCAAAGGACTCGATAATGAAGAAAAATAAAAAATGAAGACATCAATTTTTTATGGGTTTAGACTAGAAGTTCAATACTATTTGCTCTCAGATACATTCAATGGAACCACTTTTTCTCTCAACAGGATCTATGCCATGATGTTTGTGAAGTAGAAACCACTTAACATCACACTGGAGGGAGAACTAGGCTTGACATAAGCATTTATGGCCCAAATAAAACTTAAGAAGCCTCAAAACTAAGACAATCAGCCTATGCCAAAATGCAAATACTACAAAAAAGTTAGTACATGTGAGAGAAGATTTTTGAGAGATCATTTATGACCAAAACAACAAGCACCTGAAAAGAAAAGAACAAGGGAAACACCAATGCAAGTGGAGAAGGAAATGAGAAAGAGGAACATGGTCATGAAAATTTGGTGTTTCATCATTCATTAGCCTAACTTTTAAGGAATAGAAGAACTCCCAAAGCTCTTGGACAAAAAAAAAAGGACAAGGTACAGTCAACTTCACAAGTAAAAAAATGAACCAAGACCTCAATACTTGTTAGATTTTAGATACCAATGCTACCAACCACATAACTTCTAACAAAAAAAGACTTCAAAACCTTGAAACTCCTTTTGGCCAAGCCATATGTTTGCCTAGTGAGACTTCAAAAACCATAGGAGAATATGATACATCCTTTTAATTTACTGAGCTTCTATTTCAAGGCACACCATGTGCACTTACTTTCAAATGTCATTTGGTCTCAATTAGCAAACTAACCAAAGAAACTATTTGCATTTGCATTTTTTCTGAGATTTTTTACCCTATAAGACCGTGCCATGAAGAGGCTAATTACAATAGGTAACAAGGAATGAAGTCTTTACTCTTTTAGGAGTAGTGAAATTAACAACAAGGCAAATACAATCAAAGTTCATTAGAAAAACAGTAGACCTGTGGCATCAAAAACCAGGTCATTTTTCACATGAAAATGCAATTGGTATCAGAAGTTTGTCATATATTGATTCTCAAGATATTTATAAGAACTGCATGATTTACCCTCTTGCTAGGCAACTAGATTATCTTTTCCTACAAGTTATAAAAACACAACTATTCAATTTGATTTAAAACATATAGACATTTGGGGTCCATATTGTACATCGTGTACTTCTTGAGCCCACTATTTCCTTAACATTGTAGATGATTTTCTTGGTCAATGTGGCTTATCTCATGAAAAATAATAATGCAGTTGCTAAGGTAACTGAAGGGTTTATTCCTTGGTCAAAAAATCAATTTAGGCTAATATCATGAGGGTAAAAAGTGGTAATGCCTAGAGTGAATCAAAGGAACAATGCATGATTTCTATAAAGTAAAGGGAATAGTTAGCTAAACAATATATGAAAGAACACCCTAACAGAATGGCATACTAGAGAGGAAGAACTGGACATTCTCAATATGGCTAGGGTTTTAAGTTTTCAAGCTAATCTGCCACCTAAGTTTTGGGGTGAGTGCATCCTCATTATTGATGGGTTTCGGGAGCCAAACAGCGCAGCGGAATTTAACCAAAACCCTCCAGGATCCAAGTGAAACGGGGTAAACTGGGTGTTCGAAAATTTTCATACCTAATTTTCAGTTGAGATCTCTCACTCAACTGTAGAGTCGAATCACAAAACCTGAACAATTGACATATTCAAGCTCTCTATGGTATCCACACGAGCCTCTCGGGATGACCACACTTCTACAACGTCCCGGCAGATGCGTTTCTCTTGCGCTCGCAGTGCTAGCTTGCGTCCTCCAATGAATTGCAAGAGAAGAGTGTGGCTGTCCTTTTTGGAGGCTAGGGCAAAGAGACCTGCGAATTTCTCACTAGAAGTTGTAATTATAGTAAGACTCAACTTCCAGGCCTAATAGGTTTCAAAGCCCTAATCCAATTAGGCTTTAATTTCGGGCTTAATAATGGCTCAACTATTGGGCCCAATATTAATACAAAATTATTGTGAAACCTGTTAGTGTTGTGCCCAAAAAGCCAATCATGAGATGATTGTATTTTTGCACATTGAGTCATGATATTTTATTTAGGCATTAATCCAGCAATTTTGTTTGTTGTTTTGTTTCTGCGTAACGTAATAAACATAATTGTAAATGAGAACACTACATGGATCGTTATATGAGTGTCATAAGTGATTCTCATAGTGATCATGGTATATGTAGTCCTTTGACCTAAGATCATCAAGGTTCCCTACATGTGAGTCACATACTTTGATACTTTCCTTTGTTGCTCGTAACTGAGTGAACTTGAAGGAGGTCATTGGGTATGTCACATATCATGCGGAGGGATTTGTATGATCAAGATGGGATTTGTCCCTCCTATGTAACGGGAGTGATATCTTCGGGCCCCTTGATAGAGTGAGACTTAGAGAATGCATGGCCATGCTCGGATGAGTTGATATACGATATCAATGTCATCAGTTTAAGTTGGTCTACTCGGTAATCAAGAAACCAAAGATTGGGCTATACGAGAGTGACACATTCCATGTCTCGTGCTTAGTCTTGATATCTTGGACAAAGGGACAATGGCATATATCGGTGATGATCATAAAGGTTTAGTCGAATCACCGACAATCTTGTCACTTGGGTAGCAATGATGTGTTGCTAGACACCGCTCATTGCTTATGATCATAAATGTGATTTATGATCATTGCCAACATGGCAAGAGCCTATTGGGTCGCACACATAGAGCTATTTGGATCATTAGAGTGCATGGGCTAATTATTTGGGTTATGGTTTCACAATAATTTCGTATTAATAATGGGCCCAAGAGTTGAGCCATTATTAAGCCCGAAATTAAAGCCTAATTGGATTAGGGCTTTGAAACCCATTAGGCCTGGAAGTTGAGTCTCACTATAAATACAACTTTTAAGTGAGAAATTCGCAGGTCTCCTTGCCCTAGCCTCCAAAAAGGACAGCCGCACTCTTCTCTTGCAATTCCTTGGAGGACGCAAGCTAGCACTGCGAGCGCAAGAGAAACGCATCTGCCGGGACGTGGTGGAAGCGTGGTGATCCCGAGAGGCTCGTGTGGATACCATAGAGAGCTTGAACACGTCAACTGTTCAGGTTTTGTGATTCGACTCTACAGTTGAGTGAGAGATCTCAACCGAAAATTAGGTATGAAAATTTTCGAACACCCGGTTTACCCCGTTTCACTTGGATCCTAGAGGGTTTCGGTTAAATTCCGCTGCGCTGTTTGGCTCCCGAAACCCAACAGTGGTATCAGAGCTACTGGTGAAACCCTAAATTGGGATTGAGTGTTGAATCGCATGATGATATGTGTTCGGTTGCTTTTCGGCCATGATTAATTAGATTGATTCATGATGCATGAAACCGAAACTCGTAATGAACATATGACATATATGAAGAAATGACACTAATTGGTTAATGAGATTAACCCGAAATTGATAGGTATGAGATACCTATATGGATTAGGATTCTTGCAATAGTTGCAAAAACCCTAGCTTTGTTCGGATTCGGCCTGTTCGGGCACCGAAAGTAAGGTATTTTTGGTGGCTCAAATGGAGGAGTCTCGGGTGCCTACTTGCGCGAAATAGAAGAGTTCGGGCTAAGCAATTGTAAGAGAATTTTTTGCGCCGGGAGGCGCTGCCCCCCACACCCCCTGCAAGGACAGCTCCCGTTGACCTCGTCTGCTGACCGATCAGCGGAACCACCGTCCGTTGACCGGCCAGCGGGAGCGCCGTATGCGAAGCGCCACATAAATAAAAACTGGTTAATCAACACACGAAAATTGGCATGCATCTTTGTTGAATGAGATTTGAAATGATATGCTGATTGGTGTTTGAAGCATGGTGCATGGTTATAGCCCTTGATTGGTTTGTACTTGTAAATATGGCCTGCAAGTCGTGCCTTTTCTTTTCACTCTCATTGTACATTCTCTTCTCACCTTACTCCCCTTGAATGTAACTCTAGGTTTCTATTATTGATGTAATGGTACATTATGGGATCATCCAAGGTAGTATGTCCAAGGATCATCTAAGGTGGTATGTCCAAGGAGGTGACAACAAAAAGGGCAACCAAGAAAGGAAGAGAAGGAGCTTGTCAAGACCCTTTTTTTTCCTTAGGCTTTTATGATATTCTCATTGGCTTGAGAATATCGCATAGTTTTGGCTATAACCATGTCATGTTTACTTTCTTGTACGCATGAAATGCATGTTTTATATTTGTATGTGATGCATGTATAAAACAACCGAAGATAACAAATTGGTGAGATCAAAAAAAAAAAAATCCCTCAAACAAATATTAAGTCATTAAATGTGATGCCTTCCAAATGTTGGCACTCGTCAAGACTTTGATCAACATTAGGTGGGTTTGCCAAAGCAAAGCACCTATGTTCATCTTGGTAAGGCGCGATGGGATAATAGTGATATCCAAATTGCTAACTTTGGGTCTGACTTAACTAAGTCATCCTAATAGGATTAAGGACTTAGAGGCATAGAGTTGGGCTTAAGTTCATGAGATGAGCTTGGACAAGTGTTGTTCACCCAACTATCCAAGAGTTGCATAAGATGCAATTGGCTATCCAAGAGTTGCATAAGATGCAATTGGCAAGGAGTTGCCTACCTAAATAGCTGTAACTTGAGAGAAAAGCCAAAGCTGACTCAGGTTGGGGTCAAATATGGATCTTGGCCCGCTAGAATACCTTAGCGCAAAGGTGTTCCAAAATAACATTGAGGATGATTATTTTGAGGAAAATAGTGGGAGTATCATTTAATAAAATTCCTTATTAAATGAATTAAAATACATGGATCTTACCACTGCATATTTACTGTTGTAGATAAGTATGGCACAAAACACATCGACACTTTTGTTGCGATCGATCCTTGAGAAGGAAAAACTGAATGGGACCAACTTTTTCAAATGGTACCAAAACTTGAGGATAGTCCTCAAGCAAGAAAGAAAGGCTTATGTCCTAGAGCAGCCCTTTCCAAATGAGCCTGCGGCGCCACAACTGCCACTGCTCCAAGAGCTGAAAAGGATGCTCACAAAAGGCATTCTGATGATGCTTCGGATGTTGCATGCCTTATGCTTATTACCATGGAATCTGAGCTTCAGAAGCAACATGAGAACATGGGGGCGTTCGATATGATTGAACATCTCAAAATGCTTTTCCAAGAGCAAGCTAGGCATGAGAGGTTTGAGACCTCTAAGGCATTGTTTCAGTGCAAGATGTCTGAGGGAAGTCCTGTGGGTCCTCATGTGCTCAAGATGATTGGGTACATTGAGAATCTTGAGAATTTGGGATTTGCTCTTCAGAAAGAGTTGGCTATTGATGTAGTCTTGCAATCGTTGCCTGAAAGCTACAGTTAGTTCGTCATGAACTATAACATGAACGACCTTAACAAGTCCCTCCCTGAATTGCTCAACATGTTGAAAACTGCTGAGCAAAACCTTAAGAAGGCTAAGCCCATTTTGATGGTTCAAAAGGGCAAAGGAAAAGGAAAAGCCAACAAGAAAAAGGATAAAGCTAATGGAAAGTCCAATGCCAATTCCATCCATTGTAGGCAACCTGGACACTGGAAGCGCAACTATAAGATCTATCTTGAAGGACTTGCTAAGGAAAAGGGAAGTAAGACTTCCACTTCAGGTATTTTTGTTACTAGAGGCGCAACTTTTCTAACTCCTCATCTTGGGTATTGGATACTAGATGTGGATCTCACAGAAGTAAAACTTCCACTTTAGGTATTTTTATTATAGAGGCTAACTTTTCTACTTAATCATCTTGGGTATTGGATAGTGGATATGGATTTCACATTTGTACAAATGTGCAGGATCTAAGTAGAAGCAGAAGATTAGCCTGAGGTGAAGTGGACTTACGTATTGGAAATGGAGCAAGGTTTTCTACCTTAGCTGTACGGACTTATGTTCTCACTGTCGCTTGTGGATTAGTATTAGAATAAGACCCGACATTAGTCCAAGCTCCATATGGATGGACTCTTTGGACAAGATTTGATTTTGAATCATAATGAAGGACAAGTCTTGTTCCATTGGATACTGGATGTGGATCTCACATGGTAGTGCTCAATGTAGCGATGGATTGTAAGTTTTAGAAGTAGAAGATCTGGTCTATAATGTGAAGTGGACCTACGTGTTCAGATTAAATGAAGCAAGGGTTACCTATCTCTGGCACTGCCGCTAGGGACATATAAATGAGACTCACTTATCCAAGCTCCATAAGGCTGGACTCTTAGACTCATTTGATTTTGAATCATGTGACACATGTGAGTCATGTTTGTTGGGCAAGATGACTAAAGCCCCAGTCAGAGGGCAAAGTGAAAGGGCTAATGACTTACTAGGACTCATACATAGTGATGTATGTGGCCCTATGTCTACACATGCTAGAGGAGGTTTGCAATACTTCATTACTTTCACTGATGACTTCAGCAGATATGGCTATGTGTATCTCATGAGACACAAGTCAGAATCCTTTGAAAAGTTCAAAGAATTCAAGAATGAAGTAGAGAATCAACTCAGGAAGAGTATCAAAGTGCTTTGACAAGATCGAGGTGGAGAGTACTTGGACTGAGAATTCCTTGACTATCTGAAAGAGTGTGGTATAGTATCACAACTCACTCTACCAAGTACACCTCAATGGAATGGTGTTTCTGAAAGGAGAAATCAAATTTTGTTAGACATGGTTGGCTCCATGATGAGTCAAGCTGACCTTCCAAACTCCTTTTGGGGACATGCTCTAAAGACAGCCGCTTTTACACTAACCTGAGTTCCATCTAAATCGAGTTCCATCTAAATCGGTTCAAAAGACACCATATGAGATATGGAGTGCGAGGCATCCCAATTTGTCTTTTATGAAGATTTGGGGCTATGACACTTATATGAAACGTCAATCCTCTGACAAACTAGGGCCTAAATCTAAAAAATGCCTTTTTTTTGGGTATCCTAAAGAAACAAAGGGTTACTATTTCTACAATCCTTCTGAGCAAAATGTGTTTGTTGCTCGAACTGGTGTCTTTTTAGAGAAAGAGTTTATCTCTAAAGAAACTAGTGGGAGGAAAGTAGAACTTGAAGAAATTCAAGAACAACAAGGAGACATCAAACCTGAAATAGAACCTGAACAGACACCATAAGATGTTGTGGTTGAAGAGTCTGCTCCTGTAGCACAGAGCCCACGTAGGACTGGTAGGATTCGGCGTGAGCCCGAGAGATATGGATTTCTTGTGACTCACACCGGTGATGTGATGCTCATGGATCAAGATGAGCCCACAACCTACCAACAAGCTATGTCGGGGCCTGACTCTGAGAAGTGGCTAATGGCCATGAAATCCGAGATGGAATCCATGTATGAAAACCAAGTATGGACTTTGGTTGACCCACCTGAAGAGGTAAAACCCATAGGGTGCAAATGGGTTTTCAAGAAGAAAACTGACATGGATGGTAATGTGATTACCTTTAAGGGACGATTGGTTGCAAAAGGTTTCAAGCAAATTCATGGTATTGACTATGATGAAACTTTTTCACCAGTTGCTATGCTTAAATCCATCCGAATTTTGTTTGCTGTTGCTGCACACTATGATTATGAGATATGGCAAATGGATGTCAAAACTGCATTCCTAAATGGAAAGCTACTTGAGGATGTGTACATGACACAACCTGAGGGTTTTGTCACTCCTGAGAATGCCAATAAAGTGTGCAAGTTGCAAAGGTCCATTTATGGACTGAAGCAAGCTTCTCGAAGTTGGAATCTTCGTTTTGATGAAGCAATCAAAGAGTTTGGTTTTATCAAAAATGAAGATGAACCTTGTGTCTACAAGAAGGTTAGTGGGAGTGTTTTTGTCTTCTTAGTGTTGTATGTAGATGACATACTACTCATCGGGAATGACATTCCTGAGCTACAGTCTATGAAGACTTGGCTGGGGAAATGTTTCTCTATGAAGGACTTGGGTGAAGCAGCCTTTATGTTAGGCATCAGCATCTATAGAGATAGATCTAGAAAGCTTCTTGGCCTAAGTCAAAGTACATACATTGACAAGGTGCTAAAGAGGTTTAGCATGCAAGATTCCATGAAAGGATTCTTGCCCATGTCACATGCTACAACTCTTTCTAAATCTCAGTGTCTAAGTACACTCGAGGAAAGAGAGCACATGAGTAAGATTCCATATGCTTCAGCAATTGGATCTATCATGTATGCCATGATATGTACTCATCCCGATGTCTGATATGCCTTAAGCATGACGAGTAGGTACCAATCGAACCTCGGTGAGAGTCACTGGATAGCTGTTTAGAACATCCTTAAGTACTTACAAAGGACTAAGGATGCATTCTTGGTCTTTGGAGGTGAAGATGAGCTCGTTGTAAGGGGTTGCACTGATGTAAGCTTCCAATCTGATAAGGATGAGTTTAGATCGCAATCTAGTTATGTGTTTTGTATTGGTGGTGGTGCTGTGAGCTGGAAGAGTTCAAAGCAAGAGACAGTAGTTGACTCTACAACAGAATCTGAGTACATTGCCACCTCTGATGCTACGAAGAAGGCAATTTGGATCAAGAAGTTCATCATTGAACTTTGAGTGGTTCCAAGCATTGCCGACCCGATAGAGCTCTATTGTGACAACAATGGAGCAATCGCACAGGCTAAGGAACCTCAATCTCACCAGTGATCCAAACACATACTCCGACGTTATCATCTCATCAGGGAGATCATCGAGAGGGGTGATGTAAGGATATGCAGGACTTCGACAGACAGCAACATTGCTGATCCACTAACAAAGCCCCTTACGTAGAAGAAGCATGATAGCCATTCTAGGTCCATTGGTATTAGATACATGGATGATTGGCTTTTAGTGCAAGTGGGAGATTGTTAGTGTTGTGCCCAAAAAGCTAATCATGAGATGATTGTATTTTTTGCACATTGAGTCATGATATTTTATTAAGGCATTAATCCAGCAATTATGTTTGTTGTTTTGTTTCTGCGTAACGTAATAAACATAATTGTAACCCTAGAATAATGATATTCTTAAACGTCCCTGGTCTAGTATTATTGTGGAGCGGGTTGCAATAATACATAATGACCAGCATATGTGGAGACTAATATGAGATATGTAGTCTACATATGGGTACAAGTTGGAGAACTTGTGTACTGGACCGACCCACCATGAGAACACTACATGGATCGTTATATGAGTGTCATAAGTGATTCTCATAGTGATCATGGTATATGTAGTCCTTCGACCTAAGATCATCAAGGTTCCCTACATGTGAGTCACATACTTTGATACTTTCCTTTGTTGCTCGTAACTGAGTGAACTTGAAGGAGGTCATTGGGTATGTCACATATCATGCGGAGGGATTTGTATGATTAAGATGGGATTTGTCCTTCCTATGTAACGGGAGTGATATCTTCGGGCCCTTTGATAGAGTGAGACTTAGAAAATGCATGGCCATGCTCGGATGAGTTGATATACGATATCAATGTCATCAGTTTAAGTTGGTCTAATCGATAATCAAGAAACCAAAGATTGAGCTATACGAGAGTGACACATTCCATGTCTCATGCTTAGTGTGGATATTTTGGACAAAAGGACAATGGCATATATCAGTAATGATCATAAAGGCTTAGTCGAATCACCGACAATCTTGTCACTTAGGTAACAATGATGTGTTGCTAGACACCGCTCATTGCTTATGATCATAAATGTGATTCATGGTCATTGCCAACGTGGCAAAAGCCTATTGGGTCACACACATAGAGGTATTTCAATCATTAGAGTGCATGGGCTAATTATTTGGGTTATAGTTTCACTTTAATTTCATATTAATAATGGGCCCAATAGTTAAGCCATTGTTAAGCCCAAAATTAAATCCTAATTGGATTAGGGCTTTGAAACCCATTAGGCCTGGAAGTTAAGTCTCACTATAAATACAACTTTTAAGTGAGAAATTCACAGGTCTCCTTGCCCTAGCCTCCTAAAAGGACAGCCGCACTCTTCTCTTGCAATTCCTTGGAGGACGCAAGCTAGCACTGCGAGCGCAAGAGAAACGCATCTGCTGGGACACTGTGGAAGCGTGGTGATCCCGAGAGGCTCGTGTGGATACCATAGAGAGCCTGAACATGTCAACTATTCAGGTTTTGTGATTCGACTCTACAGTTGAGTGAGAGATCTCAACCGAAAATTAGGTATGAAATTTTCGAACACCCGGTTTACCCCGTTTCACTTGGATCCTGGAGGGTTTCGGTTAAATTCCGCTGCGCTGTTTGGCTCCCGAAACCCAACAAAACCATAACCCAAATTATTAGCCCATGCACTCTAATGATCCAAATAGCTCTATGTGTGCGACCCAATAAGCACTTACCACGTTGGCAATGATCATAAATCACATTTATGATCATAAGCAATGAGCGGTGTCTAGCAACATATCATTGCTACCCAAGTGACAAGATTGTCGATGATTCGACTCAACCTTTATGATCATCACCTATATATGCCACTGTCCCTTTGTCCAAGATATCAAAACTAAACACGAGACATGGAATGTGTCACTCTCGTATAGCCCAATCTTTGGTTTCTTGATTACCGAGTAGACCAACTTAAACTGATGACATTGATATCGTATATCAATCATCCGAGCATGGCCATGCATTTTTCTAAGTCTTACTCTATCAAGGGGCCCGAAGATATCACTCCCGTTACATAGGAGGGACAAATCTCATCTTGATCATACAAATCCCTCCGCATGATATGTGACATACCCAATGACCTCCTTCAAGTTCACTCAGTTACGAGCAACAAAGGAAAGTATCAAAGTATGTGACTCACATGTAGGGAACCTTGATGATCTTAGGTCGAAGGACTACATATACCATGATCACTATGAGAATCACTTATGACACTCATATAACGATCCATGTAGTGTTCTCATGGTGGGTCAATCCAGTACACAAGTTCTCCAACTTGTACCCATATGTAGACTACATATCTCATATTAGTCTCCACATATGCTAGTCGTTATGTATTATTGCAACCCGCTCCACAATAATACTATACTAGGGACGTTTAAGAATATCATTATTCTAGGGTTACAATTATGTTTGTTAAGTTACGCAGAAACAAAACAACAAACATAATTGCTGGATTAATGCCTTAATAAAATATCATGACTCAATGTGCAAAATTACAATCATCTCATGATTGGCTTTTGGATACAACACTAACAATTATAACCCACCTTATTAGTAAGTTACTCACCATAAGTGTAAAAAACAAAACATCACAAAGAAAACATCATATAAAGTCTTATTCAACTAACCTCTCAAATATGATCAAGTTTGAACCTTTAGGTGCCTTTGGTACACAATTAGTCCCCTACAACCAAAGTATAAGTTTCAACCTCGAGCATAAGCTTGTGTTTTCATAAGGTATCCACAAAATCACTAGGGGTATGATAATATAAAAACACAAGAGATTTTTGTCTCCCATTACACATGAAACTATATCTCCTTTTAAATTGGATCAGCCAAAGTTGTTATGTGTTCGAGAAAATAATAAATGGCTACCAAAACCTTTAGTCAATGATTAAGATAAATTTTTGAAGCTTCCCACAGAGAACGCGATGCCACTCGAGCCTCAAGAGACTGAATTGGATAATGGGAATGACACGTGTCACAAACCTAAGGATGACATAGTTAGTCAGCAGGTTGAGCCACAAAGGAGGAGCACAAGGCAGAGACAAGTACCTGTGTACTTGTGGATTTCAGCTACAACCTTTCTGGTATCACCACTCACTCCAAGTATGACCTATTCAGGTATGTTTTATCATTTATCCAATTATCCCATGAATATGTCTTTTTCCAAGAAACACTAAAGCTCTTTCACAACAATGTTGACTCACACCGAGAGAAGACCTGTGTTGGCAACAACCTATACAAATGAAAATTAATG
The DNA here is from genome assembly GCA_005392925.1 of Aquilaria sinensis. NCBI lineage: Eukaryota > Viridiplantae > Streptophyta > Magnoliopsida > Malvales > Thymelaeaceae > Aquilaria > Aquilaria sinensis. The sequence continues at coordinate 149,343 of SMDT01003006.1, read as the reverse complement.
TGCTAGATTCAAATCATACATGGGAGCTTTGCACATTGCCCAAAAAAATAAGATAGTTGGCTGCAAATGGGTTTACAAGGTCAAACGCAAATCAAATGAATCAATTGGACACTACAAAGCACGTTTGGTGGCAAAAAAGATATACTCAAATTGAAGGGCTTGATTATAGTGAGACATTTGCACATGTGGCAAAATTAATAACCATGAGGTGTAGACTTGCCATAGCAATAGCGACATGGTGGGAATCACACAACATAAATAATGCCTTTCTACATGGTAATCTCCATGACAAAATCTTATGCTACCACCATAAGGGTAGTTTCAATTATTGCCACACATATTGTAATTCATGCTTGTATAAAGCTGTACCAATAACACAAGTAAATGAATTGAAGAGAGTTTACATGATTGGCCACTTTTTCACAATTTTCACATCCTTTAGCTATCCTAAAGGATTTGGTCGTTTGTAATGGCTCCGCATGACATCATCTTTCTTGTAAAAAGGGTTATGTTAAAGCTACTCTCATCAACTTGCCAACCAACTTAAACTTGAACATTGGCTTCCAACACTCCCCTTTTCCTTACAAGGCTCTTCAAACTTTGCAGGGTTAACTAGCAAGCTATGAAGCAAGCGCACATTTGACTACTTCTATTTCGCCATAATCTCCTTCTCTCTTCATAGCTACCTAAAAAAAAAATCTATATTGTCTAACATTAGCTCTGAAAACTCTAACCTAAACTTACCATCTTTCACTACATTTAAACTTTAGCATACATTTTCCAGTTAATAGACCATTTAGATTATGAATTTCTTCTCTTAGAACAATGTTTTTTTCCCACAAGTATTAAAAAACAAGGTAAGGAGTAAATGCAAGATGCCAACTCTAAAGAGGGAAAGCCTAATTAATATCAAAGTTTAGGAGAAAAGTTGTAATTTACCCAGAATTGGGAAGTGTATAATGGAAGTGGTGATTGATGACCTGATTCGATCATTTACCTAGTGTACTTCTTAGATGTAATAAAACTTTTCCACTATCACTCTACAGAATAATGCATATCACACTTAGCTGGCCCTTGAGAGCAAATAAAATAACCCGGCTGACTTTTCTGTATCTAATTTTTACTACCGTCTAAAACCTAGGAGGCTGCTCTGTTCTTGTTCTTAAATGGGATGGGAAAAGTCAATGGAGAAAAACAGGCAAAAAAGATGAGCTCAGGAGTGCGCAACTTCGTCCAAGTCATCAGACGCTGTGTGGTGGAACCGCTCCACCAAGTGGGCACAGGTTTCCTCATCGCTCGTAAATGCACCATCCGGAAATCGAACCCGGGTCTGTATCGTGGCAAGGTACCATTATACCACTAGACCACTGGTGCTCTAGTGACACGGGAGCCTCTGGTTTGCTTATTATTTTCGGACATGTCAATTGCTTATCGTTACCTCTATTTTTTTTTACTTATTAAGAATCACTATAATAATAGAGGATTACGAGAATATCTACAACAAAGATTAGACTTTTTGCCCTTGTCAAACCTGAACTCCATACATCAAAATTACAGATCAGTGATAAACTCTATAATTGAATGATGTCCCATTTAAAGGTGTTGATAGATAAACAAGACATCTTATTCTACATTTCAACCAAAGAAATTAGAAAGTGTTGATTTCACGTTATTGACGCTCGCCTCGGTTCTTGTGATTCAACAGGTATGCTTATTATTCACACACCGCTAGTTCCCTGAGCACTCTTTCTCATACAAGGCACTCGCATACTTCCAGTTCATCACCTTCCATATGTTCTTAAGATAGTCTGCTTTCACATTCTTGTACTGCACGCCACCATCCATGGCCACAAACACAAGTAACATTTGATTAATTTGTTATTGCACCAACCAAATCAGACATATGCAGGAGACAAAGAAGATAGACCTGCAAGTAATATGCATGTTCCCAGACATCTATTCCCAGCAGAGGGACAAGATTGGTTCCTCTACTCACAAGAGGATTCTATAACAAGAAGACACCAGTAAAGTGATACAATTGTTCAAGTTTGGCCTCGAATTGAACAGTTTTGTACCTGGTTCATGGTGGTTTCGATGGCAAGTCTGTGCTGCCCTTTATTAAACGCAAGCCACTGCAACAAAAGACAAATCCACAAAGACAAATGGGTTACTCTGTCCTCCTATAGCCCTGCACATTAATGAGAAATTTAAGACATTACCACCCAGCCGGAGCCTTGTAAAGCAGAGCCTTCCATGTTCATGTTGTGAATCAGAGCCTCTAAAGAACCAAACTGGGACTCTATAGTCCCGCCTAGAGAGCCAGCTGGAGGCTCGCCCCCTCCTTCCTGCCCAAAACGTAACCAAGCATTTCCAGGTGATATATAGAAACAAGAAACGGGAAATGATTTTGATGCTGAGGACGTACGCTAGGAGGGGCAAGATTCTGCCAGAAAATGGAGTGGTTGATGTGGCCGCCACCGTTGAACTTGATGGCGCTCTGGAGCTGGACGACAGAGGCGGCGTCGCCCTTGGACATAGCCTCGTCGAGGAGCTCCAAGGACTTGTTGTAATTAGAGACGTAGGTGAGGTGGGGCTTCTGGTGGTGGAGCTGCATGATCTCGCCGCTTATGACCGGCTCAAGAGCGCTGTAGTCGTAAGGGAGGTCGGGGAGCGACGCCGTCTGATAGTGGCGGAAATGGCGCTGGGAGAGGCCTAGAAATGAGGATCGGAGGAGGGCAACTCGAAGAGCCATGGGAAATCTGTGTTCGGTGTAATGTGTCCAAATCCAGCTTTTAAGTACCAAGAGGTGCGGGATAAGGGCGCACAGGGTCATCCACCGCAGGAAAGAAAAGAAAAAAAAAACAAAATAAAATAAAATAAGACAAAAGAAAAACAAGACACCAGTCTGGTCTGAAATTCTGAATACAAGTTGCCAGATGGTTCGAGCTTCCACTTTGTAAAATGTGCCATAGCCTTTAACTACAGATTTTACTTTGCTTTTCAGCTAGCTTAACCTCATAATTTTTTTTTCTGATAGAAGCTCATAACATTTTTTTTTACAATGAAACGTTCGTTCGTTTTTACATTAATTTGTATGTATTGTTATACATTACTCTTATATAAAATAATTATTTATCTTAAATATCGATTTATTAAACACTCATTTTGAGAAGTATAATGAGTAATTTTAATATATTTTCATAAAAATTAAGTGTTGTTCATTAATTTTTTAACTTAACCTAAAAAAGTAGTAACATATATTCATTTTTCACAAAGAAATATTGTAAAATTATTTCTTAGGCTTTTAAATGTGAAGTTCCATCAAATTGATATTCTTCTGAAACAATACCTTTATATAAAAGTGAGCAACGATAATACTTTAAAATTAATGTAGAAATGAACCCTACGTCAACGTAACCCAACCAAACTCATTAAATTAGAGGTGGTAGAGTTGCTCTTGTCTTGTTCACCACGAAGTTGGATTTCCTGTTCGGTGTTCTGCTTAAAATGAACCCACCCTTCAAGCGAAATGGTAAGATGAACATGGTTACGGTTCAAGCTCGCTTGAGAAGCGTCCAGAGTAAACCCCAAAACGCGCACGCTCACACACGAACCAGAGCAGGTCACCCATTTCTTCAGAAATAAAAGATATTTTACATAACCGCCAATTCATTCCTGACAACATTTTCCCAAAACTTCAAAGATCCCTTTTCACAAAGTCGGTAGAAAAGGCTCCGATCCTAGTTTTTTAACAATTTGTTCTTAGGGGTCAAACTTTACATACAAAACGGAGCACTAGTTTGACACAGAATCCCCCTACCCAAACGCTTCCTACCAAGAGACACTTGAGTTACTTTGAGAACACCCAAGGAGCCTCCCAATGCAAGTGACATAAATAATACATACATTTTGCAAGGGCACCGCCATGGCTTCTCCTCCTGCCCCCACAATGCAGCTGAAATCATAACAATCCCAATGGTACCTGTCCAGATAACACAATAAACCATGGCTGAAATATCAGTCTATGTAGAGTAATCTAGGCACCGTGAGCATCAATCTACATTTAGAGTACAGCTTTGAATTGAATGCCTAACAAAGACAAGTTCTTGCTGGTTTAGGAAACTCTTATCCTGACATTTCCAATTAATATAACATGAACATCAAGCCATAAAGGCCATGAACCATCACGAGGCAGTAGTTTTTGGTTTTGGTGTAGGGTGCAAACTTAGTTCCACTAGCCATTGTGACAGTCCTGTCCAGTCACTAGAATGCAAATACCTGGCAGTTGTTAGACTTCACTACTCGCTGATTGCTTTTGCACACTGACCAGCATAGTGGAAGCTTTGCTTACATTGTGATTGCATTTCTGAAACCTGGTTTGACCAGACCTCCTGAAATAGAGTAGAACCTATTACTAATATTTCTGTAAAACCCATGCTCTGATTGATGGTGATAGTTTAAATGAAACAATATTTTCCGATAAAATTTCCAAGTATCTTTGTTCAACAGGATGTTCAAGTGACTTGTAAGGAGATGGGCCCTTCAGGAGAGATGATAGTATTCATCTATAGAGCACAATGCATAATTCACTACCTGCACTGGCTAATCCATGCATACCAACAGAATAATTCATTTTACTATCTCAGCAGAACAACTCAAGTTTGGCCGAGTAGTCAAAGACTCAAAGTTGTTAGCAGAGAAACTAAGGTTCAACCCCCCCAAAAAAAAAAAAATCCTCGCGTCATATCTTCATGGAAAGTATATTTTTCTATCTCATATAGCTGGAAACACTCCACCCAAATTATGTTACACAGGTATTGCGCAAAGGAAATGCAGGTCATGCCTGAATTTTCAAATAAAACGTGTAGTAAAAGCTGGAGGCTAAACTCCGTAAGTTTTTAATGAGCGTCAAAGGACTAACACCTTCTCTAAAACACCCAACAGCAGATTGTAGTTTCAATTAGAATACTGACCAGCAGCTGCTCTTCGTCAGATAATGCTTTCTCCATCTGGTCAAAAAGTGATTTCCACTTTGCTTGGTGTGCGCATATACTAGCAGCAAGTGAACAACTATCAGGACATTGATCACTTAGCTCCTTAGATGGGAACTCTTTGGAAGCAAGGAAAGGCAACTCTATCTTGATGACTTCCTGGATTCTTGTCTTACTGCATCTAAGGGCTGTGAAACACAAGAAATAAGTCAAACAGTTGTTGATTGCCAACAAATGGTATAAATTAATGAAGGTACAGGTGCAGCCACACCTGCAAGGCGCCTAGCAATATCCCTTTGGATAAGTTGCAACCACTCAGAAACTGCATTGGGATCTACAAGACAAGAAAAATAAAGAAACATATAAGATCACCACCAAGCATTTCCACCACATTCAGATCAAAATATTTGTAGATTTGGGATGATTCAGTACACAGTAACACCTTCAGTGGTTTCACATTCCAGTATCATAGGGCAATCAAACTCATAATTGTCAATGGGAGGGGCTTAGTTCCTTGCAGTCCCCTAAACTCAGTTGTTAAACAAGTTTCCAGAATATAATACACAACATATGATCCTATTCTGATTTTCCTTCTCTAGCCTTCTCATTGGTAAATCTCCCTCCTTAAGTCTTTTAGTCTATCCCTGTGACTAAAGCTTCAAACTAACATGCATTCACATGCGTTATTTTTCCTTATCATTTTCTTTTTTCTTCTTTTTTTTTTTAAAGTGATAATCCATATTTAAGAAAAAAAAGAAAAGTCAAATACAATTATGATTATAAATGCCTGATATAAAAATAGTTCAACAATGGTAGTGTTACATTTAAATAGGCAATGAACTTGTGAAAACCACATTGCATGTAAGGTTAAGATCCAATTGACAATCTTCTTTCTTCTTTTCTTACTATGAAAGAAGATGTAACAGAGACTTATATCCAATACTTTTTCCTTTAATAAAAGTGTTCTGATTTCATAATTCAAAAGTACCAGTCAACCAAGCCTCGATGCCAACCAGCTGGAATCAAATACAAGAATCTTGTGTTTCCACTCTACTCAATCAGCAGCAAGATGAAGTCTGGTTGAAGTAAGATAGCTGCTGTCACGATACAGCCCTAAGCTGCTACCAACTAGTAGTTTAATTATGTGCTAACTTAGATGACACCTGATTTGTCAGCTTGTCTTCAGACCTGGGGACATTAAGCGCACAGAAGTGTACCGAGAAAGTGTGCATGAAAAGTTGAAATTCCACTGGACCAGCAGAGTTGTTTTCTAAGCATGGAAAGCAAGGAAACTGATAGATGCTATAAGCTTTTGTTCTTTTCCCACCCTAACTTATTATTGAACTCCCATTCACCCACAAATGAAGCTCAAACCAATTATTTTTTCATGCAAACAACGAAAATTCATTGCCTTCAAAAGCTGTCCTCAACAAACTGTTCAACAAAGGGAGGGGAGGCAAAAGAAAGAACTGTTTCTTTTTCTTTTTTCTCAATCTACTGATCTGACCAAACCCAAATTTCATCTTGAATAGAGCAGACACCACACTAGAAACTGTCATCAGAGAAAGAGTTTGATCGCGGTTCAGGCTTCAGGAGAATGCTTTCCTTTCAAGCAGAAATTCCATAGCTTCAGGAGAGTACTTTCCTTTCTAGCAGAAATTTCAAGATGCGATCTCCACAATTCTCTGGCCCAAGATCAGTGTAGAAGAATACAAGCACACTCAGCCCCTCTTCTTGCATGAAAAAAATGCCTGACAAGAAATTCCCCTTGATTGCAGATACCAGGCAGCCTAACAAGCAAAAAAAACGTTTACTTCTGAAGGTGCTTTACTTACCCAATAGCTTTCCATGGGAAATGCAACCTCCCAATTGGGCCGTCATAAGAGAGTATATTTGAGAAAAGGGAATTTAAATAGAAATTACCAGACCTGGACAAAGATGAGAGAAGTATACCCCCTTTGCATGTAGATAAACTGAAGAAAGTTGAATATTAAATTCAACTCCCAACCATTCACATTAATGCTCAACTGCACATTCCACAAGAGGCAGTCATTATTCAGAGTAAAACAATAACCAATTATTGTACCTCTATTGACTGCCAAATGTAGGAAATCTTCTACAGAGCCTACAGTCCCAGCACCGAGGGTTATCCCAAAACTGAACAATGGTACCGTACCCTATCAAAAAAGAATGAATTGAGCTATATATTCCCAACATTTCCAAATCCATTTTCAAACAGCCATGCTCTGAATCTCCAGTCATTGCTAGTGCACCTACCATTATTCACCAACCTTGCTACTAAAATTCAATCCAATAAGCATCACACTTTATCATAAAGCACCAGCACCACTGGGATAATCAATGATATAGCCAGTATGACTGTTAAGTGTGGCCAGTAGTACAACTCATGAGCAGAAAAGGAAAGCCCATGTTAATAAGCGGGGCTGATTATGGTTCCCTGACCTTTTACAGGTTCATTGGATGCCTGACAGTCGTAGTTTATCAATCTTCTTGGGATAGGGTCAGGTTAACAGAGTTAAGTACATAAAATCAGGTTGACTTCCTGTACATGTCAGCAAGATTAGTTAGAGTGTTAGCCAAACAACTAGACACATGTCCTAGTATGGCAACTGACTAAGCAGAAATCTAGACAAGTCATCATCTCTTAGACTATCCTCAGCAGCAGCTTATCTTCTCCTTCTTACACACTCCAAAAAACTGAGAGAGGGGAAGAGAGAGAAAGCTTCTGAAATCCAAAATTACAATAAACCAGTGCTATCATCCTCCAGAAAGTCTTAGGAGCTCTTTTAGAGATGATCCAGAACTTCTTGAAGCTTAGAGTTCAAGTAAACCTCATTGAGGAATCCTCTGATCAAGACAGTTGAATTAGTGCATGCAAGTTTTAAGTTAACACCAGTAAGATAGTACCTTCAGTACGGGGACAGATAGATGCCAATAAACATTGAAAGCCATGTATGCTAGAGGATTACAGAGGAGAATTGACAAAAGAGTGAAATTTTAGGTGAAAATGAGATGTCATAATTGAATTTATCGATCAGCATAAGTTCAGACAATAATGAATTCAAGTCAGCATTACTAGGAACATCACACATGCCCATGGGACTTTCCGACTCTGACTAGGGCATTTCAGTTGGTTACTCTATTAGAGCTTTGTTAAGCTGAAGCTCTTTTTTCAGTACTCCACCTAGACAGGCTAGGCATCTGTTCTGACTAGTGACTAACAATTGATACTGATATTGTTTACAGAAGTGAAATATAGAACTAAATTACAGTACACTAATAACATTTTTTATATACATAATATATTGATACCAGCAGCATACTGTCTGCAAGGAATATTTACTACGTGTTTTAACCAGTTCCTTTTCTTAGTCACACAAATACTCATTGTTATTTCCAAGTTTTTAACTAATAAATTGATTTATCCAACAGAAAATCTCTTCTTCACCACAAATGAAATTTACTCAGTCACAATAGCCTTTAATGAATCTTAAGCACCACCATGCCATCTTAATGCTAGTCCTACAGAGGGCTGCTATAGTTGCAGTGGGGTCACATTCAGTGTAATGGATCCGATGGACCATCTAAGTATACAGATTAAGCTGATACCTAGCAAGTCTGGTGAATTCTAGACATGCATGCTACTATACTTCCATTTTTTACTTTCTACATAATGCCACACCTTTCTATATCATGAAATTTACACACGCACACAGCCACCCAAATCCTTCAAGGAACAACAATCAGTATTATCTCACTGACCAAAAATGCATAGAACAGAGTTATATTATGACATTTAGACACACAAACACACAGCTATCCAAATCTTTCAAGGAACAAAAATCAGTATCATCTCAGTGAGGACAAATGCTTCGAACACAGTAGCATGCTTGTCAGCCCGACAATGCAGCACAGTGTTTCAGAGAACAAAGTATATGGCACAAATAAATGGCATGATGTGACAATATAGTGTGAATTACAGCTGCTTTCCATATTTTGGTCCCTTTCCTGATATAAAGCTCTGTAAAAAACAAAAAGGGATACTAATCAATTGAATTCAATGGGTTTTGATCTTGAAATGTAACTGACCTTGGGGAAAAGAAGGGACAGCTGTGGGCATGTCTAACTCCTTGTTCGACATTGGGATTGAACTTGTTAAGATCATGCTTGAAGAAGGAACAGATTCCACCTCCTCTTTGCAATCCTCTGTTTCCACTTTCACTACCGTTACTGAAGCAGAAGCCCGCACTTCAACTTCCGAGTGAGTAGGCAAATGCACGCTGGCACCAAACTGCTCTCTATTTTCATCGCAGTGAACTACAGCATCACCTGCTTCTTTTCTCTCTCCATCAGTCGTGTCACTTGTAACCAAAGACTTGATTATCGAAAAGACTTGTCGACTGCTTCTTACACGGCCTATGATCCCAGGTTCAAGCTTGTCAAGTAACCCGATTGGCGCAGCAACCCTAACATTCTCAGCCTTTTCTCGCTTTGGAACCTTAGCTTTGGGATTAAGCAGGCAACTCTTGGGGGGCCTCTTTGCTTTGGAACTCGAAGGTCGCTCAGGGGCTGGTCGAACCCCGAGCCCAGGAGACAGGAAACCATTTTGTTTCATCTCCTGCCACACCCTCAGAGGATCTTTCTTGAGAGGATCAGCGGTGGACGGAGCGGTTGGGGCCGGTGGATCAGCACCCAACCCGGCCCTACATTCGGGTTTGTGATCGACAAGCCTAAGAGCAGAATCCCGGAAAGTTAAAAAAGCAGGAATTCCCATGACGAGCTCGAGGTTTTGATCGTGAAAGCGGAATCTAAAGTCATACATACACACAGAGTGATCAGAAAAACACGAACCTAATGTTCCGATCAAACACTACGGGACGATTACGGTTAGGGTTCGGATCTATCGAGAAATGATAAAATCAGAACCAGAAATCCAACAAAAAAAATATCAGAGAAAGGTCGAGAAAAAGCTAACCTGCAGAGCAAAACCAGTGGCTTCAAAGCATCGGATTCGGATCCCCCGACATGAATCGATTGTCAGGTTACGTCTTACGCAGATCCATCCCGCGAAAATGATGCAACTTTCCCGGTTACGTTTTCGAAACTGCTCCAGATTTCTTTCCCTAAACCTAATTCGCATCATCCGATGTTGTGCTTTATTGGGCCTAGATGGGCCTCACGCCCAATGTTAAATCCATTCCAACATTAGTAATTTTTCCCCACGGTTTCATATATACTAAGGGTGAGTATTTCTTAGTCAGTTTGAAACTCATAATAATCTGATCAATTTTTTATTTTTAGAAAATATATTTAAATTATCTAAATTACATGTTAAAATTGATTTGGATTATTTGAATTATATTTTAGTTTATTTAGGACCTCTTTCTAAGACTTTGACACATAGTAAATGAAAAAATAAAATAAATATTCAAAATTTTATACCTCATACCTTAAATTGAAAAATGATCGACAACATTTAGTCCAAAATTATTAGAAAATAACTTTATATATGTAAGATTAGTATGAATAACGGTCAAATATTTATTATTATTCGGTCTATTTGGTTTATTCAATTTTAAGTATATGATCTAATAATCGAACATGAAATTTAGTTTTGGTTCAAACCAGCTAAACAAGAAAAATAACTAAACCATTTTATCTAAATGTAATCTCTCATAGTAGTGGTTTTCCATCAAATACACTTTCTTCCCTAAGGTTTGGTGCTAATTACACTTTTAGCACCCATGCTTGGAAATCTATTCCCATTGATATGTTCTTTTTTCAACTCCACTAGAAAAAGAATTTTCTTGAATTTATATAAAAAAAAATCACTTATTAACTATTAAAATATCATTATACAACTAAAATTTTATTGAAATCAGAAAATTTAAAAAATTAATGTTAAATGGTGTAGAAAAAATATAGGATAAATATAAATTTCCAAACATAGGGATAAAATATAATTAACTTTAGGAGAAAAATGTGATTTACCATTGACAATTGAAAGGTTTAGGTTTTGCCAGTGTAATAAAAGTGATTCACCATTGGCAATTAAAAGGTTAGGTTTTGCCAGTGCAATAAAACTACAATGAGTTTTTGGGAGGTTAGCTTAGCTAGCAATACTTGCAAACACCCTTTGTCAAGGCAACGGTTCGGTGAGTGACAAAAGCACTCCCCAAAACAAGTAGTTTCAATGGTTGTCCAAATTGCAGATTGAGCCATTTAGATTTTATGCAATAGACACTTCATCCTAACTTTGCTAAAGTAGCTTCTGATATCTTTGACTTATAATTAATTTTGAATATAAAAAAATAACAAGGAAAAGAAATCCCTTTCGATACCAATAGTAGCACCATTATTTATATTAATTACCTTAGCATGACACTGTTCTTATGAAGAGTGTCGCGATGCTATAGTACTACCATTCTTCTCGATGCTATTTTTTTTCTTTAATTGTTCCCTTTTTTATGATTTATTTTGGGCCACAAAAAGCGTAAATTACATAATTAGTCCTTTGTTTGTCTATAATAATGTGTTTTGGTCCTCAAACTTTTAAACTAAGCATATTTACCTGTTTGACTAAACTTTTGGTTTTTGTGTTTTATGCTCCCAAAATTTCAAGGGTAAATTGGTCTTAGGCCTTATGTTTACCTAAGGCCCCAATTTATCCTGAAATCTTAAATTCAGTAAATTGGTCTTATGCCTTATGTTTTTATTTACCAAATTTATTATCAACATCTTTCAGATGAATTAATTTAAAAAAAACCTCTTGAATTGATCATAACTGATTTTTGAATTCATAACCTTTTTTGTATTTTTTTCCTCTATAAATATAATCAATATTAAAACTTTGTATCTTCATTGGTTGCCCCCACAACAAAGTATGGGTTGTGTTCTATTCTTTATATATAGGAAAAGTGCAAGAAATAATATTGAACAAACTAGAGAATTCTCTCTTTACAAGTTTATATGGTATGCATACAAATTTACATAGCTTTATTTATCACATTATTTAATAAAATAAATTTTAGTAATTTTTTTTGTTTATTGAGCATTTATTTAGCGTTTCCTAAATGTTAAAGGTGTAAAAAGTTTTACAAAAAAAATTTAGCTTTATAGAAATAATCATGTGACAAATGTTGTGAAATAAAAATCTTAAATTTATAACCTCTATTTACCTGCAAATTAACCATGTAATTGTGTGCAAGCAGTAAGTATGGATTGTTAGTGTTGTGCCCAAAAAGTCGATTATGAGATGATTGTATTTTTTTGCACATTGAGTCATGATATTTTATTAAGGCATTAATCTAGCGATTATGTTTGTTGTTTTGTTTCTGCATAACTTAACAAACATAATTGTAACCTAGAATAATGCTATTCTTAAACGTCCCTAGTCTAGTATTATTATGGAGTGGGTTGCAATAATACATAACGACTAGCATATGTGGAGACTAATATGAGATATATAGTCTACATATGGGTACAAGTTGGAGAACTTGTGTACTAGACCGACCCACCATGAGAACACTTCATGGATCGTTATATGAGTGTCATAAGTGATTCTCATAGTGATCATGGTATATGTAGTCCTTCAACCTAAGATCATCAAGGTTCCTTACATGTGAGTCACATACTTTGATACTTTCCTTTGTTGCTCGTAATTGAGTGAACTTGAAGGAGGTCATTGGGTATGTCACATATCATGCGGAGGGATTTGTATGATCAAGATGGGATTTGTCCCTCCTATGTAACGGGAGTGATATCTTTGGGCCCCTTGATAGAGTGAGACTTAGAAAATGCATGGCCATGCTCGGATGAGTTGATATACGATATCAATGTCATCAGTTTAAGTTGGTCTACTCGGTAATCAAGAAACCAAAGATTGGGCTATACGAGAGTGACACATTCCATGTCTCGTGCTTAGTCTTGATATCTTGGACAAAGGGACAGTGGCATATATAGGTGATGATCATAAAGGTTTAGTCGAATCATCGACAATCTTGTCACTTGGGTAGCAATGATGTGTTGCTAGACACCGCTCATTGCTTATGATCATAAATGTGATTTATGATCATTGCCAATTACTTATGATCATGTGATTTATGATCATTGCCAATGTGGTAAGAGCCTATTGGGTCGCACACATAGAGCTATTTGGATCATTAGAGTGCATGGGCTAACAATTTGGGTTATGGTTTCACTTTAATTTCGTATTAATAATGGGCCCAATAGTTGAGCCATTATTAAGCCCGAAATTAAAGCCTAATTGGATTAGGGCTTTGAAACCCATTAGGCCTGGAAGTTGAGTCTCACTATAAATACAACTTCTAGTGAGAAATTCGCAGGTCTCCTTGCCCTAGCCTCCCAAAAGGACAGCCGCACTCTTCTCTTGCAATTCCTTGGAGGACGCAAGCTAGCACTGCGAGCGCAAGAGAAACGCATCTGCCGGGACGCGGTGGAAGCGTGGTGATCCCGAGAGGCTCGTGTGGATACCATAGAGAGCTTGAACATGTCAACTGTTCAAGTTTTGTGATTCGACTCTACAGTTGAGTGAGAGATCTCAACCGAAAATTAGGTATGAAAATTTTTGAACACCCGGTTTACCCCGTTTCACTTGGATCCTGGAGGGTTTCGGTTAAATTCTGCTGCACTGTTTGGCTCCCGAAACCCAACAGTGGTATCAGAGCTACTGGTGAAACCCTAAATCGGGATTGAGTGTTGAATCGCATGATGTTATGTGTTCGGTTGCTTTTCGGCCATGATTAATTAGATTGATTCATGATGCATGAAACCGAAACTCGTAATGAACATATGACATATATGAAGAAATGACACTAATTGGTTAATGAGATTAACCCGAAATTGATAGGTATGAGATACCTATATGGATTAGGATTCTTGCAATAGTTGCAAAAACCCTAGCTTTGTTCGGATTCGGCCTATTCGGGCACCGAAAGTAAGGTATTTTTGGTGGCTCGAATGGAGGAGTCTCGGGTGCCTACTTGCTCGAAATAGAAGATTTCGGGCTAAGCAATTGTAAGAAAATTTTTTGCGCCGGGGGGCGCTGCCCCCCACGCCCCCCGCAAGGGCGGCTCCCCTTGACCCCGTCCGCTGACCGGTCAGCGGAACCACCGCCCGCTGACCGGCCAGCGGGACCGCCGTATGCGAAGCGCCACATAAATAAAAACTGGTTAATCAACGCGCAAAAATTGGCATGCATCTTTGTTGAATGAGATTTGACATGATATGCTGATTGGTGTTTGTAGCATGGTGCATGGTTATAGCCCTTGATTGGTTGTACTTGTAAATACGGCCTGCAAGTCGTGCCTTTTCTTATCACTCTCATTGTACATTCTCTTCTCACCTTACTCCCCTCGAATGTAACTCGAGGTTTCTATTATTGATGTAATGGTGCATTATGGGATCATCCAAGGTGGTATGTCCAAGGATCATCCAAGGTGGTATGTCCAAGGAGGTGACAACAAAAGGGCAACCAAGAAAGGAAGAGAAGGAGCTTGTGAAGACTCTTTTCTTTTCTTAGGCTTTTATGATATTCTCATTGGCTTGAGAATATCGCATAGTTTTGGCTATAACCATGTCACGTTTACTTTCTTGTACGCATGAGATGCATGTTTTATATTTGTATGTGATGCATGTATAAGACAACCGAAGATAACAAATTGGTGAGATCAAACAAAAAAAAATCCCTCAAACAAATATTAAGTCATTAAATGTGATGCCTTCCAAATGTTGGCACTCGTCAAGACTTTGATCAACATTAGGTGGGTTTGCCAAAGCAAAGCACCTATGTTCATCTTGGTAAGGCGCGATGGGATAATAGTGATATCCAAATTGCTAACTTTGGGTCCGACTTAACTAAGTCATCCTAATAGGATTAGGGACTTAGAGGCATAGAGTTGGGCTTAAGCTCATGAGATGAGCTTGGACAAGTGTTGTTCACCCAACTATCCAAGAGTTGCATAAGATGCAATTGGCAAGGAGTTGCCTACCTAAATAGCTGTAACTTGAGAGAAAAGCCAAAGCTGACTCAGGTTGTGGTCAAATATGGATCTTGGCCCACTAGAATACCTTAGCGCCGAGGTGTTCCGAAATAATATCGAGGGTTATTATTTTGAGGAAAATAGTGGGAGTATCGTTTAATAAAAGTCCTTATTAAATGAATTAAAATACATGACTCTTACACTGCATATTTACTATTGTAGATAACCATGGCACAAAACACATCGACACTTTCGTTGCGATCGATCCTTGAGAAGGAAAAACTGAATGGGACCAACTTTCTCAAATGGTACCGAAACTTGAGGATAGTCCTCAAGCAAGAGAGAAAGGCTTATGTCCTAGAGCAGCCCATTCCGAATGAGCCTGCTGCCACTGCTCCAAGAGCTGAAAGGGATGCTCACAAGAGGCATTCTGATGATGCTTTGGATGTTGCATGCCTCATGCTTATTACCATGGAATCTGAGCTTCAGAAGCAACATGAGAACATGGGGGCGTTCGATATGATCGAACATCTCAAAATGCTTTTCCAAGAGCAAGCTAGGCATGAGAGGTTTGAGACCTCTAAGGCATTGTTTCAGTGCAAGATGTCTGAGGGAAGTCCCGTGGGTCCTCATGTGCTCAAGATGATTGGGTACATTGAGAATCTTGAGAATTTGGGATTTGCTCTTCAGAAAGAGTTGGCTATTGATGTAGTCTTGCAATCGTTGCCTGAAAGCTACAGTCAGTTCGTCATGAACTATAACATGAACGACCTTGACAAGTCCCTCCCTGAATTACTCAACATGTTGAGAACTGCTGAGCAAAACCTTAAGAAGGCTAAGCCCATTTTGATGGTTCAAAAGGGCAAGGGAAAGGGAAAAGCCAACAAGAAGAAGGATAAAGCTAATGGAAAGTCCAATGCTAATTCTTCTTCAGCTGCACTGAAACCAAAGGGTGGTGTGGCAAAGGAAGGGGAGTGCTTCCATTGTAAGCAACCTGGACACTGGAAGCGCAACTGCAAGCTCTATCTTGAAGAACTTGCTAAGGAAAAGGGAAGTAAGACTTCCACTTCAGGTATTTTTGTTATAGAGGCTAACTTTTCTACTTCCTCATCTTGGGTATTGGATACTGGATGTGGATCTCACATTTGTGCAAATGTGCAGGATCTAAGTAGAAGTAGAAGATTGGCCCGAGGTGAAGTGGACCTACGTGTTGGAAATGGAGCAAGGGTTGCTGCCTTAGCCGTAGGGACTTATGTTCTCACTTTACCTAGTGGATTAGTTTTAGAATTAGACAACTGCTACTTTGTGCCTACTATTAGTAGAAATTTGATTTCTGTTTCTTGTTTGGACAAGAAAGGTTTTTCATTTATAATAAAGGACAAATGTTGTTCTATTTATTTGAATGAAATCTTTTATGGTAGTGCTCAACTTAGCAATGGGTTGTATGTTCTAGACCTCGAAGATCCAATCTATAATGTGAATACCAAGAAGGTCAGATTAAATGATTCAAACCCGACCTATCTCTGGCACTGTCGCTTGGGCCATATAAATGAGACCCGCATATCCAAGCTCCATAAGGATGGACTCTTGGACTCATTTGATTTTGAATCATATGAGACATGTGAGTCATGTTTGTTGGGCAAGATGACCAAAGCCCCATTCACAGGGCAAAGTGAAAGGGCTAATGACTTACTAGGACTCATACATAGTGATGTATGTGGCCCTATGTCTACACAAGCTAGAGGAGGTTTCCAATACTTCATTACTTTCACTGATGACTTCAGCAGATATGGCTATGTGTATCTCATGAGACACAAGTCAGAATCCTTTGAAAAGTTCAAAGAATTCAAGAATGAAGTAGAGAATCAACTCGGGAAAAGTATCAAAGTGCTTCGATCAGATCGAGGTGGAGAGTACTTGGATCGAGAATTCCTTGACTATCTGAAGGAGTGTGGTATAGTATCACAACTCACTCCACCAGGTACACCTCAATGGAATGGTGTATCTGAAAGGAGAAATCGAACTCTGTTAGACATGGTTCGCTCTATGATGAGTCAAGCTGACCTTCCAAACTCCTTTTGGGGACATGCTCTAGAGACAGCCGCTTTTACACTAAACCGAGTTCCATCTAAATCGGTTCAAAAGACACCATATGAGATATGGAGTGGGAGGCGTCCCAATTTGTCTTTTATGAAGATTTGGGGCTGTGACGCTTATGTGAAACGTCAATCCTCTGACAAACTAGGGCCCAAATCTCAAAAATGCCTTTTTGTTGGGTATCCCAAAGAAACAAAGGGTTACTATTTCTACAATCCTTCTGAGCAAAAAGTGTTTGTTGCTCGAACTGGTGTCTTTTTAGAGAAAGAGTTTATCTCTAAAAAAACTAGTGGGAGGAAAGTAGAACTTGAAGAAATTCAAGAACAACAAGGAGACATCGAACCTGAAATGGAACCTGAACAGACACCACAAGATGTTGTGGTTCAAGAGCCTGTTCCTGTAGCACAGAGCCCACGTAGGTCTGGTAGGATTTGGTGTGAGCCCGAGAGATATGGATTTCTCGTGACTCACACTGGTGATGTGATGCTCATGGATCAGGATGAGCCCGTAACCTACCAACAAGCTATGTCGGGGCCTGACTCTGAGAAGTGGCTAGTGGCCATGAAATCCGAGATGGAATCCATGTATGAAAACCAAGTATGGACTTTGGTTGACCCACCTGAAGAGGTAAAACCTATAGGGTGCAAATGGGTTTTCAAGAAGAAAACTGACATGGATGGTAATGTGATTACCTTTAAGGGACGATTGGTTGCAAAAGGTTTCAAGCAAATTCATGGTATTGACTATGATGAAACTTTTTCACCAGTTGCTATGCTTAAATCCATCCGAATTTTGTTTGCTATTGCTGCACACTATGATTATGAGATATGGCAAATGGATGTCAAAACTGCATTCCTAAATGGAAAGCTACTTGAGGATGTGTACATGACACAACCTGAGGGTTTTGTCACTCCTGAGAATGCCAATAAAGTGTGCAAGTTGCAAAGGTCCATTTATGGACTGAAGCAAGCTTCTCGAAGTTGGAATCTTCGTTTTGATGAAGCAATCAAAGAGTTTGGTTTTATCAAAAATGAAGATGAACCTTGTGTCTACAAGAAGGTTAGTGGGAGCGCTATTGTCTTCTTGGTGTTGTATGTAGATGACATACTACTCATCGGGAATGACATTCCTGAGCTACAGTCTGTGAAGACTTGGCTGGGGAAATGTTTCTCTATGAAGGACTTGGGTGAAGCAGCCTATGTGTTAGGCATCAGGATCTATAGAGATAGATCTAGAAAGCTTCTTGGCCTAAGTCAAAGTACATATATTGACAAGGTGCTAAAGAGGTTTAGCATGCAAGATTCCAAGAAAGGATTCTTGCCCATGTCACATGGTATCACTCTTTCTAGATCTCAGTGTCCGAGTACACCTGAGGAGAGAGAGCGCATGAGTAAGATTCCATATGCCTCAGCAATTGGATCTATCATGTATGCCATGATATGTACTCATCCCGATGTCTCATATGCTTTGAGCATGACGAGTAGGTACCAATCGAACCCCGGTGAGAGTCACTGGACAGCTGTTAAGAACATCCTTAAGTACTTACGAAGGACTAAGGATGCATTCTTGGTCTTTGGAGGTGAAGATGAGCTCGTTGTAAGGGGTTACACCGATGCAAGCTTCCAATCCGATAAGGATGATTTTAGATCGCAATCTGGTTATGTGTTTTGTATTGGTGGTGGTGCTGTGAGCTGGAAGAGTTCAAAGCAAGAGACAGTAGCTGACTCTACAACAGAATCTGAGTACATTGCCGCCTCTGATGCTGCGAAGGAGGCAGTTTGGATCAAGAAGTTCATCACTGAACTTGGAGTGGTTCCAAGCATTGCCGACCCGATAGAGCTCTATTGTGACAACAATGGAGCAATCGCACAGGCTAAGGAACCTCGATCTCACCAGCGATCCAAACACATACTCCGACGCTATCATCTCATCAGGGAGATCATCGAGAGGGGTGATGTAAGGATATGCAGGACTTCGACAGATAGCAACATTGCTGATCCACTGACAAAGCCCCTTACGCAGCAGAAGCATGATAGCCATTCTAGGTCCATCGGTATTAGATACATGGATGATTGGCTTTTAGTGCAAGTGGGAGATTGTTAGTGTTGTGCCCAAAAAGCCAATCATGAGATGATTGTATTTTTTGCACATTGAGTCATGATATTTTATTAAGGCATTAATCCAGCAATTATGTTTGTTGTTTTGTTTCTGCGTAACTTAACAAACATAATTGTAACCTAGAATAATGATATTCTTAAACGTCCTTAGTCTAGTATTATTGTGGAGCGGGTTGCAATAATACATAACGACTAGCATATGTGGAGACTAATATGAGATATGTAGTCTACATATGGGTACAAGTTGGAGAACTTGTGTACTGGACCGACCCACCATGAGAACACTTCATGGATCGTTATATGAGTGTCATAAGTGATTCTCATAGTGATCATGGTATATGTAGTCCTTCGACCTAAGATCATCAAGGTTCCCTACATGTGGTCACATACTTTGATACTTTCCTTTGTTGCTCGTAACTGAGTGAACTTGAAGGAGGTCATTGGGCATGCCACATATCATGCGGAGGGATTTGTATGATCAAGATGGGATTTGTCCCTCCTATATAACAGGAGTGATATCTTCGGGCCCCTTGATAGAGTGAGACTTAGAAAATGCATCAGTTTAAGTTGGTCTACTTGGTAATCAAGAAACCAAAGATTGGGCTATACGAGAGTGACACATTTCATGTCTCGTGCTTAGTCTTGATATCTTGGACAAAGGGACTGTGGCATATATAGGTGATGATCGTAAAGGTTTAGTCAAATCATCGACAATCTTGTCACTTGGGTAGCAATGATGTGTTACTAGTCACCGTTCATTGCTTATGAGCATAAATATGATTTATGATCATTGCCAATATGGTAAGAGCCTATTGGGTCGCACACATAGAGCTATTTGGATCATTAGAGTGCATGGGCTAATAATTGGGGTTTTGGTTTCACAATAATTTCGTATTAATAATGAGCCTAATAGTTAAGCCATTATTAAGCCCAAAATTAAAGTCTAATTGGATTAGGGTTTTGAAACCCATTAGGCCTGGAAGTTGAGTCTCACTATAAATACAACTTCTAATGAGAAATTTGTAGGTCTCTTTTCCCTAACATCCCAAAAGGATAGCTGCACTCTTCTCTTGCAATTCCTTAGAGGACGCAAGCTAGCACTGCGAGTGCAAGAAAAACGCATTTGCCGGGATGCGGTGGAAGCGTGGTGATCCGGAAAGGCTCGTGTGGATACCATAGAGAGCCTGAACACGTCAACTATTCAGGTTTTGTGATTCGACTCTACAGTTGAGTGAGAGATCTCAACCGAAAATTAGGTATGAAAATTTTCGAACACTTGGTTCCTGGAGGGTTTCGGTTAAATTCCGCTGCGCTGTTTGTCTCCCGAAGCCCAACATGGATATCATCTCAAATGATAGTTGATGTTTTTAAGTGAACGTCGAGTTCTCGATTGAACGCTTAATTAAGCTAACTAAATGATTAATTTTGAGTGAATTTTAATATAATTGATGAAGAGCCAATATCACAATCCAAGAGCAAGGTGCAAGAAAAGTAATAGTACAAACTATAACTAACTTCAAGCTAAGATTAGACTAACTTGTATAAGTGAGCTATCTCCTTAAGATTTCACTAATCTATCTTGTTGCCTAAGTCATTTGAGATAAGTAGATATCAACTCCTAGTGTGGTGTATGGAATGTACCATCAAAATCCTCTCTTTAAAGACCAAGCTTTGCTTACCCCTAGACTAGCAATGGCTTTTTTCAAGCTCATTCACTACTCTAAGGTGGATTAAGACATAACTTTTTTCATACACCTATTGGATCGAGTAAATACTCTTATTTCACTTCGACACACTATGCTCCATTCCCTAATTCCATCTCTACCCCCTCTTGCAAGCTCAAAGTAGAGATTGTGTAATGTACAAAGTGGTTAATCAACATATAAGAATTAAACATAAGAGCGTGTAACATAAGAGAGGAAACATTCATGAAATACCTCAAATTAATGTTTGAACAACAAAAGTTAAGAGTTACATCCTAGAGAGATAAATTAAATTGTTCCATGTTCAAATTATAAGCAAACATCATGCTAGAGTTCAATCAAACCATGGCTAAATACAAGATACAGAAGGAAGAAAGAACCAAAAGAAACTTCTTGAAGCTCATGTTTCCTTCACCTCCAAGAATCTCCTTGGCACCTTTAAGCTTTCTCTCCAAAATTGTCTAGAATGGTAACTTCCTAGAATATGATAAAGAAAAAACCTAAATATAGAAATAAAAGTGTTAATTTCCAAAGCCAAATTCCCCTTGTCTAAGAAGTTGCTCATCACTCTCTCAAAGCATTTTTATCTCTTAAACATCCACCAATGAGGTAAGAGTTAGACGAAAATTTGCCCCACTTAAAGATAAACTCATATTTTTGCCCCAAATCCTCTTAATTCATCTATTTTTTCTTCCCTGGTGAAGTGCAAACACGTCATGCAAGTGATGTGGTCATATTGTAACTTTGTCGTCCATTCTGAAAATGGTGCAATTGCATCACCTGGTTAGTGCATACACATCATAGGTTCCCTGCCACAATGTGTACGCACAGAAATGGTCCACATAGCACTAAATACCATTTTCTTTCTTTTCCTTTCTTTTATTCTTGCCCTCCAACATTTCTTTCTTTGCCAACTAAGCCCTCCAGCTTGTTTTTTTTTTTTTATCTTTTTGGCCCCTAGATACATGAAGTACCTACAATATGCAAACGGACATACTAACAACTAGCGAAATATAACTAAATTGAGCTTACCAACTTTATTTGTTCTACAATAGGTTATCTTCTAACACAAGACTCCAAGTAAAAGGCATAAAAAATGGCTTTCTCTAATTGAAGAATGTTGATGAGTCTTTTGAACTTTTCAAAAATAAGGCTAAAAGCTTGGAGTTAAGTGGCAAGAGGATTTTAAGAAAAGGAAATTGCCTTTTATGAGGTTGACAAGGATACATCCCTTCAATCTCAACTCTCTACACTCACTAGCACAATCTCCAAGATTGCCAAGAGCCAAGAAAGAATGAAGGTACAACAAGTCATGGCAAGTGATGGATTTGAGGAATTAAAGGATATGAATTTCATGAACTATAATAATGCATACCGTCCAAGCTAAGGTGGTGCCACCTACATCCCTAAAAATTGCCAACATAAAGGATTTAATTATGTCAACCCCAAGGGAGTTGTGTAACCCCAAGGTGATCAATCACATGATTTAAAAGCCTCCATGAGGGATTTTATGAATGGCATGATGGGGGAAGTTATGAGTGAAGTAAGGGGCATCATCACTAAGCAAAACAAGAGGATAAGTATCTTGGAGGAAGAAATAAAGGCAATGCAAGCTAACACTCATGTTTTTATTAAAAAAAAAACTTAGAGATCCAAATAGGGCAATTGACCACATCTATGTACCAAGTTCAAAGGGGCAAGTTCATCCAAAATGACATGGACATCAATCCTCGGGAAACTTGCCAAGCCATTGCCTTGAGGAACAGAAAGAATGTGTGACCCAACCCAAGGAGTCACCCACCCAAGAAAAGTATCTCCGATCCAAGCCTCTTGATCAGAACTTTGTCTTATGGGAAGATGTTTACAATGACCACCCTAATCATATAAGAAGTAAGGGCACTCCTAAGAATGAGGGAGAGGTGATGAACCACCCACAAGGCAAAAATTTAAACTTAATATCTAAGCTTTCTTACCCTTAAAGGTTTAAAGCTAAAAAGGAAGACTTATGCTAAGTTCCTTAAGGTGTTCAAAGAAGCTTAAAATCAGCATCCCGTTCCTTGAGGCTATCAATCAAATGCCAACATATGCCAAGTTCCTCAAGGACTTGATCACCTATAAGAGGAAGTTCCTTGACAATGAGCTTATTTTGCTTAAAGAGAAGGCTAGTGCTATCACTCAATAGAAAATTCCCCAAATATGATAGATCGGGGGAGTTTCAGGGCCAATTCGTTTTGTCTAAAGTCAACTAACTTTTTCTTACATTTACATCTTTTTTATCTGAAACCAATTTCATTTGAAAGCCAATGTTATGTAGATACAATAATCAATTTGAAAGTAATTTTTTAGGATGTTGTTAAATTTTTACGAAATTTTCTTTTTTAAGGCTTGAAACTAGAAAAATTCATAAAAATTTAGTAAGATTATAAAAATAGCATTTTCAATTGATTATTGTAGCTACATAATATTGGCTTTTAATTAAAATTATTTTCAAGTAAAAAAGATATAAAAATAAAAATAAGTCATTTTGTAGTCAATTGACTAAAGTTAAAACAAATTGGGGGTCAGTATACCTCCCAGACATTGGTTCCTTTCATTGTTAAAGTGATTTTTGTAATTTGGTTGCAAGCATTAAATTAATGCCTTTATCTCTTTGTAGGAAGCTGAAACTTGGAAATGTGAAGCCTTCCTCAAAATGCTTGCAATTGATGAATGTTCTCTAATGTTCCCAAGGGTGTTTTAGAAGATGTCTTTGTAAAAGTTAGGAAATTTATATTTCTAGCTGATCATGTTATTGAACACTTTAGAAGATTAAAATATGCCCGTTATTCTCGTACTACCATTCTTTGCCACTAGAAAAGTCATTATTGACATGGAGAAAATATGGCTCACTTTAAGGGCCAATGAAGAAAAGGTCATATTTGAATTGGCTTGGGGGGGATGAAATTTCATGCTAAGGAAGCCTTACAATACTTCATGGTTAACATTATTGGCAAGTGTTATAAAAAAGTTAGGGATGAGTTTTTCACGAGAATTTTCTTGGATGTTCTTTGTATAGGATGGATTATCTCAAGCCTTACCATGCATGAATGAACAAAAATTATTACAAAGATGAGCTCCTTCATATTGATCAAGCTATCTTGACCAATTTTTCCCTTTGAGTTGTAATTAAAATCGCCTAACTAGAATTGATAAAATTAGCACATGTCGGGAGGCAACCTAATTTTCTTACTTAATCTTTCATCGATTAGTTCTTTGTTTGCTTCTTTAGTTAGTTCAATTTTGCATTTATGAGGTGTTTTTGTTCTCATGTTAGGTGAAGAAGAGTGCATCATCATCCAACCAAGCCCCTAGAGCACCTTTACCTCAAGATCCTTTGGGCACATCCTCCTAGGCCCCCTACAATTACCATGATATGCATGAAGATTGAGAGAGGCGATGTACTCACCTTTTCAAGTTCGATTCATCATACACCTTTCTTTCTTACATTTAGGGTAATGTTTGGTTTAACTTTAGGGGGAGTTTGTTAAAAGATGATTGTCTATTTATTCTTGTATGTTATTTGTACATTATAAGTTAAAATGTGCATGTAGGAAAAGTTATTAGCAATCAAGACCATAGCATGACACGAATAGTTAGGATTCTCAATTTTTAAGTGTTATTATGTTTTATCATGTAGTTTCCATTTAAGGACATATATTATGCATGTAGGTTATTTGCATATAGGAACACAACATATATGGCCACCTTACTAATAAACAAATGCCTTGCTAACTTACATTGAAAAATAGTTTTTGAAAGTAGTTAAAGTAGGCCCTTGTTACTTTATTTAGAAATTAGACCCGATGTGTAATTGAGCCTATCATATACATTTGAATATTGAATTTTCTTTCCTTCTTTAGAGTGCTCACTTTGTATTTTGATCTAGAACTTACTTGGTTGATGTGAACCTTTAGGACCTATTGAAACCCGTTTGTTCTATGTGAACGTAGTGATAAAAATGGCAAATTAGGGTCAACTATCTTAGCAAATATCCAACCTTGTGCATTAACCCCTAGTGAGTCCCTTGTACCTAATGGCCTATTTCTTTGATAAAACCTACATTGAGAACCTTACTACTTCACTTTCATCATTTCTTTGTTGAGGCTAGTTGAACATATGGTTTATGGGCTTTAAATGGTTAAAAGCAATTAGATGAATAGGTAAAATCAAGAATAAGTATAGGAAATTCAAGTTATTGTGGTTGTCTCATGCTTAAGTTCATCGTGGATTTGTCTTATGTGAATTTTTGTTGAAAAACTTGCATGATTTATGGACTAAGTGAGAGTTGATTTTTCAACTCGCATGGGTAGAGTGTTCTTCAAGGAAAAAGGCAAAAACGAGTCATGAAGAAAAAGCCTTCTCTACAAAAAAAAATTTAAAAAATCAACCAAATTTTGCATCTAAATCATGCATGAGGAACTGATATGGGGAATCTTGTGATGGAATTTCTTGGAGACTATATTACTAGTGACGCTTATGGTTATTGTTACCACCTTCACAAAATGAAAAAATTATAACATAAGGACCTAAAGTTATATATTTAATTTTTACCACAGTGTATGTGTGAAGTGTGAAGTGTGAAGTATTTAATATAAACTCCTTTAAGTGGTATATACAGTAAAAACTTGGTTCTTAAGAAGGCCTTAATGGATTGCTTAATTTGCAAGTAACATATGGACTAAGTTTTAAGGTTACAAAGGTTGGGTATACAATTACATAAAATTCTAAAGAAGGCATATGGAAGGACATGGATGGTATTAAGGATATTGTTGGAAACCAAAATGCTTAAGAAGACAAAAGAAATCGGTAGCCACTAGAAAATGGAACAACAATTAGTGTGTGTGATGAAAAAGTTAACTTAAAAGATTATTTACTTTAAGCTCTGAATGTGCAGTGTTCTCTACTTCCTTTTTGGCTCGAAGGCCGATTTTCTATTAGTTAGGTCTGTAACTCTTGTTAATTCATCGATAAAGCTTGTAACAAGAATAATTAATAGAAATACTATGATTTTATTCATTTTGATTAGATAGAGATTTAGAATTACCTATTAAATATTCATCTTTTCTAATTCTAGAGTAAAGGCCCATATAGTTAATGAAGAAGAATTTATTTTCTGGGAAGTCAGTTTTTTCAATGTGCTCAAACTTTGTTGCTTTCCCAAATTCAAGCATTGTTGGAAGAAATAGAACTTTTTGTTTTTATGTATGAGCAACACACACATACTCTGATATTCTGTATGCTTTTGCAAGTTGCATTCGTTAATCAAAGTATTCTTTATCAGAGTATTTCATCCAAGCTTGAATTGCGTTACCCTGTAAAACAGTTATGGATTAGATGATTTAATTTATAGAGATAGCACAATTGTGTATGAAAGATAAATTTTTTTTTGTGTTTAGTAAGGAGAGGAAATTTATTTAGTATCAAATAAGATAAAAGATAAGTGTTACACATTTAGGTATAGTAAACATATATATGATGCATACATTAGGAGAGATAAAAGCAAATGCAAGAAGGAAAATAAAATAAGTACAACATATGAGAGATTTGTACAGTGGTGACCTATTTATCAACTAAGAGGCAGTTGTATGAAAAGTTGACTATATCACTTATTCGATAATATGTCCATTTGTGGCATACACGTACTTTTGATTACACCATCATTGTCTCCTGGCATTAGGCCTATTACTTGTTTCAACTCTATCCTGGAAGAAATTTTAAGAAAAAAAAAGTTAGTCAATAAGTTTGTAAAAATATGGTACAACATAAGGCAGAAATATGCATTAAACAATTATTATTAAAATATATTATATACAATTGGAAAGAAATAAGAGTATTCTAGAAAAACCTATGTTTGAAATATAGTTGAGAGAAAATTAGTATAAACAATATTTTTGGTAAATCTTAGAAGATGAATGCCTGAATTCATTTATCAACATTTTTAGCCCATAACTTGATGTTGCTCTTGAGAGTTCAACATATAGTTGACCATGTGTGAATATTGGTTCTAGAAGATAAACACAAAGTTTATTTAAAATTGTCCTTAACTTTTATTTATAGTCATTGTATAACAAAGCCTTAATGGAAATTGTCTTCTCCTAAAGATGAAAGGCAAGTTGTCACTTTTATAGCTAAAGGATATTCTAGGAATGTACACTTTATGACCTATCTTTGTGCCTGTCATGATTTTTGTCTTTATAATTTTTGTAGTCAGTTGTGTTACTATTATTTGTGTACCATTACAAAGACTAGCTTATTAATTTAGATTTCTAATTAGCATAACTGGAGCTCCTATTTTTAAATGGAGCTTATGGTGTAGCAATCCACTGAAATTTAGGCTATTGAGATAGTCAATTGGATATAGTGTTTCAATTTCTTTGTGATTGCTTGCAATTGGTGATGCAGAATTTAAACTGTAATAAAGTGATGGTTTAGAAGGTAACAAAGATAGTACATAGTTGTTGAGTGAATCGATAATATCATTTTTTAGACAAACTATTTCTTTATTATATAGATGTTTCGGATTTGGGTTCATTAATGAATTTTCATCATATGTAAATTGTATGAGGTTTTTAAGTCCATTTTCATCATTTGGAATCAAATATTGTTCAAGAATTTTTAATCACGTATAATCTGTTTCCTCACTGTCTTGTAAACCAACAACAGAACCACACCTATTGATAAGAGCCATTGTGAGAATTTTTCTATGGCCAATATTTCTTGTTCCTTTAGTTGTGGCCGTAGTAGTCTCATGTTTTTTTTTTTAGTTTATGGATAGTGAAATGTTTCCACAATGGTGAGGAAACAATAGAAGAAGATATAATTTCTTCTTTCATTACTCCAAGTTTGACAGGCAATGTTTATCTAAAATCACCGCTAAGGATGATTGACTTACCACCAAAGAGGTTTTGAGGTTTCTCAAGTATATCTTACAATGTTCTATCTAGTGTTTCAAAATAGTAGTGATTATTCATAGGCGCTTTATCCCACACTATTAAAGCTGTCTCTTCAAAAGTCTTAAAAGTTGTGTTCTCTTTTTAATGTGGCAAACAAATTGACCAGTAAGGTCGAAGGGCAATTTAAATCTTGAATGAGTTGCCTGCCCTAAGGGTAATAATAGAGATGCAATACCCGATGATGCAACAACTAGAATGATGTGGCCTTGCGCTCTAAGTCCATTTATGATTATCTTCCACAAAAAAATTTTCCAGTACCACCATGCCCAAATACAAATATAAGTTCTTGCTTTTTTGTTTCAAAGGCATTCATAACTATCTCATAAATGCATTTTTGCTCTACATTTAGTTTTGCTTTTAGCAATGCATGTTTAGTGAAAAAAGCTTATCTATTGTAGCTTCTTTATTCCACAAGAACTTTATTTCTTAAGTTAAACAAAAGATTTCCTGAAGGCAAAAGGGAGACCAAAATTAGTAATTTTATTTGATGAGGTATTCATGAGGAGCTCAATTTCATATAAAATATAGTTTTGTAAATCAGATTCTTTCAAGTGGATTTCAGATGTTGATAGTTGTAACATAAATTTGTTACTTATGTCATCCCCCATTTTTGGCCAATGATGATTCCAAAAATTTGTGGGATTAGTGAGTTCACAAAATGGTAACATATTGACAAACAAAAGCCTGAGTTCAGCAGATGTTACTCATTGAGCAGCTTCAATAAATGCCAAATCCTATTCTTTGTCATTACCCAACAATCCCATTGTTTCACAAGCTATGCGATACGTTGGCATAACTGTGCCATTAACCTTTCAGATATCATCAAATGATTTACAACCTTTTTTATGTGCAAGCAGCATTTTAAGATAATACAATTCCCCAGAATTTGGGTGCAGATATACTAATATGCTTATGGAACCTCTTTACTTTCTTTCGGTCCAAAATTTTCCAACATGGTGCCAAACATAATGCTTGGGAAAGTCAATGTAATGATATTGTGTGACATTGAGGGATTTTTTTGTTTATTTCCATCCATTCAGTCAATGTAGTTTTTTTTTGTTGTAAGATCATCAAGAAGAGAATGAAGGCTTTGTGTTATTCGAAAAGTAACTTGCTGCTGTAATGGAAGGTGCACAGCAAAGACTTGCACTATAGGTTCTCTATAATGTATATCAAACTCAAATATTTTCTAACATGCTTCGTGTGGAAAAATGAAGTGACAATCTAAAAAATTTTTAATTTCATCAATTTCCCGCCACTTTTTATTAACTTGTTCATCTGATCTAGCATGATGATGCAAAAGCTTAGCTGTGATATGTTCAGCTCCCTTTTATATGTACTTGCACAAATATTTAACCAGCATGCTGTGACCACAATACTCAACATTGATATGTGCATGACATGCAAGAGATAGTTGTCTGTTGTATAGGACTACAAAAGAGTTGTCTAATTTAATGCTATTCTTGATGACATAATTTCCATTATCTTTCCTCTTATATTGGATGAAACCATTTTTGTCAACTGAAGTGGACGAATGGTAAGGTTTGGGAAAGTTTTTAGAACATGATCCTTACTTCATAAATGGTGAAGTAGGTCATACAAGACCCACACGGTTCATGGAGCATAAACTCATAAACAACTTGGAAAGCTTTTAGGTTAGCATTTTTGTTAGGTATTTTAGCAAAGATAGCCTTATTTATGTCTTTAAGTGCACTTCGCATTGTAGACGAATCAACCCAAAGTAAAGTATGACAATGAAGGAGCTCTCTTTTTTGGAATTCAATTGTGTACAAAACTGGTGTATAGAAGAGATAAATGGTGATAAAATTATAACATTGGAATTTGAAATTGAAGAATGAGTGATAAGTAAGATTAGACAAAATTAGATATACCTGCAACAACATTTCCTAATGGTTTATTCTTCTTTAGGTATGAAATGAAAGATCACACATTCATTTGGAAGACTCTCGCAATAATGTCAAGCCTATTTTTAGGTTTAAGATTTCTAGATGCTTCAAGATATATTTTGATCTTAAACCATTTCACATTACAGGTTAAAGTAATGAAAAACTGAGGATTACCATATTCTCTACATATAGCTAATTCATCTTGATAATGGTAATGCATGTATCTAGGACCACCTGTGAATGTTGTTGGAAGTATTGTTTTTTTTTATTTGATTTCCTTGCTCATCTCCATGAACAATAGCATTGTGGATTCCTTGGTAGAACTCACTATGCAGATCAACTTGTTTACATTGAATGTACTCCAATATATTATGCTCAATATAAGCATAAGCATTAACTATGTATTGTTGAAACAATTTACCTACTTGAGTAATAAGTGAGTAGGAGTTAACCTGACCATGAAGCTGGTAAGAGTAGAACATTCACATGCTAATTCTTTTGTGAGAATTTTTGGATCCATTTGGTAGATTAAGAGGTAGATCAATTGCAAAGCCAGCTTATCCAAAGACAAAAATAAGAGGGTAGTGAAGTGACATGCAAGATGGATGTAGTCTTGATATCTTATCATAGCCACCACATCTATATTCAACAACAATATCATTATAACCATTTTCTTTAGGACCAGGTTTGATAACTAAAACTCTAACATCATTTGAAGTGGGAAGATCATATTGATAGTTGTGCCTATCTACAAACAATCTGATCTTAAATTTAGGAATATCTATTTCTAGGCATTTAACTCTAGCAATTCTAAATAATTTAATGAGTTTGTTATTTTGTTCGAGCATTTGTGTACAAGCAGTAACAATCTGTGGATCGAGTCTTGAACAGTGAGGAATGCCAAAAGGATCCATTTTATTTGTGAGCTCATTTTGTGTATCATAGATGTACAGCTAAAGAAATTTTGGTGGTTAGCTTTCAGGAAGACAAAATGAACTCATCTTTTGAAAAATTTTACTAAAGATTTTAAAAACATACGGACTTGAAACTTGATTGATGGAGTGGTCCATGTTGTTACCAAGAGAAGCTATTGCAAACATAGAATTGTATGCTCTAATATTATCTCTAAAATGCCTACTTTTGGGACCATTCGATGGATTCAATAATTCAATAAGATATTTTGGTAGTTCTACTGTTGAATTCAGTCTAGCTTTTCCAACAGTACAACATTCATTATATTTAGATCTATCACCCATGGTGGTTTTAATGTGCTCTTGTGCCTAGAATTTTTTTTTACAAAATTCATATACTTCATTGCAGTCACCTAGATCCTGATAATCTTCAGTGACACCTATTATTATATAAGACGGATGAAAGGTAGTAACACTACATAGAATGTAATAGACTTAAGAGAGGGCAATAAAAAGTGTACCTAAAGAGGAGCCATGTCGGGCATAATGACCAGCACCAATTGATAGTGAAACTGACTGATTATTAGTTGATGTTTAGATGTCAAATTGAACATAATTGTAGATATCTGCAGTTGGTATAGCTGTATTGGCTCCATTTGATGATGATGAAAGAGAAGGATATTTGACTATATCACTTAATTGGGAGGAGAGTTTTACTGGTTTTTGAGTTCGTGAATCAAGAGATGAATTATCAAAATTAAAACTAGCAATGTCATAATGTGAAACACAATCCGACATTGTTTTTTGGCTGGTTTGAACATTCATTTCACCTAATTTCTTTTTTTGTTTTCATTCAAAATCTACTCTTTGTTTGATTATTTTTTATCATAAATGCTAAGACTATATGTAGATCAGGATTTGTTATTATAGAATTCCAATGCAATGATAGCATAAATTGTTCATTATTGATAGTGAACAAAGTTATTTAATAAAAAAAAACAACATATCAGTGAGATGCATAAAATAACTTGAATATAATTTAAGTTGAAAAACTAATAATGCAATGATGTACTTGGTTTAAGCAACAACAATTAATCCTAAGGATTTGATCACAGTGCCTACTTGACAATGATCCTATATTTAGACATAAATGAATAAAACAAATAATAAGAAACATAAATATTTTCTCAACAAAAGAATTGCTAGTTACAGAAAAAAGGATAGTAGGATTGACCAACAAAGAATAGATGCTTTGAGGGACAAATAGAAGGGGACAATTATGCTATCATTGAAGAAAATAAAACAGAATTAGGACTCACCAACAAAGAACATATGCTTTGAAGGACAAATAGATAGCGAAAGTAGTGAACTAAAATAGAAAGTAGATAAAAAAAAAAGAAAAAAGAACAATTTAACCAAAAGGTATAAAGATAGCCTAAAAACATACAGTAATTGAACATAACAATGATATACTATAAATGTATATAAAAGAATAACAAATTGAGAGGAAATATATCAAAATGAAAAACAAAAAATGTTGTATTAAGCTAAGAGACAATTTTTTTATAGCCTCAATGTTTGATAGTTCGCAACTTATTATGATTGGTTGTATAGGGACTTAAACTAAAGAAACAATAGAAGGGTTGGAGTGGCAATTTGTTATTTGAGCACTTGATCATAAATAAATCAATTTTGTGGCTTGGCAAGATAAATAACAATATTTTAGGAGCTCAAATATTAAAAATCAGAGAGTTAATAGGCTAAAAGAAAAGTGTGAGGACCAAAACAGCAAAGCAAAAAAATTCTAGATTTATAGCCATTCAATTTATGGTAGCATTTAATATAAATATAGAATAATAACCATTAAATAATAAAGTTTACAATGAAGAAAAGAAATTTTAGAATTCTAGCAATTAAAAGTCGGTTTAACTATTAATAAAATTAACACTACAAAAAGGAAACGATGGAGCAACTGAAACTAGTGATTGAATTTTAGTCGTTAGTTAGTTCAGTCACTAGTTAGTCACTAGCTTGTGGGCCATGGAAATTATTGCGATTGACTAGCGGCTGAAATATTTAATCGCTAGTTAGTCGCTAGTTTTAAATTTCAGTCACTAGTCAGTCACACATTTTATAATATTTTTGAAAATCAGTCGCTAGTTTACTTCAGTCACTATTTCAGTCACTAAATCAAATTAAAACCTTCAGCTTCAGCCTCTCCTTCCCCATTTCTCCTTCTTCCTTCTCTTTTTCCTTCTTTGTTTCTTTCATTGTTTCTCCTTCTTCCTTCTTTATTTTTCTCATTGTTTTGGTCAACCTCCTGGCATCACCGCTGTGTTTCATCTACACCTCTGGGAGTCACTGCCCAAGCCCTACTGTTCGATTGTCTCAAAAGTGTTGCCGTCAAGAGAATCGAATCTGTGGTTGATCTTAATGTGGTCAGTGAAATAGTTACACAACGAGATCGTACTTCTATTTTAGTAGTTGACACCTTGGGTGAAGTCAAAAATTCAGAGGATGAAGATGCTGGAGATGTTTTAGTTGTAATAATATAGTTATACTTATATATATACTTAAAATATACATAATGTTATATAAAATATATTATTAATTCAAAAACTAGAACTTAAAATTGAATTTAGTCTAATAATTAATGACTAAAATGATAGGCTTAACGATTGAATTTAAAAATGGCTAGCGATTGAATTAATTGTATTAACAACTGAACTTTTAGTTGCTATTTTAATAAAGTTCAAAATTTTAGCGACTGATGTATTTAGTTGCTAATTTTAGTCACTAGTCAGTCGCTAACAACTAGCGACTAATGATTTTGCTATTGAATGATTTAGTTGCTAGTTAGTCGCAGTTAGCGATTAATAGCGATTGTTTTTTCAGTCGCTAACCTAATTTTCTCTTGTAGTGTAACTTTTCCTTGAAAGTAAAAAAAAAACTGAGCTTTAGAGTTGACTTAAAATCAAGTCTAATTTCTATGAAATAAATTTTTAAAATTAGTGGGGTAAAAAATGAGATTTCAGGAACTAAAATTAGTGTTTTGCCATTGAGACAAAAAAAAGTAACAAAACATTGAACAAATTGACAGTTTAAATTTAAAAGTCTAAGTAAAGTCTAGAAACAATTCAAATAATGACCAAAGTCATAAAAACCATACTAACCAAAGTTTTTCCTTAAAAGATACAAATAATTTATCCATAGAAAAGGATGTTTAAGTGTTGACACAAAAGTTAAAGAAAAAATTTACAAATGTTAGAGAAAATGGAAAGATTAAGAGTAGAAAGGATTTAACATTAAATTTTGTAAAAAAAATAAATTAAAAAAAAAAGAATAGAAAAAGACAAGAAAAAAAGAGAAAAATGATTAAAGTGACAAACATATAGAATTTAAGCACTAAAATGGAAAACATCAATAGATCGTGTACTGAAATGAATTTAAGTAAATAAGTGCTAAAGGAACCAAACGTCAAGAAATTCCTTGTAATTTTTCACTTTAGAAGGTATAGTCTCCAAATTTGTCAACCCCAGTACTGCTCTTATATTGTATCTAAGAAAACTTTAGGGACTAAAATGGAAGAAAGGAAATATGCAAAGGATAAGTGCAAATTATGGAATTTATAGGATTTTTTTTGTTTATTATTTTATGTACTAATAGTAGGCACATCTTTTCTTATAAAAGTAAAATAATTGAGTTACATTTTCAAAAAAGATTGTTTAAGTAAAATAACTAGATAAATGAAGTATTGAATTACAAATAACATTAGGTCTAGGAAAAAAAGTTAAAAATTAAAATAATATATTATTTATAATGTGAGATACATTAATATAAAATTTTTCTCGGATACTTTAAGATTTTATTTAAAATTACACTAAATATGCAAAAAAAAAACTTTAATATATTTTGCAAATAATATCAAATATGCTGCTCCTTTTGTGTGACGATTCTCCTAGTCAACTACAGACTTTGACTAGGTGAGTATGTGTTATTTAAGTGTTTTCACTTAAGTACCTCAAGTTAGCATCTTATTAAGCGAGAAAGACAACCTAAGTATAAGTAAAGTTGAGTTCCTAAGTGTGGCTTGATACCTAAGAGTTAAAGGGGTAAAATAGTAATTTTGACCTAAGTGAGTGGTATGACCATAATTTTAATGAAATTAGGGTCATATAAAGAATTTTTACTAATTAAGCTAAGACTATAAGTTATCCTAGATATTAGAACCATCATTTGAAGGAAAAGTGAAAAAATTGCACTAAGTGCTCGAATGAGTCATTTATGTCTTAAGTGGCTTAAGTGTCTAAAAGGCTAAGTATAAGATGCTTATGAACATTCTTTAAGACCAAGGAGAGATGGTTTTGGGTGAGTGTTTAGTACCCAAAGTGAAATAAAGTGTAGTCGCGTAATGCTGGAACACGATGTGTTGTTGTTGGCAATGTGCGTTGGCAAGCGCCACTGATGATTTTATAGGAAACTAGAGGACTGATGTCATTGGCAATGTGTCTCCAATGGCGTTCCCAAGGCACAAGTCCTTCAAGCTTGGGGCATCCTAAGAGTGTCTCAATCTCTTGGTTATCATCCTTAGACTATTCTAAGATGTTCCGTAGCCTCGGTTGGGTCTAAGACTCATTCCTAAGTTGAGAATTATGCATTATTTAAGTGGTAGCTAAGTGGTGTGGTTAAGGTAGAGCAAAGTAGAGTGGCAAGGGGGTAAAGGTGCTCAAGTTGTCAAGGGGGCACTATAGGGATTAAGTCGGGTTTTGAAGATTACATTGAACCAAGAGTTAAGTCTTAAACCTTTGGGAAAATGAGGAAGAAACCTAAGGGGATCCTAACCAAACTGTGTGGTTTGGTAAGTGAGCCACTAAGGAAAGCTAAGCTAAGCTCTAAGAGCATGGCAAGTAAGACCACATAAGATGGCTGCCTTGCATAATAAGCTAAAGGTAAGACGAACAAGTTTTGAGAAGAGGTGATAACCTACTCTAGGACTTATAAGTAGGACTTAAGAGAGGTGAAGGATTCAGGATACGAAGGCCAGTGTCTCAAGTACTTCCGCCGTTTAAGCTCACGGTAAGAATAAGACACCTAAGGTGTAAAAAGTCCCAAGAAATGTGTGGGTTGCATATCATATATTCATGCATTGCATATTCTTATGTTATTGTATTGTGTTGATTGTTGGTTGGTTGTTTGTTTATTTGTGTTCCATATTTACATGCTTGATTGCTATCTTCTTTGTAAGTATCCCAAGGGGCCTTTACTAAGTACATTCATGTACTCACTTCCTTAAGTTTGTTGTGTAGGTTCTAACGCTGGGTCTAACAACTAAATGGATAGTTGTGAGCTAAGTTTACCCTTTTTGTTGGTACTTATTCATTAGAATCCTTGAGATTCTAAGTTCTCTTGTGAATTAAGCTTCGTACTAACTAAGTGTTATGCCTTTACAGTTTAGAGGCTATATGGTACATAAGGATAAGAAAGGGGCTTGCACTTGGAGCTTGATAGCTCAAAGGTGGGGCTCAAGTAAAGGATCTTAGTTTAGGATTTTGTCTCATCTGTTTAGAGTACCTTGTGTACTAAGATGTTGCCTTTATTAGGATTCATTGTGGTGTTAAACCATTGAGTTACTTTTGGGTGTATGCTAGTGATATAAAGTGTGCACAAACTATTACTTGAAGTTGAAGTAATTAATATTTTATTGTCTTGGCACAATTTTAGTATGTTTCAAATGAAAGCTGCACGTAAACTGATTTAACTTACCTACAAGTAATAATTAGCCAATAGTAACTAAATGGGATCATAATCTCAAAGGGCCTACAAGTTAAGTAATTTAGGGCACTAGGACCCCGCTTCGTGACATTCTATCCCATAGTGTTTGATCCATTGCATTTCATGTTGCCGTCTATATGTGCAAGGTTTAGGAGAAATGAGGTGTTTGAATCATATCAATAAAAGTATAGGTTTGGCTCATTTCAGATTTACTGATGTGTGGGGCATGCTCAACTGCTCATTGCAGTTGAATCTTAAGAGACAAGCTTTTATACTTGCACAAACATTAAAACTTTTAGTAATCAAGGTTTAGCTTATTGGTTAAGACTTGTGGTTGTTACTAAAAGATAAACTCAATCCTCAAACTCCCTATTAGCCTTCCTCCTGTGTAAACAAGACAAAAAAGGAACCAAATAAATAAAAAGAAGAAGAAGAAGAAGAAGTAGTAGCTGAATATTCTTATTTGGATTTCTTTCAAAACAAAGCACCTTTAACTAACAATAATGGTCACTATTTAAGAGCTAAGGAGATCCAATTTGGCCTAAAATTAAACCTTGCAAAAGAATAATGGCATTGTTAATCCATATGATGAGGAATCTCTATTCTGAATATAGGAAAAGTGGTTTCTTTTTTGGAGATTATCCATGTGCTACTTGTAGTCATGAAAATCTTAGGCAAATCCACAACTAACTATAAGCTAAAATGTGGACATTGTTATGTGAGAATTATTTGAGTTGAAGATAAAGTACAAAGCCCTTATTACAAATGTGTTTACTTGTGTCATATAGTCACATATTTTGTAGCCTAATCATATGAAATACAACTTTAAGCAAAACAAATTGAATTGAAGTTTGCAAAATTTACAGGTAATAAGAAGCACACAATTTAAATAAAATAGACCAAGAACAACATACATAAGAGAAAAAAAAACAATCACCATACGAGAAACCAACATGAAATTAAATAGGACAGTTAGTGTATTAACATCTTGTTGCTTCATTTGTTCAATAGGTAACCTTAACATAGAAAGATTAACCAAATAGTGGGAAGGGAGATAAAGCCATCAATTGAACTCAGAATGCCAAAACTTATCATTGATTATACTAACGTAACATTGATCATAAACAATTACTTTTTTTTGACCCATAAATTGGATACTCCTGTGCTCAAATCAAATGGATTCCATAATTATTATTTTATACAAAAGAAAGGGTCATTTTCACTAAAGCGACAAACATAAGAAAGCAACAATCCATATGATATATGAGAACAAAAGAAACTATAAATTCATGTGGCAGAAAAGAATAGACAAAACAAAGGGGCAAAAACAAAAAACCAGCGAAAACAAACAAATACAATGATGGAATAGAAGCAACAAAGGAACCTAGCATATAGAAATATCCAACTTGAAAAAAGGGGAATAGAAACTCCATGATCAGGAAAAGATGTGAAAACATGGAAAAAGACAAAGAAAGAGACTGTGAAAGTAAAAGTGTAACTATGATACCAAAATACAAAACACTAGAAGATGTTCCCTCACTATAAAAAAAATAAAAGAAAATATCTCATGCAAACGCTTAAACAGCTAATTCATCTTTTACACTGTACAACATAAAGAAAATACTTGGCCTACAATTATCTAAATCCACTAAACCCATCATTGTTTATCACTTACAAAGTCAAAGATAAGGACAAACATATTGTTGAAAAATAAATAATTTGTAATGTTTGCAATTCACAAATTTTGACTACATGCAATTGAAGAAACAAAACATATAGAGGCAGCAATTGCATTAGTAGACAAGGGGCATTAAATGTGGCGGCTAGCAAAGTTTCGTTTTTAGTCAATAAAGTATCTTGTTTAGCTAGAAATTCTAAACCACCAGCTATAGTTTGTTTGTTTAAAGGTCAAAAGTTGCGGCTAAGAAGTGAATTTCACTTCCAATTCTTGTATTGAATAAAAAATAAACAAAAAATGGGTCATACTAAAGACAACTCCAATCTGACGCTAATAGCAATGCATAATATGTAAAGCATGGTCAAAGCAAGTTCATCTAAATGTTGGCAAAAAAATTTTCATACCTCTAAAAAGATTGGTGGTCGTGGAAGTTGTCATTTGAGAAGAAGAACATGGGCAACAATTTGCTACAATAATAGCAATAAAATCTCCTTTCCTTAAGCTCCATTGCTTCAATGGCTGAATTCGTTGCTACAAAGTATAGAAAATGGTCCAAATCGGCATTCACTTACCGGCGCATGAACAAACCACAGAAGAACGATCATGGATTTCAGATCAGCAACAAGGATAATAAGAGAAATGATTGAATTTGGCATTTTATGAGTGAATTTCTAATCATTGAGACGATTCAGAGAGGACTTCATTTTGCGTTGATGTTGGTGAGGGAAGGGGGTGACAGGCCAACGTACAGGGACTGTCAAAGAAATGTCTAGGAGCTCCATAGCCACTACTTTGACTCCTCCCCATCAAAATCAGCATCACCTAGTAGCTATAAGACAGAGATTAGGGAGTGATGAAGAAGAAGGAAGAGATGGAGTAGGTGGAAGAAGATCAGATTGTAACCATGGCCCGATGATCAGACATGCACAAAATATGTAGTCAACAACTCTACTCCTCTAAATTTCCAACAGCCCAAAAAAAAAAAACCCAAGTCAATATTACATAAACAAATATATATAACTACTATCCAGTGTCCATCAAAAGGCCCAAAATAGCCACAATCAGTATTACATATATATATATATATCTACTATTCATCTTCAGGGTTTTAAAATATATATAGGAAAGATGACGACTAGATGATAAATTATTAGAAAAAGACAAATGTCAACATTTTGTCTACTCAAAAGGCTATGGATTTTTCTAGCAAATTGTACACAACATTAACTGTCAATTTGTTTAGAGTTAATGCTCTCTGTTTAATATGTTGTTTGGGTCAAACATGTTGACTAGCTCTCAAAAGATGGAATCCCTTCTCTCAAACTACACAAAATTGCAGGTTATACAACTCTCAAATTTACCTTTACTTCTTGGTGGTCAAAAGCTGCTTCTGTGCCCAGATACGATGGTTGGTCCTAGTCACCTAATGTTTTTAGGCCACCATTCTTAGACCACCATTCCTAGACAGCGGAAGTTAAGGGAGTTCTTGTGCAATTGTTTATTGACTTAGATTTGGTTATCCACTCTGCTATTTCCTCTATAAGTCTCAAAGAAAATTCACACAAAAACAACCAAATTGATCCAAACATGTAGCTGAAAAGAAAAACTTAGATCTTAGATTTTTTCATCACAAAACAACCAAATCAACATCAGAATGGCCATTGCCTAGACCATCCTAACCCAGGATCTAACTGACAAGCTTACCCTCTTTACTACCAAGGTCGACGAGCTTTGCCGGTTACTTGCTTAACTATCATAACCCATTTCACTTTTTGGATTGTTCCCTCACCATAGCTGAGAACTAAGCTTCGATGTGCATCACAGAATAACTTAGAAAGGGGATGATGTTGATGTGCCAGATGATAACGATCGCCAAAACATTGATAAAAAATCCTCTTCTTGATCTACGTTACTATCAATCTAAATGACAATGATGGAGGCTCTTTGGGTAGGCATCACCTGGAAGTTATCAAAATTGTAGGAACCAAGTTTGGTTTCTAATAGCTGCCTTCAACATTTGTAGTGGCAGAGGAGTATGAGGTACGTGAAGACGGTGAGGATGATGGTGAGTGTAGGCTAGAAAATTTCTAAGTGAAAAGGGTAACACGGTGGGTGAGACTGGGTATGACTATAAATATGGGTAACTTTAGGGGCTTTGGAATTTGTTTAAGAGTGTTGGTATGAATAACACATTAACACAAGTGTGTTAATTCCAAACAAATAGCCTATAAACCAATGGCAAGGCAAAAGGTTACATATTGTTACTTACTTTTCTGGGAGGGGTAAAATTGCCCCTAATCTCTTAAAGGAGCAATTTTCCTACTAATATTTTGTTTTGGTGTAAATTTGTGGCCAAGATTATTTGTTGGGAGCAATTTTGCTACTAATTGTTAAACTTGCTTATCTAGCAAATGTAAAAAAAAAAATGCAAAAAAATGTAATTTTCAAATCCAAGTTTTTTCTGCTTGAAACCCTAGTTCCTAAGTTTTTGAATCTATCAATTTCATCACATCTTTGCCATTTCATTCTCTTCCTTGGAATTTAAGTGAGTGTTTTTAGTTTCCCAAGATTTTTTGGGCTTGGAATCAATCAACAAAGTTGATAAGTTTAGTGTTGCTTAATCGATGGTGGTGTGGGAGAGTTCTGTATCTAAGATTGAAGAAGAAGAATAGGAGACAATGTCGGTGGCAATAATGGTCATGGAGAAGAAGATGAGGTTAACAATGAGCAGCTAGATTCGAGTGATGGACCCCTAGCCTAGTCAAGATCATACCTATTGCAGAAGATGATCAAAATAGTATATTTATAAAGTTAGTTACCTAGGCCTGAGGAAGAAATTTTTAAGAGCAAGCTTAGAAAAAATTTCTAGGAACAAATTTTGGACACTTGGTTGCTATTTTACTCTTTTTCACAACTTCAGTGGTCAAATTGCTCTTAAGAAATGATGTTAGTGGAAAATTTGTGCAAAAAATATAGTAGTGTTAAAATTACTCCCTCCAACAAACATTAGTGGCAATTTTGACACTGCTTCTCATTTTTCTATTATTATCTGAAATTTTTTCCCTTTTCTTTATGACTCCTGAAACTTTGTAACTATGAAAGGAGGTAGTCCTAAAATTTTTAACTTTTCTAAACAAGCCTTGAAACTTTGTAGCTGTGTAAATAGTTAGTCCTAAAACCGATTACCTACTTGAAACTAATTTTTTAGTTTCAAATTAAAATTTAAAATGTCCAATAAGTATCTTCCAATAAATTCAAACCGTGTAATAATTTGTTAACTTTTCATTGACCATTTAAGTTATCATTTTTTCATCTATGTAAATTGCATTCTTGTTCCGTAACTATCTTTTAGTAGGGCTAACTATTAATATTTTAGCAAAGTTTTAGAACTGATTTCAAAAAGTTAAATTTTTAGAACTTGAATAGAAAAGTACAAATTTTAGGATTAAAAATGACCTTTCCATGGAAAAATTACCTTTATGTCCATATCTCTAATATTTGTTCTCTTATAGTTCTTAATCTTGTGATATAAATACATTATTTTTGTCAGTAATCATAGAAATAAGATGTTATCTATCTACTTAAATCTAGATGAAATTCATGAAAGATGATTATTGACACTTTCATGACGTTTGATAACAAGACTACTAGAAAGGTTGGTTAGCTCGGACCTCATGTGTTGAGCTCAGCAGATTAGGATTGCTTTACTACTTCTACAAAAGCACCCCGAAAGCTTTCTATTCTCCCTTTACTTTTTTTTTTCTCTATTTAGCGACTACTGCTCATCCACCATTCATTGGTACTTTGTCTACATCCTTATGGTTCAGCTTTTCGTTGAAATCCTCAATCTCAAGGTAATTAGTCATGTCCTTTGCTTTAATACAAAGGTTTCACCATTAATTTCTTCCATTCCACTATTGCCCAACGACTGGCTGTCATTCCCTACACTAACTAATGGTGGTTTTTTCCATTATTTTTCACAGATGGCACCCAAATCTACCATGGGGAAGATGGTTGCAGTGGCAAGTCACAACTGGGTGATAAGCATGCGTTGGTCACTTTATGGCTAGGGGAGGTAGCATCCTTGCTAATACACTTATCATGGAGGCCATAGGGATTGCCACCACCGAGAACAATTACTTGCCAATAGAGGTTGGGGTCGGTATATACTATTTTGACTACTGAGCCTATGCCCCTAAAAGTGAGTACATTATGATTTACCCCTTTCAACTTCAAGCCGGCCTTTAGTTTCCTCTTCACCTTCCTTTACTCAAACTATGTGAGTATTACCAATTTTCCCTATACCAACTCACCCTCTAATTACTTTATCCATACTCAGGGCATTCCTTTATTTCTAAGCCCTCACTATAGCCTTGGCTTTAGCTTTCTTCCTTCTAGTCTTGACCTCTTATTGGAGGCAACAGGTCATTTAGCCTTGCTCACAATAAGGACTCATAGGGAAGCTAGAAAAGATTTCTTCTTCTTTAGCTTTAGTGATCCCACATGGTCATTGTTGTATCATTAGATCAGCTTCCTTTAGCATGAGCTTTATGAATGACACCTTTGATTGAGAACTTAGAAGGAAAAATAACAAATTGAAGGCTTCTCTTCTATTTGGAAAGGGTCTTAATGAATGATCACCACAAAAAGCTCTTCTCATTCTTCTTTTAGAGTTTTGATGATACAACTAACCGGTTCACTTGGGTAAGCTAAGACCACTTGAGTTATCGAGGCTAAAAAATTCTCCCTACTAGGTCCGGAGTACGAAGGGTTTATAAATAAAGGGCCTAGAGATCGCCATATATATATATGTATATATATATATGTATGCATGTATGTGTATATGTATGTATGTATGTATATATGTATGTATACACACACACACATATAGGTATATAGGTTTTGAATAGAAACCTTTTCCTTATTTTGTTTGTAGACATAAGGCATACCAATACTTTGCTTAAAGAGAAAAGGCCTTTAGGAGAGGCTTATTGAGGCCAAGGATGTGCAGTCAACACCACCTGCAGTGGGTCACCTTTCCTTGCTTCCTTGTGGCAAATCTTTGTTTGTCTATTGGCTCTTCCAACTCCTTTGACCTTTGTTGCTCTACTGACATCATTGATCAACCTCGAGGACAAAGAGCTAGATTTTAAGTCCAAGTTAGTCGGTCTAAGGAAAAGGGCTTGGGGCCCATTGACGGATAAGGGCCCTTGCAAGGGGAGACCATTTCACACTTTGGTGACTTGACTTCTTTTGGTAAGAATTCCAATTTTTTTTCCTTTTTACAGAATTTCTTCCTTAGCTTTTCTGAGAGTCTTAGCAAGAATTCTA
The DNA here is from genome assembly GCA_005392925.1 of Aquilaria sinensis. Lineage (NCBI taxonomy): Eukaryota > Viridiplantae > Streptophyta > Magnoliopsida > Malvales > Thymelaeaceae > Aquilaria > Aquilaria sinensis. Next base: position 105,822 of record SMDT01003006.1, on the reverse strand, counting down.
TTTGTTTTTGTCCTTTTTCTAGTAGGTGACATTTATCGATCCTCACAGGCTGAAAAAAATGAATGTCCTACTTCTTTTGTTGCCAGAAGGCTAAACTTTACACCAACCTACCCCTCATTCTCTAGGAGTGGTCATTTTTTTAGGGGACCAAGGTGTCAAGGTGGCACCCATAAGGCTCAGGAGGTTTTCTGTATGACACTACTTCTCAAGGTAGTAGCTAGATCTTTGCTCATTCTTGAGGCATTGACTACTGAATGGGTGAAGGGTTAGTAAGCACTAGTGAATCCTAGAAGGGTTCTGCTTCTCAAGAAACCATCAACATTTAGACCCTACAGAGGGATGTTATGTTTTTAAGGTTTGTTGTTGCCAACCTCTTCTTAGTAAGTCCCTGTAAAGCTTTGTTTTCGCTTAACTTTACATCCAAATTCTTTATCTCACTAATATTTTTCCCTTGTAGTCATCATTAATAACCAATTTTATTGTTAAGAAAATGGCATAGCAATAGAGCTATTTTCCAAAGTAGGAACTCTTGTTGGGGAACTTCAAATGGAGAATGAGTCTCTTATGAGCAGAAGTTAGATCAATATGAGTTAAAGGTAGAGGACTCCTCAAATAACAACTAAAGTCTTTATTGAGGTTGTTTATAGAGTGTATTCAATAGTAGTTTGTAACCTTAAAGAATACCAAATAAAAGTAGCTATTGATAAGAATGAAAACAAGGCCATCCAAGGCCTCTTGGAGTAATTGGGAAAAAAACTTGAAGGAAAGGACTCTGAGGTCAAGACCTAGTTGCACGATCTTAATAAATGCCTCATCCCATTCTTTGATTAGGTCATGATGGTTGAGGAGTCAGGAATGTGGTTAAGACTTATATAATAGGGAGCTCACTGACCTTTATTGCTAAGCTAACTTAAGGGTGAAGGAGTTAAAACTGGTAAATAAGAGGCTCAAGAATGGCCTCAGTGATATTGCCTTTTGGGAAGAGTAAAAGAGCTTCATTGCATATTGTTATCAAGTAGAGAGCATCAGGCTAGATCTTGAGCTTTTTTCCTATGAACAACCAATTCCCACAATGAAGACTCTAAAGACAATAAGGCTTTGGGAGACAAGCCTGCCCCGGCCCCTCCAAATGAAAAAGCCCTTACTAATTCATCCAAGGATGATAAAGAGTTGATGAGCCTTTGTAGTCTTATAACCCGTAAGCTTCAATGAAAGGTTTCATTTCATGAAGTAAAATTTCACTAAGTGTTGTTCTTTCTTCCTTTGAATTTCTTTGGGGCTCATTTTGGACTCTTTAAGTTTTCGTAATCGTTAATAAGCTTTAAGGCCCATTTGGCTTCTTTTAGGGCTTAGCTCTAGTCAAATGATCTAAGGCCTATTTGGCCTATTCAATGCTCAACCTTTGTTAAAATATTGAGGATCAGCCCTATTGGTACTATTATCTTACAATGCAATTAACCACTAGTTTTAATTTGCCTCCAAAATTTACCATAACTACATAGATGTGACTTGTAGCATGATAAATAGAGGTTGATCCCATGAGGACTATTGAAGGCTAAACTAAAGTTCTTAGTTACTTTAAGATACTAATTGGTATACAATTTGAATTGAATAATAAGAAAGTGACTAAGACAAGTAACAATGCGTTAAAAGTAATCAAGCAACAAGAAATATAACCAAGCTAGCAACTAAAAGCCACTAAGCTAACACGAAAAGTACTACTTGAACAACTATCAACCACTAATTAGCTCCTAACATAAGAAATACAATTAACCAAGACAGCCTCATAGGGTACAGAGTCTATTTAATGAATGGTGCAATAAGCAATATGTTCATAGGATTCTAGGTTGATGGTTCATAGAGGTAAACTTGAAGACCATTTTTAGCTTAAGAAACTCTTTGAACAAGTGCCTGAGAATGTCCTCATGACTTGCATAAAATGCCAAGGCATTAAGTCTCAACCTTTTCCATCAAGATGGTTGATTGAAGTTGCTCAACCTTAATTAAACCACTCAACCCAGTTCCCTTAGTCATGCTCATGGAAGGCTTTCTTAAACCTTTCCATGAACACCTTGTTTACTATGCACATGAGGTACCCAAACAAAGAAACCAAGAAGATCAAGCACAAAAATGGGCACTAGACATGTTATAGACATGGCTGAAAGCAATTTTTAACCAGCCAATCCACAAATCATCCAAAACGTAGGGGGTTTGGATGACTACTCCTTCATAAACAAAAATGAAAACAAAAAAGATAAAAATGGAAGCATTAACATGGTGTGAAAGAGAAAAAAGAAAGGAAACTAATCTATAAAGAGGATATCACCAAAATGTTCACACAAAACAACCACCTGAGTCCTAAATGTGAGACCTTTATGCCACCAAGCTTTAAGAAAACAGCGTAGTTCTAAGTTCCAAGACTAGCTAGGTCTTATATGGTTTATATTTTCCAAATATCAAAGTTTTATACAACCATGGACATCCAAATGTCATAAGGTCAATCTAGACTAATTACAAACAAGGTGTTGTGAGAAAATTTAGTTCACAAGCCATCAATAGAGACATTTAACTACTTGAGAAATCTATAAAAAGTTTGGTCTCCATTGTCATTATGCACACCATGGTGGCGCGGTGACATTGGGCTCATCTCTTGGTGTACCATACCTTTGCTGCATGTGCTATATGCGTAAGGTGGCCTTAGGGTACCATCAATAAGGCCACTGTGTTGGAATCGTGTGTGTAGGGCCAGACATGGGGAATGAAACCTCCAAAGGATTAACCATATGGGTGGTAATGGTGCGGTGACTTGCTGTATCCTATCTTGGCTTTAGGTTCCCTTTGTGTTTATCACGTTTGGATAGCTTATGAGATATGGATGCTATACAATGCTAAACGTCCTTTCCTTTGGCTTTTTGCACCCCACTTCCCTATAATTTCTAGGGTCCATTTGATCTTTGGGTGTCCATGCCTTGACAACTCTAATTTTAGAACTTTTCAGCCTCCGCCAACTTTGACGTCCAAGTCTTAGAAAATGACCTTAATTGGTTCCAAGTACTAGCAAATATGATTACTTTAAGCATAAATTAAGGGAAAAATAGATAGATATCTTGAGCATTTAACACAACCCCAAACTTAAAGATTTTGCTAGTCTTTAGAAAACGCAACTCTAGAAAGAAAACAAGCAAACAACTAAAACATACAAACTACAATGCAAAGGTCAAATTACATATGGATCAAGATGATTCATAATTAAAGTCTCTAAGAGTTTGAATAAGTAAAGAAAGTAGAGGCTTTATTAAAAACTGTAAAGATCATTCCTTAAATGTTTCAGTTGATCAAATTATGCACACAAGTTGTGAGTGTGTGCTTGTAGACTTATTTTGCATTCTTAACCAAAAAGTTGCTTGACCATTTGAACTCCCTAACTAAATTCTTGAAGGAGTCATATGCCAATCTATATAAATGGTTTTAGCAAGGTTGCAATGGGGTCGGGTTTGGCCAAAGTGGATTCAGTTGAAAACCTTTATAAATAGAGCTAATGGCATCTAAAGTAAGCATAAGAACTATGGGCAATATAAGGATTTAACTTTTTATTCCTATCCCAAAGTTCTCATATTCATCCAAGATAACATTCCCTAAAGTCCTTACTTTAATGTTCAAATACCTTAACCTTAAGGCACACGTGCGTTATATGATCAAGCAACATAAATCATTAAAACACATAATCTTCAATGAAACTTAATTCAATATTTCTTTCATTTTTTTTCTCATTTTTAAAGGAAAAAGAAAAGGCAATGGCTTTTTAGGGCACTTTGTGCAACCTTTTTTACTTTAGATGGGGAGAAGATAAGAAAAGTTTTAAGTTGCATATAAAACATATGGAGCTCCCATGAATTACCATTTCTACTCACCCACATTTTCATCAATGACCCATTAAGCCATACCAAGGAAGGAAAAACCCCACCCTTACTTACTTCCAACTCCCACTCTTTATCTTTCCAATACCTTTCTTACCCTATGCCCATAGAAAATATACTTGGCTTAAATTCACGGGATAGAAGGCGGTGAATGCCAATAGTTAAGCTCAAAGGGGTGAATGAAAAAATAAGTCAATTAATGCTCAAAGGGGTTTACTAAACAATATCATTTGATAAATGGTCAAGCCCTAGAGTGCCATTGAATTCTTAAATCAGCACACAAAAATGCGAGTTTGGAAAGGTACTTCAAGCAAGGTCAAGATCATACACAAAATAAAGCATTCTTAACAAGCAACCAATTTTACACAAGATTGGAAAAATAGACTTAAAAATTGAAAAAGTACAAATCACTACCCCAAAGAACAAAATTTCACTTAATTTACTTATAGAACCTAGCGAGCAACATAGATCATGGTGCATTTATCAATACACAATTTTATTGGTACTGGGTTCTTAAGAAGTATGCAACCAAAGACTATATGATCCTAAACATGGTATTGCATATATGTATGCTCAAGTATAAAAAAATAATACACAAATGAAGTACATGATGTGCAAAAAAACCTAACTAAAAAATACCATTATGCAATGCCTAAATGCTCATACAAATTCACCTAAACCACACACAAGGTATAAGGGCAGTTATTCTCCACAACAATATAAAGCTACCCCTAAACTTAAAATAAAACATTGCCCTTGATGTTTGGAAGGAAATAAAAAGAAATATGGAGTTATAACTAGGGCCAAGTTACATTCTCAATCATTTATCATGCATATGAGAGGAATTGGCAATAGCATAGGCTCTAGAGGGGTCCTATTAGAGGGAGCGTAAATGGTGGAAGTATTGGGTAATGGACATTAATGTGATTTTCTTGGTTGGTAATAGGGGTTGGGTAAGATTGGATGGCTTTTAGAGGATCATAGAAGCCAGTGTATAGCATGTTGCCCCCCAACACATGGAATCCTATAATAGAGACTGGGAGTGAAATGTAGATGGGGCATAAAATGTGTGCCATGGGTTGGACAAGAGGCCGATGGCTAAAGGCATCATGGAGTATGGCAGAAAGTCTAAAAGTAAGGTGATAGTAATAAAAGGCAATTGGTGGTAGTAAGATGTGATGTTGGTGTATGCCTTTATTGCTGCAATGTGGAAAGTGTGAGCCTTCAAGTTCCATATCCATTCAATGCACATTCTTCTCAAGGTTCGTCACCCTCAAATCTAAGGCAGCTAGGTGCTGCCAGTTCTCCACTTAGTATGCTTTCATTTTCTAATCCATGGCCTCTAGCCTTTGAATTATGGAGGTGTTCAACTACTTGAACCCTTTGAGAAGGCTTTGAATGCATTCAAGAACCTGCTGTTGGAGGTATCGCCTTTTTTCATTGCCTATCAAAGTCCTCATCTGACTTGTTTTTAGGCTTATACTTTGTGCCAATGCCTACCAAGGTATCCACAGCCTCCAAATACGCGAAGAGCCTTTCATTGAACATTATTTTTTTTGGGCCCATTGTATGGCTCAATATAAGCCTATGAAATATGATGTTGTTTCCTTAATAGGTATTTGGGATCTTGAATGACATTGACTCCAATTTTTGAATCAAAAGAGTGATGAGATGAAGGAATACCATCTTTTTTTACTACTTTCTTGCAAAACCCACAATGTCCTGGTAAATATGGGCTGAAAAACTCATTTTCTCCCTAGTGGCAATCCAGTACAAAATGTTAGCCGTAGCCATTGTAATTTCATGGTGACAAAGATGAAGGTTGGGTTATGGAATTAGTGAAGTGGTTCTATGACTTCATTCCTTTTGTCATGCCATTATCGGCCAGTGTCATGGACCTTTTTGGGAGACCTTTGATAGTAGTTCTTGGTTGTAAAGAGCTATGAATATCTATTATGGCATCTGCTCCACTAGTTGAACCAAGTAATCCAAGAGTCCTAATGTTGACTGGTTGGTCGCATGGTAAAATTGTACCAGCCTCTCCCGCACGAGCGCCACCCTTGGAAGCTCATTATCCTTAGAATCCTTTAAGAGGTACTGGAGGTTGAAGAAGAACTTCTTTACTTATATTTCCACTAACTTGGACCTTAGGTCTACCAAGTGCTTCCATTGTTGATCCTTGATAGTTCATTCTAGACTTTTGGTTAAAGGGTCATCCGTATTTAGTGCCTTCTGGTAGATGATGTTCCACTTGGCATGCTAGTAAAAGAGTTGTTGTGTCTCATTGCTCATGAAATGCCCTAAGGTGTTAGCCTTACAAAGTTCCATGTGACCTTTGCCCTCACTCTTAGAGGCTTATTCCTTCATGCGTGGCATCCTACAAAGCAAGCGTACAATTGAATGAAACTCAATACATAGTTTTAGAGAACAAAGCATGGAGCATCGAGATGGGCAATCACACAATTATGTGTAAGTGACAAAGTCAATAAGGTAATCCAAGCACTAAAATAAAAGCATTCATGTTCTAGTATGATATTAAGTACAACCATGATATAAATCTACATTTAGTTTAGGAAAATTGTGATTTATCTCTTAATTTAGTCATAAGAACAAGTGAGTAAGATTTTTCAACATAGGATTCCATAGAAAAAGTTCAATGTATTTTTGTCTACTAAACTCGTACATGGGCGAGAATGCAAATTCAAAACATGATCTATGCAACACCAAGATAAATTAACAACCAAGAACACAGACTAAACATAACCACATTGCTAAATCCCAAAGCTTAAACTCAAGGAAGAACTATGAACCCAACGCATACAATCACCCAAAAAAATTCAATTCTCAGTATAAGTATCGAATGATCATGAAATGATATAGATAAACTTTAAATCATTAGCATAATTGAGAATACACCATCAAGTAGTTTCAATGACAATCAAGGTTTTCCTTTCTTCCCCCAAATTTGTTAGTCCTTAATTTCTAAGGTTCATGCGCACAAAATGATTAAAACAAAGTATGGGAAGGAAGAAAATTCAAGACACACACCTTGATCAAGCCAAAAAGAAAGAAAAAATTATGAAACTTGGGTTGCACAGGTTCTCCTGTGGTTGTGTAAGTACTGGGTGAAAGGAAAGTGATGTTTTGAGAATATAGGGCTATGAAAGCAATAAAAAAAGCTTATGTAGGCCCTACTTGACATAGTAGTGATTGTGACACAATTGTTATGTGTCTTACCTAGCACCTACGTAGTGCACGCAATGGGCTTGTAGCATCGACGTGGTAGGTGTGGCAGGGGGCCCTAACTGGTTAAAAGTCATCACAACTCCCTGCTACATGGTGCAGTGTAGGAACAATAAAGGTAAAAAATTGGTAGATGGTCACCAGACTAAAACTACGAGCACAGTGCCTAGCGCGATGATCTAATGGCTAGGGTGTTGTGAACAAGTACCTACCACACAATTGCATCCATGGTGAGTGGAGTAGTGGTGCCTTAAGACTATACCTTTATGTGGGTAGGTGCCCTTAGTGTACTAGGGCCAACCGCATTGCCACCATTGGTACAAAGGTGGTGCAGTATGACCCTAGTATAGGTAGGGCCCTATTATATTGACACTATTGGTACAGTGGCTCTTACTTCTTGAAATTTTAACACTTTTGCTTGACCTTAACCATTTTTGACCATGTGCACTTGCCTCCTTCATGTTCAACTCAATAAATCATTATGTCCATCTCTTACGACACTATTCAACACACAAGTAAGCTCTTATTAAAGACTAAGATTCTCCAATTCCAAAAAAAAGAAATAAACAAACATGATCATGAAACAAATGCCAAAGTGCCTCCCAACTAGTGATTGAGTTTTTGCCTCTATCTAGGCACTTTTAACCACAATTTAAAAGGAGGATTAGTCAAGATGACTTGACCACTTTATCCGGGCCCATCTTCATTAGATGCTTTGATTGTTCGTCCATAATGAATTTTCAGGTGGTCTGCCCTATTTCATTCAGGATTTCGTTCATCATGGCTTAGGATAAATGGATGTGATATCCTCATTGATGGTGTTGAGATTGAGCTTGCCACTTTCCACATCAATGATGACTTTTTTGGTAGCAAGGTCAAGTCTCCCGAGAATGATTGGCATGTTTTAGTCGTCCTTAATATCTAATACCACAAAATCTACCAGAAGACAAATTTTCCAACCTTAAGCCACAGATTGTCAAGGACACCTTTTAAAAATGTCAGAAATTGATTCACCAATTGTAGACATATAGAAGAGGGCCTAATATCCCTAAATCCAAGCTTCTTACAAAGAGATAAAGGCATCAAGTTGATACTAGTTCCTAAATGACAGAGTATTAGCATGGTGAAAAGCACAAATATCAAAGGAATTCCCTTTTTGATAATCAATTCCTTAATGAACTTGCCATATGTTGGCATTTAGTTGATGGCCTCATGGAAAGAAATGTTGATCTCATGTTTCTTTAACACCTCAAGTAACTTGGCATATTGGAGTCCTCCTTTTTGCCTTAATTTTTTAGGGATAAGGGTGCTTAGTTAATTAGTTTGGATCCTTTAATTTTGGAAGAGAGTTCACCTTCTTCCTTTTTTTTCTTAGGAGTGCCCCCACATCTAGATTAGTTGAAGTGAAAATTTCCATCATCTTTTCACACAATGGAGCCCTTCTTAAGGGGCTTGTGTAGGAGGAACACTTGGGTGGGAGACTCCTTGAGTTGGGTCACAATATTCTTTCCATTCCTCAACACAATAGCTTGAAAAGTCTCTTAGGGTTTAACATCTGTGTCACTACAAATGAACTTGCCTTTTTGAAGTTGGCACATGGATGCGATTGATTGCCTTGTTTGTGTCTCTAAGTTCTTGATTAAAGTATGTGTTTCGGCTTTCATGGCCTTCATTTCCTAGTCCAAGGTCCTAATTTTCTTATTTTTCTCAAAGGTAATGCCCCTTACTTTATTGATAAATTCACCTATCATGCCCTTTACGAAGACTTCCAAAGTTGCTTCCAAACTATGAGATGGTTCACCTTGAGGTTGAATGGTGTCCTTGGGGTTGGTATAACTAAACCCTTAATATGGGTGGTTCTTGGGAAAGTAAGTTAGCAATCTTTGATACCATGATTGTGAGAATGAATAATTAAACTTGAAGGAATGTGTCTTTATCAACCTATATAAACCATTTCCCTTTTTAGGGACCCTTTTGCCACTAAGCTTCAAGTTCTTGGTGATATTGTTCAACAAATCCTAAGCACTTTTAACCACAATTTAAAAGGGAGGATTAGTCAAGATGACTTGACCACTTTATCCGGGCCCATCTTCATTAGATGCTTTGATTGTTCGTCCATAATGAATTTCCAGGTGGTCTGCCCTATTTCATTCAGGATTTCGTTCATCATGGCTTAGGATAAATGGATGTGATATCCTCATTGATGGTGTTGAGATTGAGCTTGCCACTTTCCACATCAATGATGACTTTTTTGGTAGCAAGGTCAAGTCTCCCGAGAATGATTGGCATGTTTTAGTCGTCCTGAATATCTAATACCACAAAATCTACCAGAAGACAAATTTGCCAACCTTAAGCCACAGATTGTCAAGGACACCTTTTAAAAATGTCAAAAATTGATTCACCAATTGTACACATATAGAAGAGGGCCTAATATCCCTAAATCCAAGCTTCTTACCAAGAGATAAAGGCATCAAGTTGATACTAGTTCCTAAATGACAAAGAGCATTATCATTGTGAAAAGCACAAATATCAAAGGAATTCCTCTTTTTGATAATCGACTCCTTAATGAACTTGCCATATGTTGGCATTTAGTTGATGGCCTCATGGAAAGGAATGTTGATCTCATGTTTCTTTAACACCTCAAGTAACTTGGCATATTGGAGTCCTCCTTTTTGCCTTAATTTTTTAGGGATAAGGGTGCTTAGTTAATTAGTTTGGATCTTTTAATTTTGGAAGAGAGTTCACCTTCTTCCTCTTTTTCTTAGGAGTGCCCCCACATCTAGATTAGTTGAAGTGAAAATTTCCATCATCTTTTCACACAATGGAGCCCTTCTTAAGGGGCTTGTGTAGGAGGAACACTTCCTGGGTGGGAGACTCCTTGAGTTGGGTCACAATATTCTTTCCATTCCTCAACACAATAGCTTGAAAAGTTTCTTAGGGTTTAACATCTGTGTCACTACAAATGAACTTGCCTTTTTGAAGTTGGCACATGGATGCGATTGATTGCCTTGTTTGTGTCTCTAAGTTCTTGATTAAAGTACGTGTTTCGGCTTTCATGGCCTTCATTTCCTAGTCCAAGGTCCTAATTTTCTTATTTTGCTCAAAGGTAATGCCCCTTACTTTATTGATAAATTCACCTATCATGCCCTTTACGAAGACTTTCAAAGTTGCTTCCAAACTATGAGATGGTTCACCTTGAGGTTGAATGGTGTCCTTGGGGTTGGTATAACTAAACCCTTAATATGGGTGGTTCTTGGGAAAGTAAGTTAGCAATCTTTGATACCATGATTGTGAGAATGAATAATTAAACTTGAAGGAATGTGTCTTTATCAACCTATATAAACCATTTCCCTTTTTAGGGACCCTTTTGCCACCAAGCTTCAAGTTCTTGGTAATATTGTTCAACAAATCCTAAGCACTTTTAACCACAATTTAAAATGGAGGATTAGTCAAGATGACTTGACCACTTTATTCGGGCCCATCTTCATTAGATGCTTTGATTGTTCGTCCATAATGAATTTCCAGGTGGTCTGCCCTATTTCATTCAGGATTTCGTTCATCATGGCTTAGGATAAATGGATGTGATATCCTCATTGATGGTGTTGATATTGAGCTTGCCACTTTCCACATCAATGATGACTTTTTTGGTAGCAAGGTCAAGTCTCCCGAGAATGATTGGCATGTTTTAGTCGTCCTTAATATCTAATACCACAAAATCTACCAGAAGACAAATTTGCCAACCTTAAGCCACAGATTGTCAAGGACACCTTTTAAAAATGTCAAAAATTCATTCACCAGTTGTAGACATATAGAAGAGGGCCTAATATCCCTAAATCCAAGCTTCTTACCAAGAGATAAAGGCATCAAGTTGATACTAGTTCCTAAATGACAAAGAGCATTATCATGGTGAAAAGCACAAATATCAAAGGAATTCCCTTTTTGATTATCGACTCCTTAATGAACTTGCCATATGTTGGCATTTAGTTGATGGCCTCATGGAAAGGAATGTTGATCTCATGTTTCTTTAACACCTCAAGTAACTTGGCATATTGGAGTCCTCCTTTTTGCCTTAATTTTTTAGGGATAAGGGTGCTTGGTTAATTAGTTTGGATCCTTTAATTTTGGAAGAGAGTTCACCTTCTTCTTCTTTTTCTTAGGAGTGCCCCCACATCTAGATTAGTTGAAGTGAAAATTTCCATCATCTTTTCATACAATGGAGCCCTTCTTAAGGGGCTTGTGTAGGAGGAACACTTCCTGGGTGGGAGACTCCTTGAGTTGGGTCACAATATTCTTTCCACTCCTCAGCACAATAGCTTGAAAAGTCTTTTAGGGTTTAACATCTGTGTCACTACAAATGAACTTGCCTTTTTGAAGTTGGCACATGGATGCGATTGATTGCCTTGTTTGTGTCTCTAAGTTCTTGATTAAAGTATGTGTGTCGGCTTTCATGGCCTTCATTTCCTAGTCCAAGGTCCTAATTTTCTTTTTTTGCTTAAAGGTAATGCCCCTTACTTTATTGATAAATTCACCTATCATGCCCTTTATGAAGACTTTCAAAGTTGCTTCCAAACTATGAGATGGCTCACCTTGAGGTTGAATGGTGTCCTTGGGGTTGGTATAACTAAACCCTTAATATGGGTGGTTCTTGGGAAAGTAAGTTAGCAATCTTTGATACCATGATTGTGAGAATGAATAATTAAACTTGAAGGAATGTGTCTTTATCAACCTATATAAACCATTTCCCTTTTTAGGGACCCTTTTGCCACTAAGCTTCAAGTTCTTGGTGATATTGTTCAACAATTCCAAACATTCATGAACATCCTTAAAGAAAAGAAAACCACTCACAATGATATTCACTTGAAGCCTTGTGTTGGAAGAGAAACCATTGTAGAACAAATGAAATTGGTAGCTTGGTCTTTGTCTTGATTAGGCACCATTTTAACCACCTTCTTAAGTCAGACTTAAGCCTATGCTAGAGATTCTCACTTACTTTGTTGGAAGGATAGCAACTCATTCTTCAAGTTAAAGTCCTTTTGCAAGGAAAATAAACTTTGGATGAATACATCATACAAATCTTTCCAAAAATGAATAGCTACTGGCTTTAAGTTTTCAAACCATTTAGATGCCTCATTAATGAGTGAAAATGGTAGCAACTACATCCGCTTAACATATTCACGTACCCTTCTAAATCAAAGGTATCACATAGAATCACAAATCTCTTGATTTGGTGGTTGTGGTCTTCATTTTGTCAGCCACACAAAGAATGAGCCTTCACTAATTGTAGCACATGACTTGGAATAAAAAAAGCATGTACTTTAAGTGGAATTGGTCTAATCATGGTATCGTGGTCGTTAACTAATATGTAGCTGAAATAGTCTGAAGCTAGTCTACCACTTTTTCTAACTTCATTTTGGTTGCCTAACCATGACAATTTTCTATCAAATCATTATGGCCATTGTTGTCAATGCTAAAAGGTAGCACTCTTGCTCTTCTACCTCTACTAACCTCATTTCCAAGATTATCCTTCATGTTAATTAAAGGTGAGGATGGTGTGTCAACTTCAACTTCCTTAATAAATTTGCCACTAGACTAAATTTCTCTCAGGCTCTTATTGATTTATGGATCAAATAGGAACAAATGAGAGTGAGAACTACATGCCATGCACTAGAATGATCTAAACTCTTCATACAAAACATCTAATTGAAGCATAAGGGTGAGACATTTATGCTTGCAAGCTTAAAAAAAATAAAGTAATTCAAAGTTCTAGAACTAGCTAGGTTCTAGATGGTTTCCATTCTCTAAAAATACAAGTTTTATGCAATGACAAACATTTTGGACCAATTACAAAAAGGTTTAATAAGATAACTTAGCCTAAAAATCATTGGAATGGACACCAAATTACCTAAGAAATTTAGAAAAAAGTTAGTCACTTGCTGTTACCCCATATGCCATGTTGCCATGGTGCTAACGCGATATTAGTAGGCTCATCTCCTTGTGCGTTGCACCTTTCACCATTGCACTATATGTGCAGGGTGCCTCCAGGTGCCTAAGGTGCCATTGATCTAGCATTGCATGCACGGTGTCAGGTGTGGTGGCTATTATCGTAAGGGTGTCCACCACACAGGCAAATGCACGTGTGGTAGTGGCACGGTGGCCAATTGTTCCTATCCTGCCACAGGTAGTATTTTTGCTCACTGTGCTTAGATGGCATGCCCGTTAAGATATGGTTTAGTGTTGGACATCCTTTCCTTAGCCTTTTTGTACTCTACTTGACCTTCGAGTGTCCATGTTCCTCAACGCTCCAATTTTAGCACTTTTTAGCCTCCTCTAGCTCAGACCACCATTGCCTAAAAAATGACCTCAAATGAAATTAAATACGAATAGCTTAAGCACAAGTTAAGAGCTAAATGGATAGACAACATGAGCACTCAACAAGCCCTCGACTAAGTTTTCTAAAACATGAAGCGTACTTGTTTTCCTTAACATAAGCATCATTTTGTAATTTTTCAAAATAAGGGGCCTAAAAGAACCCTTAAATCCATTATAAAAACTAAAATAAAGGGCCTGAAAGAGCCCTAAACTTCATTGTGACTTAGTGAAATTCCTTTTATTTCATCAAAGAAGCTTACATCCTAAGTATAGTAGGGACATAGGTTGTCTAAATGATAATTCGTTGGTAGCTTTCAGCCATAAGTGTCTAATAATCTAAAAATATGCTACCTAACTTTCTTACTTATAATGAAGAGGCCATCCTAGTTAGACCTTAACACACACTACCTAAGGTTTTTTCTAGTTAGCTTTAACTTTGTGAAAACTATCCCTCTACTTGGGTTTTGCCCAAAAATAAATTTTAGCATATTTTCTTAACTCTTTGGCTAAATCCAGTTTTGTGAGGTGTTTATCTAGTTCACAAAAAATTTTCCCAACTACATTAATAAATAATGTGAATGTGTCAAATCTCTCTTTCCTTATAAATATGTGAACTCACAGATAAGTGCACCTATCATCAAAGTATAACAGTGTCAAAGTAGCAGGATTGTTTTTCCTAAAGAACGAAGTTTTCTACTATACTCAAAATTTGCTCTCTATTATCTAACAAAAAATTAAGAGGTTTGTTTTACTAATTAACAATGATTTAACTAAGTTAACCAAAGTAGTAAAAATAAATAACTAACTAACTACCAGTGGTGGAAAGTAATCAGACAATCAACAATAAGATACGTCATATTTAGAATTGAATCCCCCTAGAAATCTATTATGTTATTATTACTTTGGTTTAACAAGCATATGATTAACTTGAATTGTGAAGTGTCAACTAAATCAGATTAGCTCTCTGTTATTCCCATTCACTAACCCCTATTCTTAAGTTACCGATAGGGTGGCTAGTCCTACCACACTTCCTAAGAATGCAATTACCACTCTTATGACCCAACTACTAGGTTTCACCCTAGTTTGGAGGTATTATATCATGCCTATTATTCCTGGCTATGATAATGTCCCTTCTACCCAATGGTGATTCACAACAAATATACCAGATAGTGCCTGCACATGTTTATCATCATACATTAAATTAATAGGCTAGCTACTATTAATCAACACAACAAAGCACATTGGATAGATTATAAGAAAACCATAATTATATTAAACCAAAAGCAATAACAACCGCAATATCATCATAGGGTTTATCTATTCTAAGTATGAGCAGAGAATTTACTTCAACATGCAAAAAAATAAGCACAACAAAAAGAAAAAAAAAGCTAGGAAAAAAAGTCTTCAAATTTAAAAAGCTTATCCTCTAAGGAATCTTTGATCTAATGCACATTAACTGGTGTTGATCATTAGAACTGCCTCTACCAACCTTATCATATGAAAACTCAACTTTTTTCTTTGTATTTTTGCCTCATCTTTTCCTTTTTTTCTCCTCTTCTTTATGTTTTTTCATAATTAACTCGATAAAATCCTAATAGTAGGCAAACACAGTTTATGACATGGCCATGTTCAAGGTCACGTTTGACTCCTAAAACATAAAAATCATGTACTTTAGTGACATGGTTAGGAACATAGGCATCATAATGAACACGGGCATGTCTGGAATGAACATGGGCATGTTTATATTTAAAATGGGCATGATCCAAGCCATGTTTGACCTAATTTTTTCCAAAACTTGTCATTTAGCTCTAAAACTTATACAAAATCCTTTCTAACCCAAATAGAGTTGAAATATGACTTGAAAATAAAATATGAATCAATTAAGCACCAAATTCCAATAGAAACACATCAAAAGACAAGCAAACATCAATGAGAAAACATATAGAAAACATGTATAAATATAAATAAAAAGTTGGCCATTTGGTTTTTAAAGAGAGAAGCTCTCTTTTCTCTTTAGAAATTGGGGACTAGACATTGCTTCATGGTTAATTTCTTAGGGGTGGCTGATGCGGACGAATCCATGTGGCTCACGAGGCAAAGGTAGAGGAGGTAGGATGAAGGTGGGGGGATTTTATAAGGGATTTGGAGCTTAAGGATGCATCACAATTTGACAGTAGTAGTGATGCATATGGTGGAGTGATGGCTGAGTAATCGTCACCAACTAATCAGGATGATCAGCCAACATGGAAATCATGGGATTAGATCATTAATGAGTAGACTAAGCTGGCGACAACTTAGGGTTAGCATATCCTACAACCTTTGGGGTTTGAGTTTTCGTATGTGGAAGGGGAAGTGAATTTGGAGGTAGTCATGCTAAGTGATGTAGAGATTAACAAGGGATGCGTAGAATGGAAATTGACTTTGGCCGGTATTGTTGTGGAAATTGAGGTTTCGCCTGAGAATATGAAATGTTATGTTCATGCAAAGTGGAAGAATGTTGTTCCTCCCTTGGTTACGAAGATACAATCAGGTTTGTTCTTGTTTCTTTTCACATCTATGGTGGCGATGATGAAAATTTTGGAGGGTTCCTATGAATTTTATCTTTAAAAAGCCCTTGTTATTAAAGAAATGAGAAATAGATATGAAGCTAGATCAGGAGTTCTTTGATATGATTCTAGTTTGGGTTAGATTGCCTGATTTGAAGCTACAGTATTGGTCTCCAAGGATTATGAGTCAGCTTATTAGTAGGAATGACAAACCTTTATTAGTTGAATCTACCACCATTCATAAGACTCAGTTATCGTATGCTGAAATCCCAATGGATGTATGGAGGAAGGATGATGTGCTGCACTCCCTTATTATATAGAATATGATGTTCAGTATGAGACTCAAACAGTGCAATATGAATGGTGGCTAGTGTAGTATGGAATGTGCAAGAAATGAGGTCATTGTAAGGAAGTCTGTGATCCAAATATGTGGCAAAAGAAGAAGAAGACTGAACTTCAAGTAGCAATTGAAAGGTATGTGGCAGAGGATAAGTAGATAGGTACTAGTCTGGAGAATCAGGGAGTTAGTCTTAACATGTAAGCTAGTATTCGAGTGGAAGCTACCCCAGCAAAGGAAATTCTTCCAGTCACACAATTTAAGGTAGTAGTCAACCATAAATAGAGGCAGCATAATATGCAGTCCAGATTAGATGTAATCAATAGTTCAAGATAGAAGCTAATGCAAAAGAAATTAAAGAGGATTATCTTACCAAACTTATTTGACAAATCACAGGTAGATGAGTAGGCTAAGGTAATTGGAGATTATGGCTCTTTATCTCTTTTCATTCCTACTTGATATGGTGTTGTTGGAATGTTAGAAGGCTTAATAGTAACTTTAAACAAACGAAAGAGAAAAAATTAATTAAGAAAGAGAAAGATAAGTTTGTGTTCTCTATTGGAAACTAGAGTAAAATATCAAAAGTTTTATAGTATTAGTAGGGCCCTTTTTGGAAACTGAAAGTTCCTTAATAACTACTACTATGCCATTAATGGTAGGAATTGGGTATTCTGGGATAGTGAGTGTCTAGAGGTTCAAAAATTGTATATCTCTGATTAGTCCATTCATGTATTGGTGAGAAATAAGATAGAGTTATGGTCATGTGCTTTGACTATGGTTTATGCTCATAATAAACTTCAGGATAAAAGGTTCTTATGGCCTAAACTTGTTCAGTATGCTTCTCAAATGGATGGTCCATGGATGATATATGGTGATTTTAATGAAATTAGAGCTTCTGATGAAAAGCTAACCAAGAGTATATGTTCTGATTAGGATATTACTAGTTTTAATGACTGCTGTCTTGCTATGAGTGTAGCTGATATTAGAAGTCTTGTACTTTTTTCACCTAGTGTGATAATCAGACCAGTGAGGAAAGAATTTACTATAAATTGGACAAGGTCTTGGGAAATAGTGCTTGGTTTGATAAGTTTCCTAGGGCCTTTGTTGATTTTAAATATATATACTATTTTAACCATTTTTTGGCAATTATTAAACTAAAAGCAGATAAAGTTCCCTTTCAATGTCCTTTTAAAATTGTAAGTATGTGGCAAGCTCATCCTAATTATAAACATGTTGTGACTCAGACTTGGAATAAATGTCAGGGTTAGGGGGGATGTTTGGCACTGTGTCTTGGGTAAATTGAAAATGGTGAAAAAGGGTCTTAAACTGTTTAATAGAGAGCATTATTCTGAGATTTCTATAAGAGTCTTGAAGAAAGAAAATGAGTTGGAAGAATGCTAGTGATGCCCCGAGGCATCTTCGTTTGTCGTCATGTTGACAGGTGGGGAGACTTCCTGAGGAGGCGAGCGCCTGGAGCTCTGGTTTCCCAGCTGAGTGTGCCTGAAAAGCTCAAAGAAGAGGTTAGGAGGTCCCCGGTTTGCTTTTCCGAGGAGGACCCTCCGACGCCCAAGTCAGTTTTCTGAGTGAAAGTGGAGGAAGAACACTAAGGGATCAAGTGTCTTGCCTGTTTTGTGTTTTCTCAGAGGGAGGAAAATGCCCATCCTTTGCCCAGTCCCATTTCCTAGTATTTATAGGAGTAGCTGGTCCGTTCAGATCATGACACGTGTTCGGTCGGATTTGATCTGTACTTTTGGACCTAGGGGACAGGCAGCCGTTTGCAGCCTCCTTTAGCCCTAGACCCGGACAGGTTGTGTCAAGACTGGGGCGGGTGCGGCGTGTCAGTTTGCCGTTCTGATGTGACGTGTAGGGCTTGTGGGCGACATGTCAGAGGCTCCTTAAATGCTTATATCGTACTCCCGAGGTCCCCTGGGCGAGGTCGCCCTTTGGTGCGTGCACCCTCTTCGGATTCCATCCGTCTTTTGGTGCGAGCACCTCCTTCGGGATCTATCCCATAGTTCTGGGAGTTCCCTTGATGAACACCTTCTTCGGGACTTATACCCATAGTCCGGTGATTCCCTTGTTCAGGTGTTTCTTGTTCGGGGAAGATCCTCTTCGGGGCTTCTGCCTTCGGGGAGATTCTTCCTTGCTTCAGAGAGATGGCTTTCTTACCCGAAGACGGTCAGTTTGGCCCCTCGATGGAGACGGTGTTATCCTCGGAATTCCTAACGAGCTAACCGAAGTCTCGAGCTCATAGTGTTTGACTTCGCACCTTCCGAGGTCAGTAAAAAGATCCTCTCTTGGGTGAAGTCAGACTCCTCGGCCAATATTCTGGCAGGGAGTTACTACCGAGGAGGCAATAGCCTTTGGCTATCAGCTAGTGTAAGCTAGCCCAGAATATTGGCAACAAAAGTTTAATGGATATATGGATTGAGGTTAAAGAGGATATTTGGATATTGAAGAAAGTAAAGGAAGAGTTCTATGCTAAAAAAGCTATAATGGATTGGATTCAGGAAGAGGATGGTAACACAAAATATTTCCATTCAAGAATGAAAAAGAGATTTGCCCAACTCAGCATTACCTGCTTGTTCGAAAAAAATGGCAGGAAGCTTTTATCAGCTCAAGAAATTAAAGATGAGTTGATTACCTATTTTGTTTTATTCTTGGTATTGCTAAAGATGAAATTTTACCTATTAATGACTATATTATTGTTAATGGACCCAAGATTTTACCTATGATTGGCCAAGCTTTAATTCGAGAGGTTACAACTACTTAATGCTATCAAGAATAACGGACCCAATAAAAGCCCTGGACTTGATAGCTTTTCAGTTACATTTTTTCATAATGATTGGGACATTGTTGGTGAGGTATAACTGCTGCAGTGGAAATTTTCTTTTAAAATTATGACACCTCCCCAACTTTATATACTATTGCACTACATTAAAATTATGACACCCCTCCAACTTTATATACTATTGCACTACATTTCATACCTAAACATTCTCATGCATCTAGTGCTGTAGATTTTAGACCTATTGCTTACTACATTGTGGTTTACAAGATTATTTTAAAGGTCTTAGCTACTAGATTGCAACGTGTGCTTCTTGAATTATTGAATGATAGCCAAGGGCCTTTTATTCAAAAAAAGGTTTATTATTGACAATGTGCTTCTCTGCCTTAAGGTCATTCTTGGATGTGGTAGGAGGAATATTAAACCTAGGATGTGCCTTAAAATAGATTTGAGGAAAGCTTATGATATGATTGATTGGAGGTTTTTGGAGTAATTTTTAAGGCACTTATAGTTCCTTGAATTGTGGGTGAATTGGATTATGGTTTATGTGTTGTCTTTTTATTTTTCTATTATGTTGAATGGCACTTTATACGGATGCTTTAAAGGAATGAGGGGACAAAGACAAGGAGACCCCTTATCTCTTTTGTTATTTGTGATTGTTATGGATTATCTTTCGAGGGCATTCAGTAAATTCTTTGATGAGGAGGTTGTTGGGTTTCATCCTCGTTGTAACAGAATTAGATTGTCAAATTAATGTTTTTTGATGATATAATGATTTTTGCTAAGGTTGGTATAGATGATTCTAAAGCGTTAAACTACTGTTTAGATCTCTTTGCTGCTTTTACTGGCCTAGAGATTAATGCTAAAAAGAGTTTATCATATTTTGGTGGGGTATTTGATAAAATGGAGGGCCAGACTTTGGATGTGTTACATATGTAAAAGGGGCTTTGCCTATTAAATATCTTAGGGTGCCTTTGGTAGAACGGAGGTTACATAGTAAACATTATGAGCCTCTAATTAAGAAAATTTTACTGAGTTTTAATAGCTGGAGTGCAAAAAACCTTTCTTATGCTAGGCATATATAGTTAATTAAAGAAATTATTTTTAGTTTACACTATTATTGGGTAAATATCTTTGCCGTACCAAAGGGTGTGTTGGATCATATTGAACAATTTTGTCAAGCTTGTTGTTGGACTGGAAGTATAACTCATAGAAGATATCCTGTTGCTTGGGAACAAGTCTATGTACCAAAAAATAAGGGGGATTGGGGATTTTTAATTTACATGCTTAGAGAATTGCTAGCCTTGGGAAGAAACTTTGGAGAATAATTAATGACAAGGATAACTTGTGGGTAATGTGGATTCATGCATACTATCTTTGTGGGGGTGATGTTTGGCAAGTAAGAGTTGCCAATGATGTTTCTACTATTTGGTAACATATTTTGAAAGTCAGACCTTTGTTTGTTGGGTTGATTAGTGATGGGGATTGGTCTTGTGTCAAAACTGGTACGTTCATTATGAAACTTGCTTATTTGGAAATGGTGGAAAACTTTGATTCTATGAATTGGCATAAGAATGTGCCTAAACATTGTGTTATCTGTTGGATGGATTTTCTAGATAGATTGCCTACTTTGTCTCATTTGACTTGCTTTCTAAATGTATCCTCTACTAAATGCTCATTTTGCTTGCATAAGGAAGAAACTCGAGATCATTTGTTCTTTGTTTGTCTTTTTTCCCAGAGGATCAAGCGAGTACTTGTGAATATGATTAAATTGGGGCAGGCTCTTTTTCATTGGAATAATTATGGGTGTGGCTCTGTAGAAATGTTTAAGGTAAGACGTTGAAATCTGCTATAAGAAGGGTATGTTTTGTTCCGGTAGTATACTTTGTGCGGCAAGACTAAAACTTCAGGATTCATTGTCAGTAGAGGAGAAAGCTGGAGGTCATTTTACACTTGATTATTATTGTTATTCTAAAAAATTTTAATTCTACCATTGATAGTGTTTTTACATAGTTTGTATGCATCTGATTGTGCTGTGCAACACAGATGCTAGGTTTATTTTCTCTTTTTATTTTACATTAGGCTTTGCCATTTACTTTGTAGGCCTCTGATCTTTATGTTACTGACGTTAGGCAATTTCTGATTAATAAAGTGTGCACCCTCTATGCCCTTTATGTTGTTTCCACAGACAAAAAAAAAACATATATAAATGTGAGCGTATCCTATTTTTTCCTCACATTAGAACTTTTGCTTGCCCTCAGTCAAAACTCAGAAGAAAAATTCTAAAAAAGAAAAATAAAACCATACTCTTGAGCAAAAGAAGGATTAAAGAGGATTGAAACTTTAAGGGCCTTGAGAAATTAACAAGACTCCCAAGCATGCATTACCTTCAACCTAACACTTCTTAAAACAAAACAATTTAAAGGAATCAATTCATTCTCAAGCCAACAACCCATGTCTCTTGAAGCATAAGAAAAACATCAAACTTTCATGCAAAATAAAAAGCACAAACCATACTAAGCCAAAGCTTACTATGCACAGCCATTCAAACAATAAAATGCTAGATATGGGCCAATAATTGAACTTTTCACATTCTTTTCTTTTTCAATCATTTATCTTCATATTTCTTTTCATGTATTGTTAGATTTTGCAACAAGTGTACACTACATGAGCTCTATCTATATCCAAGTCATTTCTCAACATAATCCAAGACAATTTTTTTATCAGACTCATGCCTCTAGCATCTTTTTGAGCTGTGATCAACTCTTGTTTTAGGAGAAGACCCTAACCTACTTTAACACTAAAAACAACATAGTAGCAAGTTATTCATGCAATTTTTTTTAGTTATTCAACATTCAACCACATATCCATCAACCAATTCTTACCACTTATCCAATATAGAAACTCAAAACTTAGCATGCTTTGAACACGCACTAAACATAAAAACTTGATGCAAAAAAATAGCTTTTAAAGACCATCTTCCACTAGCTTGCTAATGAATTGCAAAAATATTTTAAAAACAATTAAGCATAAAAGTAAAAAATTTTAAAAATCACCTACTTGATCTTGAAGTTAAGAACTTAAGACATTAAATTAACAATCACTCTCCATCAATAGGAACATGCTCAATAGTATGATTGGAAAACAATTAAGCTTCAAAAAGTTAAAAATTTTCAAAAAAATCACTGAAAATTAAAAATTCACTAAAAATAAAATAAAAATTAATGCCTAAACTACCCATTCCTTCGCATTTAATCTATAAATTTCCCTTAATGTACAAGCATGGAAAACAAAGTGAAGAGAAAGAGAGGTAATAGAAATTGATACTAAGCTGGAAAATTCAATTGCTTGATGTGCAAGTCAGCATTCGAAGAGATCCATGAAAAGTTTGATCTAGCTACGGGTTCAATAGGAAGGCTTCCATAAAAATAGAAAGGATTATCAATAACAAAAATATGATAGAAACTAACAAATAGAGGAACTAAAATGGAAATATAAAATATGAGTAACCGGCGCTCCAATAACAAATGTGTAGCAGAAACTAAAGATAATAAAGCAGATAAATTAACATCCATAATAGCATAAACATAAGGAAAATAAAATAAGTGTCCTGAGATCCATCAATCTTCTCCCGTTAGAGATGAGCATAGGGGTGGAGGGTTGGCAATGATGGTTAGAGTAGTCATCATCTATATAGGCTCAGCGGGACCATCAGTAGTCCCAATCTCAGACATCAATTCCATAACCATAGAATCTGTCGCATGCTCTCTGACCTCCTCAATAGTAACAACCTCATCCTTAACTATCTCAAAAACCTCTGCTCTCTCTATAACATCTATTCTTTTGGCCGACTTTCCCTCTAT
This sequence comes from Aquilaria sinensis, assembly GCA_005392925.1. NCBI lineage: Eukaryota > Viridiplantae > Streptophyta > Magnoliopsida > Malvales > Thymelaeaceae > Aquilaria > Aquilaria sinensis. The sequence goes on along the minus strand of SMDT01003006.1, from coordinate 82,759 downwards.
TGCTACTTCAACAACAACCTCCTCTTACTGATGAACAACATCCACAGTAGATGATATGATGGTAGCTGCCTCATTTGTCTTGTCTACTACTCACTAGGTCTCATCCCTCTGATCTTGGCCCTACATGCTAGGTGATATTTGAAAATAGTTGGTCGAATAGTTGTTCTATTGGGATGATGAAGGAGGAACATAGTTAGAAGTTTCAAGAACTCTGGAACACGTGAAGTAGAAGCACATGGCTTCTTCTACACTTAAACACCTCACCTTGACAACAAAAATAGGAGTCTCAACTTTAAGCAGCGTAGTAGTCATCAACTCAAGTCTCTCCATGATAAATGCCTGCCTTTGCAAGATCACCGGCAAAGTGGGTGCCATGGTACCAGAAGAAATGAATGGAGCCTGAGTCTTTACATTGGCCTACTTCTTAACCTGAATCTTCTCTTGAGTCCTCAAAATAAAACTTGAAAAGCCATCTGGGAGAGTTGTCTTCTTCAGTTTTCTCGTTGACTTAAATGAGTCCAAATTGGCTTGCTCAGGCCTTAGTACCTCAGTAAGATGTCTCGCTAATGGAAGTGGACTGAGGTTCTATCCAAGGGGGCCACAATCATGTGCCTTTCATTTAAGTTCTGGCCCCAAACCCTTCCTAACCCAACAGTTACATGCCAATAGACACATACTCTTCTCCATATCCAATAGATCCCATAAGCCTCTTTGATTTTTTTAGTGTATGGATCTTTTTCTTCTTCTCCATCTCTCCCCAGGAAGGCACAACATTGTTCTAGTAATCTTCTTGTTTCCATTTTTCTTGGGTGAATTCTCTTTTTTATCTTCTTTTAGTTGCCTACTCATTTTTCATGCATGATTTTTTTTGGGATTATTTTTCGATGATTCTTTCTCTAGGCTTAACTTGATTTGGGTTTTTGGGTTTAAAATTGTTGGGATTTAGGGAAAAATCTTGTATGCATGTAAAAATTTAAGTGAGTAATCAGATAGTGCACATAATGAACAGATGGTGCCATTAACTTGGATGCCTTCAACACCTTATTCTGGTAGATAGCCCATCATCGATGATCTCATGCCAAAACTCATAAGCAATAGGGGTGGTGGTACCAAAATCATAGAGTGAACCTCTGTGCTCATCAAACTTGATATGTTCTTGGGTCTATAAACCATACTGCCACCTAAACTCGTTGATACTCATCATATATCTTTCCTTGCCCATGTGAAACTTGACTGCATCCTCCATGGTCCAATTGATATTCTTAGTATCAAACTCCAAGGTGCTTAGAAATTGAAGAGTAAGCTTACTGTAAACAGGCTCCTGATAGTTGAACATTAATAACAACCCATCGAACTCAACTAGGGCCCAAATGTCATAAACTAAACCAAATTGGGCGAGAGTATCCTAGTCAATAACTTTAATGGCCTTGAAAGGCTTCTCTATTAGCCTCTCAAATTGCTCTTGTTGGGCATCCTCCTTAAAATTGAGAAGAGGATTAGACTTTTTTTATCCTTTGTGCCAATTTCTTGGTGTGGATTGGTAGTTTCTCTTGGTGCTTTGCCATCTTGAAAAAGGCAGAAAATTTTCCTTAATGTAGTAATAATTCTCAAATCCAATTCAGCAATTCCATAATTATGAGAATTATAAAAATTGACTTGAAATTCCTTATTTAAAGAAACTTAACTTAACTTAGGCATCAAGATGATCAGGTGTTCTAACCAAAGCTAAATGCATAACCATTCAAGGAAAAAAAATCAATGTAATTCAAATTCAAGCTCTTTATTCTTGCTCAAGTAACCTATCCAGTATCACACTAAAAGACTACCAAGTCCTAAAATCAATTAAATTCTAATCCAAGCAATAATAGCAAGCAATTCTATGTAGTCAATTAATCAAATAAACATCCATTCAAGTTGAACAACTTATAAAATTAGCCATGCATATAAAATATTTCATCAACCATTGCAAACCAAACTTTAATGTACAATACAATAACCAAACCATTCAACTTTCACAAATCATGCTAAAAAATTAGAACTAACTTTAATGGGGATAACAAAAATCAATCATATAACTCAAATAACTCTTACCCATTGCAAGAAATCACCAAGATCATCCTTAAAACTCAAATAAACTTAAAGAGAGAAAGTTACCTCTATGGAGGGAAAAGTGAAGACATAAGGAAGAAAATCAATAATCCAGGATAGAAAGAAGGTCCTTCAATGGTGGAAAACCTTGCCTGGGATGTAAAGAAGCTAGGTTTTCAATTTAGGGGCTTTGGGAAGGAGTTTGAGTGAGTTTCATATGAAGTGGGGAAGAAGAAGCATGACTGCGCTTAAATATAGGTGAGACACGGTCTTGAACATGGGTGTGTCCATGCCTGTTTATTAAATCTTCTCAAACATGCTTCAGAACAAGGCCATAATGCTGATTGTGTTCCAGCTCTGAACCCTAAAGATTTTAGAACACTGAGCTAAAACAAGAGTTTGAACACGGGCGTGTATATGACCATGTTTAATGAACATGCCTAATAACCCGGTCGTGAAAGCAGTCTTGTTTGGTGTCTAGACCTCAAAATTTTGGAAAATAAGGGAGAAACATGGGTTAAACCATTTTCGTGTAAATGACTGTGTTAATGAAACAAGCTTAGAGGCATAATCATGACATTAACCATGATTTAAGTTTAGAACTAAAACCTTTGAGAACATAAAAGAAACATTTTCAGACATGGATGTGACAAAAATTGTGTTTATGCACTTATGGACATGGCCGTGTTTCTAGGCATGTTTAACTTCTAGATTTTTTTTATTCTTGGTGAACATGGCGAAGAACATAAGCATGATATAATTTATGTTGTGTGACATGCTTAAAAACATGGTCATGACAAAATTCGTGTTTGGCTACTGTAACTTAAATTAAAAATTCTCTAAAAAAATCTATTTTTCAGAGCAAACATGAATGTGTTTAAAACCATATTTAGTTACAATGCCTTAAACATGGGTGTGTTTAAATGTGTGTTTATGTTACGACCATCACAAATGGGAAAACTACAGTATAAAGGCGTAACGGTCCTAAATCATTATATACATACTTTTCAACATAGTGAATAGAATATGGTGGGCAAAGTGGATAATTTACACCCCTTAAAAAGGCTCACACAATTGTTTCTTGGCCCTCAAGAAAGACCTAAAGGATTGCTCGTTTCACAAGTAACCTATGGACGTTATTGTAAGATTACAAAAATTTGGTACTTAATTGCACAACTTTTAAAAAAAAGCTTTTGGAGGGATTTGGATGGTATGAAAGTAAATTTTGGGGGCTAAATTGAATAAAGGTAGCAAATGCAATCATTGAAGAACATAGGACAATTAGGTTTGCAAGTGTCCACAAAATAATGTAAGAATGAAATGATCTTTGACATAGGTCAAATGTGGTGATTTTCAACATTATCATACCTCTTCCATGTTTGGATCATGTAGTCAATTGTGGGTAAAAAATTAGGTGAAAATGCTTTGCTTAAGGCATACTTATAATGACCTAAGTGGGAGTTAAGGCTAAGCTAAGCAAACTAAGGAAATATCTAGATTTATTTACATTTCCTTGCTCATTTTTGGCCTTAACCAGGAACCACCTCTTCCTTATCTCCTCCACAAGCCTCCATAGCCACCATAGCTCAAGCTCTCAAGAGAAAACAAGAGAAGGCAATCGAATCCATCAAGAAAGAGAAAAACCCTGGTTTTCGGGTTTATTGAGCATCTCTTGGGATTTTCAGCCGTCAAAGCAAAGGTAAGGGTTTTATGTTCATGTTTCATGTTTATTTAGTGTCCTAAGATGATGATCAAGTAGCCATAAAGCTAAGACTATGCTTGGAAGAAAGTTAGAGATCTATGAACCAAGTTTAGGATAAGGGGGAATGTGTGCCCAAGGTTTCGGGCTTAGTGTGCTTATGCATAATGATGGCAGTGTTTACAGGGGTTTCTAGAGCCCAAGTTAATATTAACTAAGCCCAATTAACCTCCTAAGACCAAGCATTAGCTTGAGTAGGGCTATCATAGTGATTATATATTATTTATTTGATTATTTATGCACTAACCCTAATATTGTGTTTAGGGATGATTATTCAGTTTTTTTGGTTTAAACCGAACCAAATTAGTCAGTTTATTCAGTTTTCAGGTTTGGATGATAAGAAACGAAACTAACCAAATTAGTCTATAAAATTGAATTCAAACCCAACCGAAATATTTCGGTTCAATTCTGTTCAAACTGAATTAACCAAAAAAAATGGAAGTGAAATTCTATAAGAGATGAAATGAGAGAGAGACATTGGTTTTCTTTTTAAATTCCATTTAATATAGAAGATTCATTGTCCATGGAAAGAAAGAAAATAAGAATCCAAGCTAATTTAGGTTACTTGGTAGCTTTATTGTTCATGGAAAAAAATCTAGTATAAACAATTTCAGTTAATTCGGTTGCCGAATTAACCGAATTCCAAAACTGGAACCGAATTTTTTATTATTCGGTTTTAATTGAAACTAAAATGAATTACTGAATTAACTAAACCAAAATTTTAAATTATTTCAATTTTTTCAGTTTTTTTTATTTGAACCGAATACTGATTACCCCTAGTTGTGTTACTGCCAACATTGCATTTGAAGGTTGTTTTGTTTGTTTGTGCATTTGGATGGTTATATTTGTGTATATGTGCTATGTTTTTGTGTTTTTATGTATTTGGATTTTAAATTTGTAGCTGAAAAATAAGTTCTTAATGATAAGCCCTTATGAAGTTTTCTTAAAGAGACTTACTCCTTTTTGTCTATTTCATAAGCACCAAAAAAAGATCATTCAAACTAATAGCTATGGATTAAATTTATCTATGAAATTTTAGGTATGTTAAATGTGTGCTTGTGGACTAGAAGGTTTGAAGATTTTTTAGGCATAATTGGTATTTTTGGTAATAGTACTTTCTACCTTATACAGCAGCTAGTCCCTCCAAATTTCTGGAATGCTTAGTGCTTTTGAAGCTCCCCAAGAGGCCTAGTGTACGTATCAACTAAGTTATTACATGTATGTAGTGCATAAATGCATTTAAATGAGTTGGGTATGATGTATGTGTGATGTGTGAATGATAGATTGACTAATGAAAAGTAGTTGGAAGTGTTTGTGCAATTTAGTCCATATAGTGCTTATGGGCTATTTTGAAGAGTATGGTGTCTGATGCATGTGTAATGACTTAAAATTTAGGGAAATGGTTTCCCCATGTGTCTAAGACTTGTATGGAATTGCCCAGGTTGGTTTTGCAATTGGAAATAAAGTGCATGAATTTGATGAGATTTTGTATGGGCGTTATGGTCACTAGTTGCTCAAAATTAGTACCCTGTACTCGAATTGCGATAACTTGTTGTACATAATGAGTTTGGCTATGAAATTTTGACGACACTTAGAAAATTTCAAGATAAAGAATTTGGATTTTGAATCACTAGATTTGGTGCTTTGTAGCCAGAGTTATGACCTATCAAATTTGGATGATTGTGTTGGATACTGTTCATATGGTCATTTCTACCCAGTTAAGTACAAAATCTATAATTGCAAACTTAGATGCATTTAATGTCCCAAACATATTTCCTATAAATTTTTAATTGTATTGAAGGGTTTAAAACCTTTAGGGAATAGGTGGAAATGGGCAGAATTTGAGTTGGACACGGTGTAAAAGTTTGGACACATGAATGGGCACCAAAGTGCACCAAGTGTGCATATAATTGTGCTTGTGCATGAAATTTTTCATGAGTGCCATATTGACATGAGATGAGGTTTTGGCCATTTTCTTCGTTGAAACATGATCTTGTATTTGAATATATGTGTGATGGTTAGACCAATATACACATCTTTGCAAAAAGACCAAGAAAGCCGCTTGGATAATTATAGTGGGCATATTCTGCTTAGCCTATATGACATGCATTGCCTAGAGCTTAAGCTCACTAAATTTAATCAATTTGTTTAAGTACTCAGAGTGGCAACAGTTTAGTGATTGAAACTTACAAAAATCTGCAAGCTTACCCATAGTTGAATTCGATTTTTTCTCTTTACCTTGAATAAATATTTCTTCCTAACAATGACCTAATTTCCTACATCAAAGCATAGAGCATAGAATTACAGGACAATCAAAATAAAATGAAACTAATAAAAAAAAATTAAAGAATGAAAAACATGAATAAAGGGAAAATAAAAGAAAAGAAAAACTATTGCTGCTTAGGTTGCCTCCCAAGAAGCTCTTAGGTTAATGTCATTAGCCTAGCATCTTCCTTGATAGATCAAGGAGGCTCTTCCTTCCTCTCTAAGGCCTTGGCATCTGCATGTCCATCTACCTTAGAAGATTGGATTATAAACTCATCTTGGATTCAGCTTGGTATTGGCTGATAGAACACCTTTTGGCCTTTTAGAAACATTTTAGCAAGTTGACCCAGTTGAGTCTCAAAATTCTACATACTTGCTCCCATATTTCTCAGCTTTGACTCAGGTACATCAATCTTGGCATTGGAATGTTACATTCACTTAGAGAGTAACTTTCCATAGTCTGTCTTCTTTCTTGTTGTGGTATAGGCTGAAAACCAGGTGGTTGTTGTTGCCTCTGATTACTCCAAGAAAAATTTGGATGATTCCTGCATCTTGGATTATAAGAATTGCTGTATGGACTATTCTATGGCCTTGATGGATTAGCAACATAGTCTACTTATTCAGATTTGCTCAACCAATCCTACATGTGGCATTCATTGCTTGAATGTCCTTTTTCATAAACTTACATTGCATCACCAAAGCTTGCTTTTGACTAGTAGCAAAATTTCTTAACTCCCTCATCAAAGCTTCAAATTGATTCGCTAGAATTGTATAAGCATCAAAATTTTGAGCTACAACTGCTCTACTTGGTTTAATTATGGATGATGATTGCCATTGATAACTATTCATAGCCATCTCCTTAGTTAAATCCTATGCTGCTTTAGGAATCTTGTTGTTTATGGTACCATTGGCTGCTGCATTAATCATCCACATGGAAGCATAATTCATACCTTTGTAGAACATTTGCACTTGCACCCATGTAGCTAATCCATGATGTGGACACCTTCTCAACAAATCCTTGAATTTTCCAATGCTTCATATATTGTTTCAGAATCCATCCAACTAAAAGGAGAAATATCATTACAGAACCTTTCAGCCTTAGGTGGAGGAAAATACTTGAATAAAAATTTCCTGGCAAGAGCATTCCAAGTCATAATAGAACCTCTTGGAAGTGAAGTCAATCATTGATTTGCTCTTCCTCTTAGTGAAAATGGAAATAACCTTAATCAAATGCTATCTTCATTGGCTTTATCAATTTTGAAAGTATCATAAATTTCCCAAAAACTAGCAATGTGAGCTTTAGTATCCCTATCAACCAAACCGTCAAAGTAAACACAATTTTGCACCATCTGAATAATATTTAGATTAATCTCAAAATTATTGGTATTGGTAGGATGTTTAATGATACTTGCTTCTATCGCTTCAAGAGAGGGCTTAGTGTAATCAGACATAGTCCTTGCTTGATTAAGATCTTCCATGCTTTAATGCTCTTAATTTTCTCCTTGTTTTTCTGCCTCAGGATATAATGGTTGTGACTCAGTACCTTTTGTAAAAGTGAAGTTTTCTCAAAGTTCTATCAATTTCTAGATCAGCTTCAATCACTTCACCAAGAAGGCTACATGTCATGCACAAAATTTCCTACAAGAAAAGAACAAAAAAAAGCAAACAAAAAAGAATGAAAATTGAAAGAAAAATACTATAATAAAATAAATGGTTAGATTAATAAAGATTAATGTTTTAGGTAGTAATCTCAACAAATGTTCCCCGACAACGGTGCCAAGAGGATGATGTGTTTTTCTATTTCTCAAAAACTCCTTCCACTACACTAATGAATAATGTGGATGTGTCAAATGTCTCTATACTTATAAGTATGTGAACTCACAAGCAAATGCACCTATCATCAAAGTATAGCAGTAACAAGTATTAAGGTTGTTTTTCTCAACGAACCTTGTTGTCTACCATGTTCAAAATTTCTCCCTATTATTTAACCATCAATTAAGAGGTTTGTTTTACTAATTAACTAAGAATTAACTAAACTAACCAATGTAATAAAAATAAACAACTAACTAACTATCAACAGTGAAAAGTAATTAGATAATCAACAGTAAAGAAATCTATTGTGTTATTCTTATGTTGGTTTAACATGCATATGATTAGCTTGGACCACAGAGTACTATCTAATTTAGATTAGTTCCCTATTAATCCTGTTTATTAACCCTTGTTCTTAAGTTACCGATGGGGTGGCTTGTCCTATCACACTTCCTAAGAAAGCATTACTAGTCATACGACCTAAGTACTAGGTTTCACCCTAGTCTGGAGGTATTATATTGCACCTATTATTCCTGGCTATGATAATATCCCTTCTACCTAATGGTGTTCCACAACATATCTACTAGATAGTACCTACATATGTTCATCATCCCATGCCGAATTAATAGGCTAGCTTCTATTAATCAACACAACAAAGTACATTTGAAAAATAACAAGAAAACCATAATTATATTAAACCAAAAGGAATAATAATCACAATATCATCCTAAGGTTTATCTACTCTAGGTATGAGTGGAGATTTAGTTCATCATGTTAAAAAATGAATATAATAGAAACAAAGAAATGCTAGGAAAATAAGTCTCCATCTCTGAATTACTTTTCGTCCAAAGAATCCTTGATCTGATGCACATTAATCAGTGTTGATCATTAGAACTACCTTCAGTAGCCTTCTCCCATGGAAAGTCAACTCTTTCCTCTATCTTTTTGCTTCATCTTTTCCTCTTTTCCTTTTGTACTTTTTTTTTTATAAATTAATTTGATAAAACCCTAACAGCAGGCAAACATGGTTTGTGACATGGCCATGCTCAAGGCTGTGTTTAACTCCTAGAATGTAAAAATCACATACTTTAATGACACGGTTAGGAACATAAGTGTGACAATGAACATGGGCATGTCTAGAATGAACACGGGTGCGTTTACATCTGACATGGGGCATGATCCAAGCCGTGTTTGACCCAATTTTTTACCATACTTGCAATTCAACCCAAAACTTGCATAGAATCCTTTCTAACCTAAATAAAGCTAAAATATGACCTAAAAATTAGATGTGAATCAATTAAGTATGAAATTTCAGTAGAAAACATCAAAAGACAATCAAACATCAAGGAAAAAATATATAGAAAACATGTATAAATATGAGCCTATCATTTTGCCTTGAGACCTTCTTCATAAGCCCTAAGGTCAAAGATTTGGACTCAAAATGAAAGTTAAACCACCTCTATTGGGATGAGAGCCTTTATCAATAAATTAGTATGAATAGGCACTCTCCTATTGGCCTTCTAGAGTGGTGGCTCTCCTCATCACTGGTGTATGAAATTGACATTGTTGGAGTTGACTGTTTGATGGAGGATGGCCTTAAACAATGAAGGGAGCTAAGGGAAGTCCCTGTATTATTTTTGGGGGAGCCTCTGATGTTGAAGTTAGACATATGAAAGAGGAAAGTTAAGGAATGTGAGCACAAGAGAGAAAAGGATGGGTAGGGTTACCTCAATTATGGGGAAGTTCTAAGAATTTATAGGGCAAAAGGAGGACAAGGTTGGTCTACTGCATCCTAGATGGGTTAGCTACATGCCCAATTGAATCCGAAATTCTGAAACCTGTACCCAAGAATGTCCTCCTGCCAATTGGTTATCTGCACCTACAACTGTACCTCTAACATGCCACTTGTTTTAGCCCTCTTAGCAAAAAGCTCAGTGAACTAGGTAAGTTCATAAATCTCTAACTTAAATACCTTAATTAGAGGTAAACTAGCAATATCAAGAAAGTCATTTAAGTTTTAGTTGGTAATAAGTGGATTATGGCACTAGGTTTACCTAGGGGCAAAATGATAATTTTGCATCTTAGAGGTTCGTGATGAGTTCCAAAAGTTAACATAACATTTTCAAAATAAAAATCCAAGTTAATTAAGTTTTTGTTTTAGTGTTTGAAGCATTGGTTACTGTTTGGGGATGGGGTTCTTCTGCAAAAATTGAAAAAGTTCAGGGAGGGAAGCTTTTATTACTTAAAGCTAGTGGAGGAGGTTGTTTAGGTACTATTCCTTCATCCCTTTTTCTTCATTTTTGTTGCCCTATCCAACCCCCTCAATTTCTTGCTCAAATCAACCCAAAGTCATGGTTTCTTGGTGAAATTACAAGGTGTTTGAGGTGCTGAAGTAAAAGAAAGCTTGCTTTACTTTTGTTTTGTGGTTTTAATGCTTGATGGGGCATTTTCTTGGCTTGGGCATGTGTTTTGCTTGGATTGCTTTAATTTGATGCCATATGCCTCGTGTTTGTCTTATAACCTATAAAACCTAATGGAGCATTGTTCTTGGAGTGTGTTGCTTAATCTTATTATATCTTCTAAATTAAGGTAAGGGATTTAGTTATTTGTGTGCTAAATGGATGTATGTGGTTTGCTTATGTGGTCTATAAAGCTTGTTTTGGCAAGTTAGTGCATGAATTTGCCCTAAGAAGGTGCCCCATAGGCATAGGCGTCATAAGGAAACAAGAATTTTGGTTGTTGAAATTGATATGATTGCACCATATGCTTGGTGGGATCATATTGAGCTATTTGAAAAACATGTCAAAAATGGAAGAACTGCAAGATGTGATCACATCGCTCTTGGTCGCCAGGTTTGATACCTTGTAGTTTTTTTGTTGCCATAACATTTTACTCAGGTGTCGGATTAAGGCAATTTAAGAACTCATGTGAAGCTTAAAAGAAGGGCTACAAATTTTATGTTTTCACCCAGGACTCGATGTCCTTAGAAGGTATTGTATTTCCATCTTGAAGTGAATGCATTGAAGCTTAGAGCATGCTTGTTGTTGTTCCAATGGGCTTGAGGGATTTGGCATTCCTAGTTTGACTTGCTTAGAGTTTCCATGGATGGTTAAACATCAATTTAGTAGGGTGAATTAGGTAATGGTAGATAGCTGAGCACCTTCTGTGAAGGTTAGTGCACTTGTAATCTAGGCAAGTTTACTTGAGGTACAAGTGAGGACCTAATGCACTCTTGGTAGGAACATGAGGAGGATGCTTAGTACACTAGTAACTTTGGTAAGCTTATTAGCTTGAAACATTATGTGGAAGCCTAGCACACCTAAGTTAGGGTGGAAGCCTAGAACACTAATGGCCTAGGCAAGCCAAAAGGCTTGAGGCACTATATGGGGGCCTAGTACACCTAGTGTGATCTTTGGAACTCAAGAGAGGCATATCCACCATGTTTACCATTACAACAACCAGGGAAGGGTTAACTGGTAAGCTTTGCACACTACATCAGCAAATCAAGACTTGCTAGGAGCATGTTGGGGGTCAAAACTTGCTAGGCGTAGAGTGATGTCCATGTGAGGACTGGGTTGAGGACAAGCCCCAAGAGACTATGACTTCACTTGCTTTAAAAGCTTAAATACATCTTTATGAGCTTTCTTCTACTTAAAGCTTTCTTTCTTTTTAACAACTTCATTCAAGAGTGGTACAATGCTAGAAAAATCCTTCACAGACCTTCTATAAAATCTAGCAAGTCCATGGAAAGACCTTACCTCAGAAATTGATATAGGAGTTAGCCAATCTTGTATGACCTGTACCTTTTCTTGATCAACCTCCACACCTTTTGAACTCACAAAAAAACTAATAAATATCATACAGACAGTATAAAAAGAACAATTTTTAAGATTGACGTACAACCTTTATGCTCCTAAAGTCCCCAATACTTGTCTAAGATACTCAACAAGCTTATGCAAGTTTTTACTATAAACTAGGATGTCAACAAAGTTGACCACAACAAATGTTCCAATGAAATCTTTTTTGAACATGATTTATTAACATCATAAACGTACTAGGAGCATCAGTAAGAACAAAGAGCATAACTAGCCATTCTTAAAGACCAAACTTTGTCTTAAAGGCAGTCTTCCATTCATTCTCCTCACTCATTTTAGTTTGATGATAACCACCCTTAAGATCAACTTAAGAAAAGATAAAAGAACGATTTAACTCATCAAGCACGTCATCAAGCCTAGGGATAGGATGTTTATATTTTACAATAATTTTATTGACTGGCTTACAATCCATGCACATTCTCCAAGTTCCATCCTCCTTTGGCACTAGGATCATAGCCACAACACATGGAATTAAGCTTTCTCTCACATAACCATTGGACAACAAATCCTCCACTTGCCTTTGTATTTTCTTTGTCTCATTGGGGTTGCTCCGATAGGTAGCCTTGTTTGGAATGGGAGTTCCAGGAATGAGATCAATTTGATGCTCAATTCCCCTTAAAGGTGGTAAACCACTTAGTTTATCCAGGAACAAATCATCAAACTCCTGTAACAAAGATAAAACAACACTTGGAAGCTTGTTAGTTAAGTTACTAGAAAGAAAGAAAAACTCTTTGAATAGTAAAAAAAGCATAGGCGTTTGTGCTCTTAGGGCTTTCTTCACATCATTCATTATAATCATTAAGCTTTCTTTTCTTTTCTCAACTTTCCCCTTTTGATTTTTTCACATCACTCATCTATGATTTTTTCTCAGCTTTTTTCTCAAGTTTCTTTTACTTAGGCCCTCATTCTTCCCCTCATTTACTTTTTGCTTGACTTCACCATGAATTTTTCTTTGATCCTCCATGACTTGTTATGGTGTGAATGGTGCTAAAGTAATTGTCCTCTCCTTGTACTTGAATAAGTAATTATTATTGAATCCATCATGGGTCACCTTCTTATCATATTGCCATAGCCGACCCAGAATGAGGTGACTAGCCTTTATAGGTACAACATCACATAGAACTTCATCTTTATATCTCCTAATCCTAAAGAACATTAACATTTACGTTGTCACCTTGATCTCATCTTCATTGTCGAGCCCTTGTGGCTGATATGGTCTTAGATGTCTTGATTTAGAAAGCTACAACTTATTAACCAAGGTAGCACCAGCAACATTAGTACAACTTCCACCATCAATAATCACACTACATACCTTTCCTCCAATGTACCACCTAGTATGGAAGTTATTCTTCCTTTGATCATCATTCTCTTTGATTTAAACATTCAAGGACCCTATTGCCACAAATGATACTCCTTCTTCCACATATTCTACATCAGTATCATACTTGAATCCAAGTATACCTAAATCATCATGGTCTTCTTGATCACTTTCATCTATAATGATCTTGTGTTTATCATTCAACACCATGGTTCTTTGGTTGACACATTCTCTTGTAAAATGACCTTTGCCATTGGACTTAAAGCACACTTTGTCATGATTTTTAACAAGGTTTTTAGAATCAAAAGTACCTTTCTTAGGTCATTGTGGATTGCCTTTGAAAGGTGTCTTAGCATTGCTTTTAAACTCCTCATTCCTTAGCTCATCTCTTCTTGCATCATTGGCCTAAGCTTGCCTTGGACAAGGGTTGGATTTTGGTGGATTCCTTATTGCGTTTTTTTTTCAATTGTTTTTCCATCTTTATGGACCTAAGCACCATGTCCTCTACCTTTTCATACTCATATAAGTCAACAAGGTTAGCAATTTTAGGATTTAAACCATGCAAGAACCTACCCATTGTTGCTTCTCGGTCCTCCTCCATATTAGCACTCATCATTAGCACCTCAAACTACTTGAAGTAATCTTCCATAAACCTAGAACCTTTTGACACCTTTTGAAGCTTTTGGTGAATCTTTCTTTGATAGTAGTTTGGCACAAACCTCTTTCTCATAAGATTCTTCAATTTTCCCCATGTTTGGATTGGATCTTTATGATTTTTTTGCCTAGCTCTCACAATATGCATCCACCAAATAAATGCATAGTCTGTAAACTCTAAAGTGGCAAGCTTTACCTTCTTTTCTTCTGGATATGTGTAGCATTCAAAGATAATCTCCACTTTGGCCATCCATTGAAAAAATGCTTTTGGATTAATTCTTCCCTTGAATTATGGTATTTGCAACTTGATTGTGTTAAGATTTGGATCTTTTGTAGGCTGCCCGCTCACAAGCCTCATTGGTGGCGGTTGATGGGTGCCCTCAATGTCCTAACCTTCAAGATCATATTGCTCATGATTAGTTGTTGGAACCCTCATTGGTACTCTTTCAGCATTTCAACCTAAGATCGCTCTTATAAAAGCTTGTTGAGAACTCAACTCTTTTATTCATTTTTCCTGCCTCTTTTACCTTCATTTATTCTTTTCTAGCTTATCTAACACAACCTTGAATTCTGAACACACATCTTGAAGGGTGAATTGGTTAACCTCCTGTAGACCCCAAATTGAATCTTTAGATAGCTCTTCAAATCAAAGATCCTTGCAAGATGCTCATTTCTCTCAATTTTGTTAGTAAAAAGTTGGTTTTACAACCAAATCTTCCAAGTTCTAAAAGAGCTCTTCCAAAGCACATTAACACTATTGAAAATCCTTCAAAACCTATCAAACCATTCTTAGAAAGAAAGAAAATAGGAAGGAAATCAATGGGAAGTGATGAAAATAGGATGTTCTTACACAAAAAGATATCCCAACCTTTAAAAGATTGTTTCTTACTGGAGATAATATTTCAAAGCCTCAAGATTGTTTCTTAATGCAAAATAAAATAAAGAAAATCAATACTTGCAGTAAAAGCAAGGAAAAGAATGAAACTTGCAATAAAAGAAAGAAACTTAAATAGAATAAAAATAAAATTATTTTTGGTATTGTTTGGATATTTTGGATGTAAGACACACAAAAATTGTTGGATAACACTTTTAGAATGGCTGGAATGAGGAAGAACACAAGATGGCATGATTTGGCTAACTTGAAATACAAATCAAAGAATCTAAAAAAAATGTTAAAATAAATTAGGATGAATGAAACAATGAAAACTAAATTGAAACAAGGATAATTAAACATAAAGGAAGATAATTGGTCTTATTTTTGAAGTCTTGGTTCTGATACTAGTTGATGGATGCCTTATTGCCCAAGATACTTGAAGCTTTTTGTAGAACCGAATATAGCCCACCAAACTTGAGTCCAAGAAGAAGAAATTAAATTGGAAAGAAAAAAGGGAAGCTAGAAATTGAATCAAGGATGAGAAGAAGAATTACAATAAAAGAATTAGTAGAAACTAGATTGGAAAAGAAGAATTTAAAGCACTAACATGCCAAAGAGATGAGAAAAAATAATGAGAAGAAGAATTGCATAAAGCAACTTGTATTCTTATTAATTTGTGTGTAAACCAAAAATTACAGGCCCTATTTATAGTATTCTAAGATAGGGTAACTAACCATGCAAAGTTTAGATGGACTAGGTGTTAGTGTTGTGCCCAAAAGCCAGTCATGAGATGATTGTATTTTTCCACATTGAGTCATGATATTTTATTAAGGCATTAATCCAGCAATTATGTTTGTTGTTTTGTTCCTGCGTAACTTAACAAACATAATTGTAACCCTAGAATAATGATATTCTTAAAAGTCCCTGGTCTAGTATTATTGTGGAGCGGGTTGCAATAATACATAACGACTAGCATATGTGGAGACTAATATGAGATATGTAGTCTACATATGGGTACAAGTTGGAGAACTTGTGTACTGGACCGACCCACCATGAGAACACTACATGGATCGTTATATGAGTGTCATAAGTGATTCCCATAGTGATCATGGTATATGTAGTCCTTCGACCTAAGATCATCAAGGTTCCCTACATGTGAGTCACATACTTTGATACTTTCCTTTGTTGCTCGTAACTGAGTGAACTTGAAGGAGGTCATTGGGTATGTCACATATCATGCGGAGGGATTTGTATGATCAAGATGGGATTTGTCCCTCCTATGTAACGGGAGTGATATCTTCGGGCCCCTTGATAGAGTGAGACTTAGAAAATGCATGGCCATGCTCGGATGAGTTGATATACGATATCAATGTCATCAGTTTAAGTTGGTCTACTCGGTAATCAAGAAACCAAAGATTGGGCTATACGAGAGTGACACATTCCATGTCTCGTGCTTAGTCTTGATATCTTGGACAAAGGGACAATGGCATATATCGGTGATGATCATAAAGGTTTAGTCGAATCATCGACAATCTTGTCACTTGGGTAGCAATGATGTGTTGCTAGACACCGCTCATTGCTTATGATCATAAATGTGATTTATGATCATTGCCAACGTGGTAAGAGCCTATTGGGTCGCACACATAGAGCTATTTGGATCATTAGAGTGCATGGGCTAATTATTTGGGTTATGGTTTCACTTTAATTTCGTATTAATAATGGGCCCAAGAGTTGAGCCATTATTAAGCCCGAAATTAAATCCTAATTGGATTAGGGCTTTGAAACCCATTAGGCCTGGAAGTTGAGTCTCACTATAAATACAACTTTTAAGTGAGAAATTCGCAGGTCTCCTTGCCCTAGCCTCCCAAAAGGACAGCCGCACTCTTCTCTTGCAATTCCTTGGAGGACGCAAGCTAGCATTGCGAGCGCAAGAGAAACGCATCTGCCGGGACGTGGTGGAAGCGTGGTGATCCCAAGAGGCTCGTGTGGATACCATAGAGAGCTTGAACACGTCAACTGTTCAGGTTTTGTGATTCGACTCTACAGTTGAGTGAGAGATCTCAACCAAAAATTAGGTATGAAAATTTTCGAACACCCGGTTTACCCCGTTTCACTTGGATCCTGGAGGGTTTCAGTTAAATTCCGCTGCGCTGTTTGGCTCCCGAAACCCAACACTAGGAACGCTAAATGAAGGAAAATTGAAACAAGGATAATTAAACATAAAGGAAGATAGATTGGTCTTAGTTTTGAAGTCTTGTTTCTGATACTAGTTGATGGATGACTTATTGCCCAAGATACTTGAAGCTTTTTGTAGAACCGAATATAGCCCGCCAAACTTGACTCCAAGAAGAAGAAATTAAATTGGAAAGAAAAAAGGGGAAGCTAGAAATTGAATCAAGGATGAGAAGAAGAATTACAATAAAGGAATTAGTATAAACTAGATTGGAAAAGAAGAATTTAAAGCACTAACATGCCAAAGAGATGAGAAAAAATAATGAGGAGAAGAATTGCATAAAGCAACTTGTATTCTTATTAATTTGTGTGTAAACCAAAAATTACAGGCCCTATTTATAGTATTCTAAGCTAGGGTAACTAACCATGCAGAGTTTAGATGGACTAGGAACGCTAAACGAAGCAAAATTACTAAACTTGGTTTGACTAGGATTGTAAAACACACTGTAAACATTCTT
Organism: Aquilaria sinensis; assembly: GCA_005392925.1. NCBI lineage: Eukaryota > Viridiplantae > Streptophyta > Magnoliopsida > Malvales > Thymelaeaceae > Aquilaria > Aquilaria sinensis. The sequence continues at coordinate 65,427 of SMDT01003006.1, read as the reverse complement.
TTTGTATGTAGCTTGTGTGGCCTAGGTAACATGTGCCACAAATCTCATCCTTAGCCTAAAAATAAGTAAAAGAAACTAAATAAATGAGAAACATTTGGAACTAAAGTGCCAAAACACAAAAAAGTGTGGATGAGGCTCCAAAAGGGATGTCGGGTGCACCCGAAGGGGCCCTTGGGGCTCTTGCTTCTGCCTCTATGGTCCCGGTAGTTTCTAGTTCTTTCTTTAACTTTTATCTCTAGTTTATTGATGAAAATGACTAGATTTGGGTCTTGGAAACCTTTAGGCTCCTTGCACAATTAAGCTTAATGTGCTCCAAGATGAGTGCCTTTAGTGCTTCTTACTTGAATTTGGACTTCTTCATTATGATAGGTCTAGAATTTATCACCAATGGTTCCTTGTGCATCATAGAAGCTTTTGTGCTTGATGGCCTTCCATCAACTATGGGGGTTTGGCAAAAAGGAAAGAGTGAAGGGAGTTGATTCATATTGAGCTTTCAGTAGGTAGCTATCAGTGTGAGGTTTGTAGAAAATTTTTTAAAACTTGTTATACTATCTTGCACTAGGAAACTTGAGTATAGAGAAAAGTGTGGAGAATTTGCAATTGGCAGATTCCCTAAAACAGGTTCAAGTAGTCAGGATGCTTCGGTAGCATTCACATATTGAGGATAATGGGGTACCACACCATAGTCTACAAGAACATGATTACGCAAAGGTGCTTCAGATTTAGTAAGGTTAGGCTAAGGTGGGGAATATAGTGAGCAGTTGTTTGTGTGCCGTTAGGCATGAGCACAAAGTACGACATTAGCTGTAGTACCTATATGAATGGTTGAGTGCCAAATGGGTTGTTGTTCAATTAACACCCCTTGATAGAGTTAATGGGGATACGTTGGCACTGTATCCTAATAAAGTGTCTTAAGGTGGGGAGATTCAATTTGCCGAACCAAATTCTCCAAAGTTGAAAGAATGATAATGCCCTCTTAGTGGAAATCTCGGTGAGCAAAATAAATTCATAAATCCCTAGATTAAAAACCTTAATTAAAGGTGAACTAGCAAGATCTAATAAGTTATTTAAGGTTTAGTTGGTTTTGAGTGGTTTGTAGCATTAGGTTTACTTAAGCTAAAATGGTAATTTTTACAACTTGGAGGGTTGGGACAATTCCCAGAAGTTAAAATAACATTTTCAAAAATGGAACTGAAGTTAATTAGGTTTTTTTCTTAAGTGTTTAAAGCCTTCTTATTGCCTTGGGAATGGGTGTTTTGAAAAAAAGTAAAAAAGTTTGGGGAAGGAAGCTTTTATTATTTAAGCTTGTGGAAAAAGTAGCTCAGGTATTATTCCTTCATCTCTCTCGCTTCATTTTCATATCCCTCTACAACCCCCTCAATTTGTTGCTTAAATCACACCAAAATCATGGTTTATTGATGGAATTAGAAGGTTTTTGAGGTGCCAAAGTGAAGGAAAGCTTATTTTCCTCTTTTTTTTTTGTGGTTTTGAAACTTGATGGGGCATTTTATTGGCTTTAGCTTGGTTTGTGGGTGTGGTAAGCCTTGTACCTTAATTTTTTTTCTTGTTTCTTAAGCTTTGTGGAGCTTGGGTTTTGCTTGGATTGCTTTAATTTGATGCTATATGCATTGTATTTGTCTTGGAACTTAGGAAACCTAGTGGACCATTATTCTTGGAGTAGGTAGCTTGATCTTGCTATTTCTTGTAAATTGAGGTAAAGGATTTAGTTATTTGTGTGCTAAATTTATGTATGCGATTTGCTTATATGGTCCACGAAGCTTGTCTTAACAAGTTAGTACACAAATTAGCCCAAAAAAGGTACCCCATAGGCATAGGCATTGCTATGAAGCATGGACTTTGGATGCTGAAAGTGATCCGATCACACCCTATGCTTGGTGCGATCATATCAAGCTGTTTGAGTGTGAAAAGTGGCTAGCAAGGCAAGATGCGATCACGTTACACTTGGTTGCTTTGACACTTGTAGTATTTTTGCCATAACTTTTTACTTGAGTACTAGATGTACCTAGCAGAAGGGCTACAACTTTTATGTTTTCCCCTAGGATTGGATGTGCCTAGAAGGTATTGTATTTTCATCTTGAAGTGAATCCCTTAAAGCTAAGAGCATGCCTATAGGTGTCCTATAGAGGCTTGAAGGCATTGGCATCCTTAGTTTGACTTGCTAGGTGTTTCCATAGATGGTTAAACATCAATTTAGTAAGGTAAATCAAGCAATGGTTGATACATGAGCACCTTGTGTGGAGGTTAGCGCACTTGTAGCCTAGGTAAGTTTACTTGAGGTACAAGTGAGGACCTAGTGCACTTTTGGTAGGAATATGATGTGGTCACTTAATGTACTAGTGACTTAGGCAATCTCATTAGCTTAGAGCACTATGTAGATGCCTAGTATACTTAGGTAAGGGTTGAAGCCTGGAACACTAGAGGCCTAGGCAAGCCTAAAGGCTTGATGTACTATATGGAGGCTTAGTGCACCCAATGGGTTCCTTAGAACTTAAGCAAGGTGCATCAACCATGCTCACTTGTACAACATTCAAGGGAAGGTTAAATGGTGAACTAAGCGTACTAGGGCAGCAAACCATACTTATTAGGTGCGAATTAGGGGTAAGAGCTAACTAGGCATGAAGTGACATCCTTACTAGGACTAAGTAGAGGACAAGTCCTAAAGGGTTGAAACTAGTGCACATTGAGTTTAGCGTCACACTGTATAAGCTCACAGTAGACTATATATTATATATATTTATGTATCGTCAATATTTTGTTTTTTACAAGTTAAAGGATCTCTCCGATTTTCACTTATGCTAGTGTTTGTTGTGTAGATAATATATCTATAGGGCCAAGAACCATTGAGAGTTATTGAGCTAGGCTCATGAGCTAGTATTTTATTTAATTGAATCTTTATGATACTAGTTTATGGTTTACTTGTTGGTTAAGTTATCATACTAACTATACCTTTGTTTGGCTGACAGTAGCTAGGATGACATAAGGGAGGACTATGGAGCTCACATGTTTTAGGTTTGATGCTGAGGCTGGAGCTAGTTATGGATTTCAATAGTTTAGTGTCAATGTTTTGTTTTTTAGACTAGTTTGCCTCTAATGTACATGGCTGAGTAGGTAAACTCTAGAGCTACTCTTGGTCTTAGCATAGCTTTCTTTGTTTGGGTGCTTGCATGTGTAGCTAAGTCTAGGTATACTTTGTATGCTTTGACTGCTTTAGTACTTGGATTTTTAGTGAAATGCCTTTACAACATTTTATTGACTATGTTTACACTTTATTACTCATTTTATTGTTTAAGCTCAAGCATTTACTCATGCTTGGTTTTATACTAGGATAATTAACTAGAAGCATGAAGCTTTTAATCGAAGTGCACGTAATCAATTAGCCAATTATGACTAGTGTAGAACATGTTCCTATAGGTTTTCTTGGAATGCCCATGAGGGGTTGTTGCACTGATTGAAGTATGGTTGTAACAGTTTTGTCGGGGGGTCCTAAGAAGAATGTGAACTTAAGCTAGTTGAAGTTTCCCGAGGGGAGCAGAGGTGCTAAGGTGGCTCTTCAATCTTAGGTAGATATATACCTTGGCTCATGACACTTATTGTGGTCTTTCTAATCATCCCAAGGTAATTACAACACCTATGTTCCCTATCTTTTGAGGTACCATTCTCACTGGATGCCTTCGGGCTTTTGTGGCTTGGAAGGGCGATAGCACTTTGGCCATTACATACCCCCCATAAGCTTGGTTGGAACTACTTCAAGCTTTGGCTTTCTCCTATGTCTAACTATGACTACTTGACAAAGGTGAATTGAGTTGCCGATGTTAGAAAGGAGAAATCATGGTATTTAAGACACAATTGAAGGTCAAATTGTGAGTTCCACAGTATTACCAACAACCAGCTTCTGAAGAATACTTATGCACACTTCAATGCTTTCCTCTACATGTTTAGCATGTTTATATTAGAGCCTCACTTTATCCTTTTCATGTAGTACTACAAACTTCACCCCCTTCTTGAATGGGTCATTCTATCACTGGCTTCCCTAAGGTATAGAAATCAAGCCAATTGAATGATTTCATCTTTGTTTTGTATGTATTTTTTAAATATTACTGCTCTTAGACACTTTGGCTGCCTGTTTTGGCTTTTTATGCATACCATTTTCTCAGGCTATCCATATGCCAAGTATTTTTTTAGTCAATCCCAAAGCTATATTGAAGTTGGTAGACTTCGGCTTTTACCCCATGGGAAGGGCTTCATGGTTCAACTTCAGCTTTTTGGAGTACTAGCTCTCCAACCTTTATTCCCTTAGGTTCCACCTTTTGATCGCCTATGATAGCTACCTTATTTTAGAACGCCCTTCCTTAGAGCTTAGCTATCTCCTTATGTTCTTCAATTAGGTCCTTTGAGCAAGCATCATTGACTTTGATGAAGTTTATGCACATTTAAAGTTTATACTTCCCTTTTTTGTGGTGATTACCACATTACTTGGTAGTCTGGATATTTCACCTCTCTTATCACGCCCCCCTTGATATGCTCATATTTATACATGTTTTTTTAGATGTTTTTCCCTAATAATTGATTGTCTTTTGATACATTTTTTTTTGTAGGAATTGGTGCTTAATTAATTTATATTTTTTAAGGCATTATTTCAACTTTTTTTTATAGACAGGAAGGAATTTGCATGCATTTTGGAGCTGAATTATAAGTTTTTTAAAAAATTAGAGTAAACATAGCTTGAAACACGCTCATGTTAGCACCAAACACACCCGTGTTACCCTATCATAACCCCATGTTCAGTGTCATACCCATGATTCAGACTATATCATTAAATGTTCATGAATTTTATGTTCTAGAGTCAAGATGTGGCCTTGAACAGAACCATGTCACAAATCATGTTTGCTTGCTGTTAGGGTTTTTTTCAAGTTATTTCTATTGAATGAAAAAGAAGAGAGAGGAGGTGGTGAAAATATAGAAAAAGAAAGTTTAGGTTTCAAGGTAGAAAGCTGCTAGATGCAATTCAAATGATAACCACCAATTAGTTCACCCCAAAGCAAGGATTGCTTAGATGAGAAAAATTTCAGACATGCAGTTTTTTGTTCTTAATTTTCTTTTGTTTCTGTTGTGTTTCTTTATTGGCATTATGGCCTAATTTCTTTGCTCATGCTTAAAGTAGATGAATCCTAGGATGATATTGTTGTTATGATTAACTTTGGTTAAATACATTTATGGTTTTCTTGCAATCTATCCGGTGTCCTTTGTTGCGTTGATTAATAATAGCTAGCCTATTAATTTAATTTAGGATGATGAACATATGTAGGTAGTATCAAGTGTGTTTGCTTTGAATTATCATTGGGTAGAAGAGACATTGTTATAATGGAAAGTAATAGACTAGCATAATATCTCTAAACTAGGGTTAAACCTAGCAGTTGGTCACAAAACTAGTAATGCATTCTTATAAAGCACGGTAAAACTAAACATTGTATTGGTGGCTTAACAATAGAAATTAGTACCGGTAGTAAACAGAAGTTAATCTATATGAGATAGTACTCCATGATCCAATGTTAACTATTGCCTATTGAACCAAAGTAAGAATAATGTAACAGATTTCTAGGGGGATTCATATCTAAGCATGATATATTGTGATTGTTGATTGTTTAATTTGCTTTTTGTTCCCACTAGTTATTTACTTATTTTTTTTACTCCATTAGTAAGTTTAGTTTAATTCTTAGTTAGTTAGCTAAATAATCCTTCAATTGTCGGTTAGATAAAACAGAGATATTGACTATGGTGGACAACTCTGTTTTGTGGGGAAAATGATCTTAATACTTGCTATTGCTATACTTGAATGATAGGTGCACTTGCCTATAAGTTCACATATATATAAGTGTAGAGGGATTTGACACATTTACATTAAAAATTGAATTAGTGTAGTGGGAAAAGCTTTGTGAACTACAAACATGCCAAGGTTTTGGCTCCACTGCTAGGGAACATTTGTTGAGATTGCTACCTGAAAGATTAATCTTTTTTAATTTAGACAGGATAAATTTCACCTGACATCCCTATTCTATATCCAAAGTTACTTATTCATCCTTAAACTATCAAATGTTGTTTAATCATCCTTAAACTATATCCAGTGTTGCTTAATCATTCTGTCATTTATCATACCATTAAAGATGAATGGAAAAGTGATGCGACATCAACAGCCACATCATTTTTTCATGTCACATCATCAACCACATCATTTTTATGTCCATCCTTAACAGCTGTGATGGGTGACAAGATGATTAAGCAACACTGGATATAGTTTAGGGATGATTAAGCAACATTTGATAGTTTAGGGGCAAATAAGCAACATTGGATACGGTTTAGGAATGGTTGGTGGAGTTTACCCATTTAGCCATTTATTTTTGTCTAGTATTTTCATTTTTGAATCTTTATTTTATTTTTAGTTTGCTAATTTTTTGTTTTATTCTTGTATGAGAATTAATGCATGACTTGTAGCCATCCTAGAGAAGAGGTTAATGCTAATCCAAAAATTAAAATAACTTTGGGAGACTTCGCTATACAAGGAACATTGAGTTGTAGCCACTACCTCTTGAAGTAAAGCAACATGGAGAAAATCAAGAGCAGTCAATCGTGGAAGATCGTAATCAAGCAAAGACTATGTCTAGATATGCAAAACCTTTTCTTGAAGGGACAAAATCCAATATTGTTAGACCTCCTATTAATGCCAACAATTTTGAGATCAAGGCAAATATTATTCAAATGGTGCAAATTTGTGTTCATTGATGGTTTGACAAATAAAGATCCCAATGCTCACATTACTAGTTTCCTAAAAATTTATAGTACATTCAAAACCAATGGAGCCAGTGAACATAACATTTAGTTAAGGCTATTTCCATTATTATTGAGAGGAAGAGCAAAGCAATGGTTTACTTCACTTCCAAGAGTATCTATTACCACTTAGAATACTATTACTGAGAAATTTTTGCCAAAGTATTTTCGTCAAACTAAAGCTACAATGTTTCAAAATGATATTTTTGCTTTTAGTCAAATGGATTCTAAGACATTGTATGAAGCTTACCAAAGGTTTAAGGACTTATTGGGGAAGGTGTCCACAATATGGATTACCTACATGGATGCAAGTGCAAATGTTCTACAATGGTCTAAATTATCTTTCCAAGTAGATGATTGATGTAGCAACTGATGGTACTTTGAACAATAAAACACCTGAAGTAGCATAGGATTTGATTGAAGAGATGGTGATGCATAATTACCAATGGCAATCATCATTTAGAATTAAACCAAGTAGACTAGCTGTAGTTCAGAATTCTGATACTTATTTGACATTGGCTAATAAAGTTTAACATCCAATTCATTTTAACTTAAGTGAGTCGACTTCAAAATGGTTTATTTTTATTCTTATATCTTTTTTTACTTGAAATTAATTTTACTTAAAAGTCAATATTATGTAGTGGTAATAATTCATTGAAAATACAATTTTTGTAATCTTACTAAATTTTTTATGAATTTTTCTAGTTTAAGGCATTGAAAAAGAAAAATTCATAAAAATTTAATAATCTCATGAAAATTTACTTTCAAATAGATTATTGCATCTACATAATATTGACTTTCCAATGAAATTAGGTTCAAGTAAAAAAAATGTAAAAATAAAAATAAGCCAATTGACTTAAGTTAAAATGAATTGGCTCTAAGCTTTAACGAGAGAATTCAAAAAATTTTCTACTAGTCAGAAACAAGCTGTAGTGATGGAATGTGAATTATGTGGAGAAGATCATTCAAGTCAGGATTATAATATGAATAATTGGATGAGCAAGACTAAGCAAGTGGATTTTGTTGGAAATCCACCAAGGACATAAAACAATTCATACAACAATATCTATAGTCTAGGATGGAAAAGCCATCCTAATTTTTGTGGAGTAATCAAAGGCAACAACAACCATATGGTTTTCAACCTATACCGCCATAAGAAAGAAGGCCGGCTATAGAAGAATTGATATCGAAGTGCATGCAACATTCTGATGCTTAAATTGATACAACTAAACTAGAATTAAGGAATATGAGAGCATGCACACAAAATTTTGTGACACTACTAGGACAATTAACCAAGATGCTTTTAGAAAGGCTGCAATGTACTTTGCTGGCATATAATCCAACCTTCTGTTAGAAGGTGGATGGTCACGTTGATGTCAAGGTTTTAGATAGGAAAAAATAGGCCCCTTGAATCATTAAGAAGGATGTCTAGCTAATGATGTTAAACCAAGCGCTTCTTGAGAGGCAACCCTAGCATTAAAATTTTCCATACCTTTATTTTCTAGTTAGTTTTTTGTTTCTACTTTTAATTCTTTATTAATAGTTAATTGTTTTAGATTGTCCTCTAAATCCATGTTATGTGCTTTTATGTGAGAAAATAAGGTCATTTTAGGAAGGAATTTCATGCAAAGAAGGGAGAAAACATTATAGCCATGATCAAGTAATTGTTAAAAGATTTTTAATTTATAAACCTTGAACACACCCTTTAACATGCCCATGTTCAGGGCCACGTTAATCAACATGGTCTCAAACACAGCATGATTGCACTTAAAAATGAATTTTCTCAAAAGTTTTTGAATTTAGTCCCAATAGGACAAACACGGTGATAGTCATGCCCAGGTTTATAACCGTGTTTGCCTAAAGTTAAAAATCCCAGAGAACAAACATTTTTAGAGACATAGTCATGAATTAAAATGTGTATACTAAACATGGGTTTGATCGCACCCATGATCAAGAGTGTGTTGCCTTTCTGTTTTCAAAAGTTGTAAACTTTAGTTCTTAAACATGGTTTTTTGCACGACCATGTTTTAAAGTATCTTTCATTAACACGGTCTTTTACATACCCATGTTCTAAACCATGTTAGACCTTTGTTATTAGAATTTTTTAGTTCCAGCTACCAAACATGATTTGTGTCATGGTCATGTTTGTAAATGTGTTCAGCCAACATAATCAGTATCATGCCCATGTTGTAACCCTTGTTTCAGTTTTGAGTGTTAAAAATTTTGGGTTTTAAATGTTGAACACAGCTTGTACCACAGCCATATAACAAAGTGTATTTGACAAGTTTTAATGAACACAGTCTTGAACACACTTGTGTTCGTGACTATGTCGTTCAAATATATAAGGCCTGTCATGATTTTTCACCAAAACCCTTACCCTCTTTGCATGGAACCCTTTCATTTTCCCCCTTAAGCCCCTAAGCTAAAACCCAGCTTTCTTACATCCTAGGCAAGGTTTTTCTTCATCGGATGACCTCAATTGCAAGCCAGATAGTTGATTTCAATTCTTGTTTTTCTACTTCTCACTCTACCAAGGTAACTTTCTTTCTTTAGCTTTATTTGAATTTTATGAATGATTTAGTTAAGTTCTTCCAATGGGTAGAAGTTGATACATTTAATTGATTTCTTACTTGTATTAAGGTTAGTTTTGAGTGTATGGCATGATTTTTTGAATATGGCTATTTGTGCTAAAAGTTGAAGAGTTAGGATACCAATGCTTGTAGAATTGATGAATTGTCTGTTATTGCTTGAGGTTTACATGCTATTCGATGATGTTAATTGATTGTTATTGATTCATGCTATTTATTGGAGCCACTTTGGAATTGCTATTAGAATTGAATTGTTAATGCTATAGGGCTTGGCAGTCTTTTAATGTGATGATGGATTAGGTTTCTTGAGCAACAAGAAGGACAATTGATATAGATTGAACTAATTTGTTTTCCTTATTTTTTATGCATTCAATCTTGGTTATTAAACCTGATCACCTTTGTTCCTAGGTTGAATTGATTTATGTTACATAGAGGTCTGAGATTTGGTAGTTTTTTATGGTTGGCTACCAGTATTTGACTGCCAGGAGCTGGTTCACAATGAGCTTACCATTTAGTTTCTCTACAACCTGGAGTTTCACATGAATAACATTAGTTGTACCGTGGAGGATGGAGTCTGATTTAGATTGGGAGAGATAGGCTACTTAATGAGTATTGATGAGTTTGGTTTGAGCTGTGGCTTTTATTCTCAGGAATACCTAGATTCTGATGAGCACCATGGCTCTCTATATGATTTTTGTAGTAGCACTCCCTACCTTGCTGATTTCTAAAGGGAGATTGCATATGATAAGGCTATTTATCATCTAAAGTCCTCTAAGGCATACAAGTTAAGGTCTCTTGAACATTCTATCTCTAGACCAGGGGAGAGGTTTAGAGTGGTGACAAGGAGGGAATTATTTTATCTTTATTGCATTACTGTGAGAGTCCATTGCCGCCTTGGTCACTCCTTTTCCTGGTGGGTTCTAAATATCACTTGCAAGGTAAGAAAATGGGTTATTGGCATAGGTTCATTCATTGATAGGTTGGAAAAGAACTTAGGTCACCTTCCAAAGGAGAAATATATTATGAAGTCGCTTCAATTGGGCACGGTTAACTTGGAGTCACTAAGTTTATGCAGATGTCGAAGAAGATTGCCCCCCATGATGGTTCATTTAGGTTTATGTTGAGGACGTGGGAGGATATTCAGGCCAAGTAGTAGGCCGCTCATGAGATCCCTGCCGCCTGCACTTTTGCGAATGGCGCTGTGTTGATCATAACTCTAATCCTTCATAGGCAAGATTTGATTCTAGAGAGGCTTGAGTTCATGATTGACTACCTGCTTGGTATTGATAGCAACCTTTTTGCTGTTAAGGCATGGTGTATGAGTTTGGAGGAGGCTGTGCAACTATATTTCATATGTCTTGGAGCTGTCGACCTTTCTGGTTATGTTCTTCCTTCATTATCATTGTAGGGAAATGATTTTGATGATTATTTTCAGGCACCCTCCAACATGGATGGTCAGGAGAATGGAGATAAAACTAGAGGAATGAGAGATGAGGTAGATGAGGCTGACACCATCATAGCTCCAGATGTTGATGCTATATGCCAACATGATGGAGCAATGACTGAGGGAGGTTCCAAAGAGGACGTTGTTGCTACAAAGGAAGAGAAAGCTAAAGAGGTGGGAGCACAGATCATAGAGGAGGATGCAACTTGAAAGAAAACTATAGGAGTGACTTCTGCTGACCCTATTATTGTGGAGCATAATACAGAGGCCAGGACTACTGAGGGTCCCAAGGCACAGACACAGATGATGACTGTTCCGAGTATTGCAGCTGATCTTCTCACCACTAGATCATGTTCAACAGGAGATGCTTTATGGATTTTAGGACATTCTTTTTCTTTCATTTATTTTCTTTTCATGCTTATAAATATTATCTACTTTATTTTCTTAGTTATGTTGGATATTATTGTTGGAGCATTGGGTGCTCCTTATGATTAGTCGCTTTTATATTTCCATTTTAGTAGTTATATTTCTAGACTTTATTACTATTTTTATTTTATTGATCATCTTTTATGTTTTTGTGAAAGATTTTCACTATTGAAGCCTAGGCTCAATTCATTTTTATGGATCTATTGGAATGATAGACTTATGAAACAAGCAATCAAACTTTTCAAGATGGTATTAGTTTCTAGTGCCTTTTTTTTTTAACTTTGTGTTTTCAATGTTTGTACATTAAGGGCAATATATATTTTAAGTGTGGGAGAGTGAGTAGCTTAGGCTCTAAGTTTTCTTTTATTTTTATTGAATTTATGAATTTTAGTAAATTTTTAAATTTTTTATCTAAAGTTGTGTTTTTCAATCATACTATTAAGCATGTTTTTTGTTGATGGAGAGTGATTGTTAATTTATTGTCTTGAGTTCTTAACTTGAGTAACAAGTAAGTGATTCTTGAGATCTTTCACTTATGTGGTTTATCGTTTCAAAAATATTTTTTTAATTCACTACCACGTTAGTGGAAGATGGTCTTTAGAAGTTGTTATTTTTGCATCAAATTTTTATGTTTAGTACATTGTTCAAAACATGCTAAATTGTGAGTTCTTATGTTTAGAATTATGGTAAGATTGGTTAATGGAAATGTGGTTAATTTTTGAATAATAATGAAGAATTGATAAGAAATAAGGTTCTATTTCACTATTTCTTAGTATTGGAGTAGGTTGGGGTCTTCTCCTAAGGCAAGAGTTGATCACAACTTGTAGAGATACTAGGGGTATTTGTATGATCAAAGTTCACCTTGAATTATGTTGAGAAATAGCTTAGGTATAGACAGTGCTCCTGTATTATATACTTGTTGCAAAGTTTGGCAACACATGAAGAAAAATGTTTGAAGAGGAAGAAAAGTGAATGAAAAGTTCAATCAATTGCCTATTTCCATGGATTATGATATTAATGGCTGTGCATAATGAGCTTCGATTTAGAGTGGCTTGTGCTTTTTACGTCATATAAAAATTTGATGTTGTCTTCTAAGCTTCAAGAGATATAGGTTGCTAGCTTGAGAATAAATTATTCCCATTAAATAATTTTTTTAGAAGTGTTAGATTAAAAGTGTTGCATGCTTGGTAGTCTTATTAATTTTTTAATATCCTTTAAGTTTCAATCCTTTATTCTATCTTTCTCTGCTCAAAAGTATGATCTTTTTCTATTTTATTTTTTTATTTTCATTTTTTACTTTCCAGATTTTGTTTATGCAGTTTACTTGAGGCCAGGCAAAAGTTTAAGTATCAGTGAAAAATATGATATACTTATATTTGTACATGTTTTCTAGATAATTTTTTCTTGATAATTGCTCTTCTTTTGATACATTTTTGGTAGAAATTAGTGCTTAATTGATCTATATTTTGTTTTCAAGTATTATTTCAGCTCTTTATGGTTAGGAAGGATTTTGCACGAGTTTTGGAACTAAATTGCAATTTTTTGTAAAAATTCTAGTATACCTAATTTGAACATGCCCATGTTTACACCAAACACTCCTGTGTTACCTTGTTACATGCCTATGTTCAACGCCACACCCATGATTTAGACCGTGTCATTAAATGTTCGTGATTTTTATATTCCATAGGTGAGACACAGCCTCGAACATAGATGTGTCACAAATCTTATGTTATGCTCATATGTATACATGTTTGCTATATGCTTTTTCTTAATAAATGCTTGTCTTTTGATGTGTTTTTTGTATGAATTGGTCCTTAATTTATTTTTATTTTTTTAGGCTTTATTTTAGCTTTATTTGGGTTACAAAGGATTTTGTATAAGTTCTAGAGTTGAGTTGCAAGGTTTGGCAAAAATTGGAGTGAACATGGCTTCATACACACCCATGTCAATGCCAAACACGCTTGTGTTTGCCCTAAACATGCTAGTGTTCAAAGCCATGCCAATGATCCAGATCTTGTCATTAAATGTTTGTGATTTGTACATTCTAAAGGTGGGGCATGGTTTTAAACATGGCCATGTTCATGATTGTATTCTCATGTTGTTAGGGGTTTCTCGAGTTATTTTTGAGATTTTAGAAAAGAACAGAGAGAGAGGTGCCTATAGTTGGCCAAGGCCTACCAAAGTTTGCCAAGAGGAGAAGAAGAGGCAAAAATACTCAATTTTAGAGTTTAGTTTTCATAGTAGAAGGCTTCCAGAGGCAATTCCAATGATCCATCTTGATTGGTTTGCATTAGAGCAAGGATTGCTTGGAGGAGAAGAATTTGGAGATGGAGTCTTTGATTCTTTGTTTTTCTTTGTTTCTATTGTGTTTTCTTTTTTGGCATCATTAACTAATTTCTCTTCTTAAACTTAGAGCAGATGAACCATAGGATAATGTTGCTTTTATGATTACTTTTCATTTAGTACAATTACGGTTTTCTTATGATCTATCCAATTTGCTTTGTTGTATTTATTAATAGTAGCTAGCCTATTAATCCAATGTTGGATGTTGAACATATGCAGGTGGTATCTGGTATGTTTATTGTGGATCATCATTGGGTAGAAGGGATATTTTCGTAGTCAAGAGTAATATATCAACATAACATTTATTGACTAGGGTGAAACCTTGTAGTTGGGTCACAAAACTAGTAATGCATTCTTAGGAAGCGCGGTAGAACTAGCCACCTTATCAATACTTAAGAATAGAGATTAGTGAACAAGAATAGTAGGGAACTAATTTACATGACATAGTACTCTACAGTCCAAGTTAACAATATGCCTAGTAAACCAAAGTAAGCGTAATGCAATGTATTTTTAGGGTGATTCGTATCTAAGCACGACATATCTTGATTGTTGATTTTTACTTGCTTTCCACTACCAGTAGCTAGTTGTTTACTCATTTGCTTTTATTGCATTTGTTATTTTATTTTAATTCTTAGTTAATTAGCTAAACAACCCATTAATTTTTGGTTAGATAATAAAGAGATATTAAGTGCAGTAGACAAATTTGTTCACTAGGAAAATGATCTTGATATTGTCACTGTTATACTTTGATAATAGGTGTGCTTGCCTGTGAGTTCACACATTCAAAAGTGTAGAGGGATTTGACACATCCACATTAAGAATCAAATCAGTGTAGTGGGAAAAATTATGAACTAAATAACACAAGTTTTTTGTGACGTTGTTGGGGGACATTTGCTGAGATTGCTACTTAAAAAAGTAATATTTATTAATTTAGCTGTTTATTTTCCTACAATATTTTTTCAATTTCTATTTTACCTTTAGTTTACTAATTTTTTGCCCTTTTCTTGTGAGAGGATTAGTGAATTACTCATAGCCATTTTGGTAAAATGGTGAACGTCAATCTAGAAATTAAAATAACTTTAAGGAGACTTGATTTTACAAGGAGCTCTAAGTTACAGCCGTAAGATCCTGAAGTAGAGCAACAAGAAGAAAATCAAGAGTAGTTAGTCATGGAAGATTGTAATCAAGCAAGGATGATATTTGAATATGCTAAACCTTCTTTTGAAGGAATGGAACCCAACATTGTTAGACCTCCTGTCAATGCCAATAATTTTGAGATCAAGCCAAATGTTATTCAGATAGTGTAAAATTGTGTCCAGTTTGATCGTTTGGCAGATGATGATCCTAATGCTCACATTGCTAGTTTCCTAGAAATTTGTGATAGGATAAATGCCACCTGTTGCCCCTAAACTATATCCCATGTTGCTTAATCATCTCGAAACTATCAGGCATTGCACCAATCATCTTCAAACTATTTAATTGCTGCTATCTCATCCTGCCATCCACCACGCCATTAAGAATGGATGGAAAAATGGTGTCACATCAGTGGCTACATCATTTTTCTATGCTACATCGGTAGCCACATCTTTTTTTCATCCATTCTTAATGGTTGTGATGGATGGAAGTATGATTAAGCAACATGCGATATAGTTTAGGGACCATTAAGCAACTTTTGATAGTTTCAGGATAATTAAGCAACATTGGTATAGTTTAGGGACAACTAGTGTCATTTACCCTTTGTGGTATGTTCAAAATTAATGGAGTCAATGAAGATAGCATTTGGTTGAGGCTATTTCTATTTCTATTGAGAAGAATGGCAAAGCAATGGTTGACTTCACTTATAGGAGGCTCTAATGCTACTTGAAATGCTCTTGCTATGAAATTTTTGTTGAAGTATTTCCTTCCAGCCAAGACTGCAAGGTTTTGTAATGATATTTTGGCTTTCAGTCAGATGGATTCTAAAACACTTCATGGAGCTTAGGAAAGGTTCAAGGATCTGTTGAAGAGGTGTCTACATCTTAGATTACCTATATGGATGTAAGTGTAAAGATTCTACAATGGATTGAATTATACTTCCAAGCAAATGATTAATGCAATAGTTGATGGTACCTTAAATGACAAACCACCTAAAGTAGCAAAGGATTTGATTGAAGAGATGATCATAAATAACTACCAATGGCAATCATCATTGAGAATTGAGCCAAGCAGAGTAGTTATAGTGATGAAAGCATTGACAAGAGAACTAAAAACTTTTTCTACTAATCATAAGCAAGCCATGGTGATGCAATATGAATTTGGTGTTGAAGGACATTTGAGTCCTGATGGCAAGGTGCAAAAATGGATGAGCAAAACTGAACAAGTGGCCTTTGTTGAGAATCAACCAAATCCATAAATCAATCTATATAGTAACACTTACGATCTAGGATGAAGAAATAATCCTAATTTTTCTTGATGTAATTATAAGCAACAACAACAACTTGCTTTTCAGCCTACACCACCTCAAGAAAGAAAGATTAACTATGAAAGAGTTAATATCTAAATGCATGCAACATTCTGATGCTTGAATTGATGAAACTGAATTGGATTTGAGGAATATGAGAGCAAGTATTCAAAATTTTGAAACTCAGCTTGGTGAACTTGCTAAGATACTTTAAAAAAGGCCACAATATGCTTTGCCGGCCAACAACAAGTCAAATCTGAGAGGAGAATATAATCCAACCTTCTATTAGAAGGTGGGGGGTCACACAGATGTCAAGGTTTCGGAGAGGAACGAAGAGCTCCCTTGAGTCGTCAAGAAGGATGTCTTTTCGACGATGTTAAACCAAGTGCTTCTCGAGAGGCAAGACAAGTTTTAAAATTTTCTTTACTTTTCTTTTCTAATTATTTTTATTTTCTAATTTATATTTTATTGTTAGGATTTTATTGTCCTATAATTCCATGTGTGTGCTTCTATGTATGAGATTTGGGTCAATTTGGGAAGAAACATTCATGAAAACACTGGAATCAAGTTCACGTAAGTATGAAAATTTTTTTGAGTTATAAAAGCTAAACACGGCCTTAGACATGCCCATGTTGGTGGTCATGTTTAGTAAAACAATCTCAAACACAACCATAATTGCATTGCAAAAATGATTTTTTGAAGAACTTTTTAAGTTTAGCTACAACAAGCCAAACATAGTTTTAGTCATGCCCATGTTCATGATTGTATTTGCCTCAAAGTGAAAATTCTAGAGAACAAACATGTTTGGAGAATGCCTATGATTTAAAGTATGTTAGCCAAGCATGGCTTCGGTCATGCCCATTGCTAAGAACTTGTTGACTTCCTGTTTTAAAAAAGCTCAAGCTCTAGATTTTAAACATAGCCCTTTACACGACCATGTTTTAAAGCATGTTTCACTAGCATAGCCTTTTCATGCCCATGTTATAAACTATATTAGTCCTCTACGTTTCAACATTTTTGAATCCAGACACCAAACATGGACAGTTGCACACCTATGTTTAGGAGCGTGTTCGCTTAGCACGGTCTCTTTGATAGCCATGTTATAACCCATATTTTAGCTTTGAGTTTTAAAAATTTTGGGTTTCAGAAATCAAACACAACCTGTACCATGGTCATGTTCTAGAGCATGTTTGACAAGTTTTAATGAACATGGTC
Source organism: Aquilaria sinensis (assembly GCA_005392925.1). Lineage (NCBI taxonomy): Eukaryota > Viridiplantae > Streptophyta > Magnoliopsida > Malvales > Thymelaeaceae > Aquilaria > Aquilaria sinensis. The sequence continues at coordinate 48,128 of SMDT01003006.1, read as the reverse complement.
CCGAACAAGCCCATGTTCATGACCATGTCGTATAAGTATATAAGGCCCATTGTGACTTTCACAAGATCATTTCCCCCTTAAGCACTAAACTCTTCCAATCTTCTTCCATAAGTGCCCAAACTAAAACGCTAGCTTCCTTACATCCCGGGCAAGATTTTTTGCCACTAGAGGACGTCATGTGTATGCCAAATAGTTGATTTTATTCCATACATCTTCACTTTTCTATCTCTAAAGGTAATTTTTTCTCTTTAGATTTATTTGAGTTTTAAGATTGATTTAGTTGATTTCTTACAATAGGTAGGAGTTATTCAAGGTATTTGATTGAATTCTAACTCTTATTGAAGTTAGTTTTAAGTTTATAGCATGATTTGTCAATATGGATGATGTTGGTTGTTGGTATTGGAAGTTGAAAATTTAGGAGGCAATGGTCTATAGAGTTGATTAAATTCTTGTTATGGATTTATGCTTTCATGAATTGGATGATGCTAGTTGATTATTGGATGGTTATACTATTAGTTAGAAGTAATTATAATTGTTATTTGAATTGAAATTTGAATGTTTTAAGGCTTGTTAGTCTTTTGGTATGATGGTGGATTATGTTGCTTGAGGAACAAGAAAGAGCATTAGTATGAAATGTATTGATTTGCTTTCCTTGGATTTTTATGCATTCAATTTTAGTTATTAAGCCTAATCACCTTTGTACTTAGTATGAATTGAATAATGCTATATAAAATAATTCAAATTGATTTAGGGCTCCAATTATTATGATTATGGATAGATATTGTTTTTGCAATAGGGAATATCTGCTACCAATTCCAAGACATCAGATGATGAAGGAGAGGATGAGCCCTGGTGGGAGTACGAATGGGATCATAACCAATTTATTTCTGCTTAGGCATTCCAGGTGCACATAGTGGTATGTTCATAGTTCACAACAAACCATTCCCACTACACTAATGAATAATTTGGATGTGTCAAATCTCTCTATACCATTAAATATGTGAACTCACAGGCAAGTGCACCTATCATCAAAGTATAGTGGTGGGAAGTACTAAGATTTTTTTTCCCAAGGAACTGAGGTTATGTACCTTACTCAACTTCTTTCTATTTTGTACTTAACAATTAAAGATGTTTATTTAACTTACTACTATGAATTAACTAAACTAATCTAATGTAGTAAAATAAACTAATAGCCATTAATCGGCAGTGGAAAATTGTCAAGACAATCAACAATAAGAAACCTCATATTTATAATCGAATCCCCCTAGAAATTCCTTTGTGTTACTTGTATTTTGATTTAATAGAATTGCGACTTACTTGAACTGTGGAGTATTACATAATGTAGATTAGCTCCTTATTATTCCCATTACACTAGCCCTATTCTTAAGTCACTGATAGGGTGTCTAGCCATAGCTCACTTCCTAAGAATGCATTACAAGTCTTACGGACCACTACTAGGTTTTACCTTAGTCCGAAGGTTTTATTTCGCATCTATTACTCCTGGTTACGATAAAATCTCTTTTATCTTAGGGTGATCCACAACAAACACACCGAATACTACCTACGCATGTTCATCATCCCATATTAAATTAACAGGCTAGCTATTATTAATCAACACATTAAAGAACATTGGATAGATCACAAGAAAACATAAAATCATATTCAACCAAAAGTAAATATAGTCACAAAATCATCCTAGAGTTCACCTACTCTAAGCATGAGTAGGAAAAAGTTTAGCTTATAATGCCATAAAATAAACAAAATAGAATCAGAAGGAAACTAAGAAAAGAATTATCCACAGCTGAATTTCTTCTACTCCAAGAAATCTTTGATTCGGCGTTCATAAAATGGTATTGATCATCAGAACTATCTCCTCCAACCTTCCTTCATAAAAACCATCTTTTTTCTGTGTCTTTTCACCTTCTTCTATGTGTCATCTCCTTTTCTAAAATAACTTGAGAACCCTAAAAATATGACAAAATGATTTGGTACATGATTGTGTTGAAGGTCGTGCAACCTTTCTGGAACTTAACATCTTGCCAATTTAAACGCGGTTTGGAATATAAGCATGTAACTCATACACAGACATGTAATAGAGTGTTTTAAGCACTACATAGGCATGTGGCAAGGTGTGTCTGCTCCAAAAATTTCACCAAAACTTGTAATTCAGCTCCAAAACTTTGTTGAAATCCTTCCTAACTTAAATAAAGCTAAAATATGACCTGAAAATGAAATATAAACCAATTGAGCACCATATCCTAGCCTAAACAAATTAAAAGATAATAAAATACAAGGGAAAAGCATATAAAAAATAACTAAATATGAGCATATCATATTTTTCTGCCACATTTGAACTTTTGCTTGCCTTCAAGCAAAAACTTAAGAAGAAAAATTAGAAATTTTCTTAAAACCTTAAAAACTATTAAAATGTAGAATCATTCTTTGAGCAAAGAGCTATAAAGAAGATTGAGACTCTAATTATCTTGAGAAATTAACAAGACTACCAAGCATGCAGCTCCTTCGATCTAACACTTTTCAAAACAAAACTATTTTAATGGAAACAATTCATTCTCAAGCCAGCAACCCATATCTCTCAAAACTAAAAGGATAACTTCAAATTTTCATGCAAAGTAAAAAGCATAAATCACACTAAGCCAGAGCTCATTATGCATAACCTTTCAAACCATAGACCATGCATTGGCCCATTAATTGACTTTTTTTTTTCATTTTCATTTTCCTTTTTCAACTTATTCTAGTCTTGTGTCAAAAAATTTTGTAGCATGTATATACTACAGAAGCTTTGTCTATACCCAAGCTAATCCTCAACACATTCAAACATGATATTTTGATCATACTTATGCTCTTTGCGTCTTTTCAAGCTATGATTGATTCTTTCCTTAGGAGAAGACTCCAACCTACTTCAATACTAAAAATAATGGAATAGCATACTGTCATACTTTACTTTACTCTATCAACAATTAACCAGAAATCCATCAACAAAACATTCCACAAACCAAGATAGATACTCAACACTTAACATGCCTTGAACAGTGTACTAAACATAAAAACTTGATGTAAAAAATAGCTTCTTGATACAATCTCCCACTAGCTTGCTACAAAATCACAAAAAAAAAATTAAAAGCAGATTAAGCACCAAAAGTGAAAGATTTGGAATTGCTTACTTGGTCTTCAAGTTAAGTACTCAAGACATTAAATTAACAACCATTCTCTACTAAGCATATGCTCAACAAAATTATTCAAAACAATTAGTCACAAAAAGCTTAAAAATTTTCAAATTTTTTTGAAATATTACTAAAAAAAGATATAAATAAGAAAAAAAATAGAAAAAAAGGGCTAAAAATGAAATCAACTCCCCCACAATTAAATTATACATTACCTTTACCGTACTAGCACAAAAAATAAAGTGAAAAAGAAGGAGTAACAGAAATTGATACCGCCCTTAAAAAGAAACATTTTAGATGTTTGTTTTGCAACTTGGCATCCTAAAAAGTTCCAAAAAGAAGGTTGATTCAGGTTTCCAATAAAAAATTCAAAGGCTTCCAAAGAAAATAGAAAAGATGATTAGTCACAAAATAAACTAAAAGAAACATTAGCAAATATAGGGACTAAAATGAAATAGTACAAAAACTAAACATAGGAGCAACCGATGCTCCAATGTTAAACATAAATAACAGAAACATGAAATGAGAACATAAAGTAAGAAAATAAGCAATATCCATACTAACATAGCCATAAAATGTAAATAAATGTTTTTGATTGCAATGGATCAAGCATCCTCGGGAGGTGAAGGATTGGCAAAAGTGCTCAGAGTGGTCATCATTTGTGTGGTTATAGTGGAATTTTTAGTAACCTTGACCTCAGTACTTATCTTTGTAACCATGGGATCAACTTCAGAATGTCTAAGCTCCTCGATGGCAGCAAAAGTAACAGTAGGAATAGTAGCAGTAGTAGAAGTAGTTTTAGCAGCTCTTTCCTCAACAACAATCTTAGTGGCGATCTTTCCTTCAATGGCTCCCTCAATCAGTAGTCTATCAGTGGTGGCCTCATTTCTCACCTCAACAACTCACTCGACCTCATCGACACCATCTTGGCCTTCTATACTTACCATAAACATGAAGTAGTTGGTCAAGTCATCATCATGCTGGGAGGATTGATGAGCATGACCTGAGGTACCGACATCATCATATTAATGAGAGTATAAGCATATCATTTCCTCAAACCTCAGTGTCCTTGCCTTAACAACAGAAAGGCAGGAGCTCTCTGCGAGCATTTGATCAGTCATGAGGTTAAGGTGATCCAACATAAGTTATTGCCTCTCAAATATAGCAAATAGAGTGAGTGGTCGGGCACTAATGGATTTAGATTCGACCTACATCATAGTAGTAGCTGTCTCCTTGTTATAGCCCTCCTAGTTGGATGCTCGGTGAGCAAGGTGAGTTCATAAATCCTTAGCTTAAATGCCCTAATTAGAGGTGAATTAGCAAGATCAAGCAAATTATTAAAGGTTTAGTTGGTTTCGAGTGGTTTAAGGCACTAGGTTCACCTAGGGGTAAAATGGTCATTTCACACCCTAGGGGGTCTAGACGAGTCCCAGGAGTAAAAATGACATTTTTAAAACCCAAAGCCCAAGTTTTAAAAGAGTTTGAAGGGGGCTTTATTGCTTTTTAAAAATTAGGGGAGGATTTGTTTTAGTCACTATTCATTCTCTTCTCTTGCAAACCCAAATCCCTCCCAAGCCTTCTTAAATTCTTTCTCAATTCTCTTCCAAATCAAGATTTCTTGGTGAAAAATGAAGGCTTTCTTGATGCCCATGGGAAGGAAAGCTTCTTTCACACTTATTTTGTGCATCTAAAGCTTGTTGTGGCATTTTCAAGCTTCGGCTTGCTTGAGTTCATGAGGAAACTCATTTTTCTTGAAGTTTACAAGCTTTTTGAGCTCAATTAAGCTTGGGTTTTCTTGGGTTTGTGCTATTTTATTGCCATTAACCTAGGAAAATCCTTAGTGGAGCCTTGGATTGTCATGTTCTTGGCTTGTGGTGCTTGATTGTCACTAGTTCAAAGCTAATTAAGGTAAGAGATTTATTATTCATACTTATTTGATGCCATTCAAAGCTTATTTGTGGTGAAATTCTTGTGAATTGGAACATTGTCATTAGTTATGGATGAAGGTATTCATGGTGTAATAATGAGGTTTCCAAGCTTAGTGTGATATTTGTATGTGTTGCAAGCTTGGAATGAATGGTGGGTTATGGCTTAGGAAATGTGTTTGGTAGGTTTCCAAAGTAAGAAGGTGTTCCCAACTTGTTTGGGAGCCTTTGGAGGCTTCTCAAGGTGCTTTTTGCACCATTTACGAGTTTGGGCTCAGGGCTCTAATGCTGTGGCACCCATTGGTGTTGTGGTGCCTAGAATATGTCAAAGGAAGCTAGAATGGTTGGGCTATGCCATTATAGCCCCACTTAGCACTATCGCCGTGCAAACCTTTTGGCCAACTACGACACCCTTATAGTTTTTCAGGCATAACTTTTTACTCAGGTGTCTGATTGATGCAATTCAAGGTTCCACACGAAGCTAAAAGGAAAGGATACCATTTTAATGCTTTTCCCAAGCATGAATTTTCCTATGGTTGGACTTATTGGTCTTTCAAATTGAGGGGAAATGAAGGTTAATTGTCCACAATAGAGTACCATTAGTTGGGTGAAAGGTTTAGTACCCTTTGGAAGCCTAGATGAGACTTCAGGTTTGAGGACACAATATGGGAACCCAAGTGTACCTGAGAGGGTTTTGTGGTCCTTAGAAATTATGAGTCTTACCATGATTGTTGCTACTCCACAAGAGTGAACCAAGTAATGATGGACAGGTATATGCCTTAAGTAAAAGTTTGTTGCACTTGTAGCCTAGGCAAGATTGCTTTAGGTGTAAGTGAGAACCTAGTGCACTCTTGCTAAGGTTTTTAGGTGAAAACTTAGTACAAAAGTGGCCTAGGCAAGTCTAAGAACTTGAGACACTATGTTGAGGCTTAGTCCACCTAGTAAGTTCTTTGGGACTCAAGCAAGGAGCATCCACCATGTTCACCTATAGAACAATAAGTGGAAGGTCATTTAGTGAGTTTAGCTCACTAGGACATCAACAGGCCAAGGCTTGCTAGGAGTAAGTTAAGGGGCCTAAACTCATTAGCATGGGGTGATGTTCGTGCCATTACTAAGAAGAATAGGAGTTTGAAGGGACTTGAATATATGCACATATGGAGGCCCTTATACTGCAAGCGCGCATAGTAGACTTTATATATATTATATATATATATGTGTCCTTAGTATTTTTCTTGCAAGTTGAAGGATCCCTTACAAAGAATCATTGATTCTTAATCCCTTAGTCTTTGTTGTGTAGATATGTTCCATAAGGCTTGCAACCATTAATGGTTGTTGAGCCAGTCTCACGAGCAAGTATATTGTTTATTTGAATCCTTGTGATTCTAGTTTGTGGTTTACTTGTTGGTTAAGCTATGTTACTAACTATAGTTGCCTATTTGGCTGATAGAGGCTAATGAAGCACAAGGGGGGCTTTGGAGCTTGCCACTGGGAATTGCTCTAAGGTGGGCGCTTAGTTATGGATCTCAGTAGTGTTGTTCAGTGTATAGGTTTCATACACAATTTTGCCTCCAATGTTCATGTATGAGTAGTGTACTCTAGAGTCGCTCTTGGGTGTGAGCATAGTCTATTTTTGCTTGGATGTTCACATGCAATTGATTATGTGTAGTTAACCACATAAATGCTTTAGATGCTTTGATAGTTTTGATGTTCAATTTTAATGAAATGCCATGGAAATTTTTTATGTTTTTGTTACTTATTTAATAATTTAAGTCAAATTACATACTCATGCATGACTACATCGTGGGATTAATTAACTAGTAGCATAAAGGTTTTAACTAGTGTGCATGTAATCAAATAACCAATTATGACTAATGTGGGACCAATTCCTATAGGCTTCCAAGCAAGCCATGAAGGGCCATGTCAATTTGGTATCAGAGCTCTATCATGGTCATTGGAGGCTAGGAACTAAGATCTAGTGGATTGTCCTTGTGGTAGGGTAGTTACTACTAATCAACATCTATGAGTTGTCATTTGGCTTTGGCTACAGGTTGTGATGGTGAAACTTGGTCGGTTGTCATTTGGATGACAGAGGTCCGATAATAAATCCTTGTAGTCTAGTGTGGCAACATTGGGGTAGGTAACTTGACTTGCTTCGAGGTGTAAGAAACACCTTGGTGTAGGTAGTTGGGATATGACCACCATCCTAGGAAATTGTTTTGGAACCCCAAACATGAGGTAGGCTACATGATCTGTAGGACTAGAAAGATATAAAAACCTTCAAGGTGGAGAGTGCCATCGAACTGGGTAGATTACTCCCAAAGTTTAAAGGGTTGAGCCCACCAATGTGTATGGGTTAGGGTACCAGAAATGACCTAAGGGTGCACGGATCGAGTGACAAGCACTTGGTCAAGCAGGCTACAAAGGAAAGCAGAGCACTCTTGAACCTTTCCTTGAGAATAGGAGCTTGGGGCTAAAACTACCAAGGCCTTAAGCTAGTATGTTGTGGCCTTTGGTGATCGCCAATGTAGGACCATCGGTGAATGGTCTAGGATGCAGTAGCCCTCAAAAGAGAGTTAGATGAGCTAAAGACACAAGACGGTAAAGTGGAGGTTGGCTCATCCAACCTAGTTGGAGCATGGGTGATATGGCCATAGTGCAAAAATTGGTTAAAGACCAAAGAGAAAAAATGAGTCATGATAAGGTGGGCTAAGGCCCAGGGTGCAAAGAGTGGACGACTCGTAGCTTGTACCTAGGAACTATTGCCAATGGTCCGAGTACTCATTAGACTAGTGTCATACTTGGGCACAGTTAAGTTAACACCAGCCTAGGAAGTTTGTCCCCAATTGCTATTGCCACAATGGGTCAACCTAGTGCACCAAAGCAGTAGTTCAAGCTTTGCTTCAATTAGCCAGGTAGTCGTAGTGAACTTGTGGGCAGTGCATGGCTAGTGTGAGGTAAGTCCCTACCCTCCCACTACTAGTTTGTTATTTACCTGGTAATTTCTGGTAGCAGTTACGAGCATAGTTTATTTTTCTTGTTGGGTAGTTTTAGGCAGAGTTAAGGGTTAACCCAAGTGCATTAGAACCTAAGGATGCATCAAGTAATGGGGCAATACCCGGGACCCTAAGACCTACTTGCTAGTGTGTGAAATCACATAAGTGAAGGCTTAAATCATCCCAAGGTTTTGTGGAGTCAAGGGCCATCGTGGTGACTTGTGGAAGAAACTAGCTCAGTAGGCAAATGACTAAGTCTAAAGTGGAACTAAGGATGCTATGGTGATCCCTTGTTGCTTTATGTTAATGCTAGTAAGTTAGCAAAAAATTGAACTGCCAAGTTAGAAATTACTAGGTGATGACAGGAAAGAAAAGTCTTTAGCCTTAACCCATTCGGGGTAGTGTTTATGGAGCACCTATGAGAAAGAGTTTACTACGACCAGTTGAAAGTTGGCTCACATGTAGCTGCAAGGTAAAGTAATCTCCTACCTAGTTGAGTACTATCCTTAGTAGTCCAAAGTACCAGTACTAGTATAGGTACATTTCTGCTTTGGTATCTATTAGTGACTCTGATAGTTAATGTGTTCATCATAGTAGAAGGAAGTCTAGGGTTGGAGACCTAGTTGGTGAGGATTTTGGTTAAGCTAGCTTAAGCATGAAGTTAGAGCATTTTACTTGACCCTAATGTGTTATAAAGAAGGGCTAGTGATTTGCGAGATTGGTTAAGCGCTAATTGGTAGGCTCACAACTCTAAAGGGATAAAACTGGCCTTAAGGTGCATAATTTGGTGCACTAAGCAAAGTTGTATTGAACAAGCCACCTAGGTGATTTCCTTTGGCCAACCACCTCCCGAGAGTAAAGTAAGTTGAATGGTGAAGCTTGTTGTCCTACCAAATAAGTTTATTTGAAATGGTGAAGCTTTAAGTGCATCTTTTAGATGAGAGGTTGGCACGGTATAGTCATGGTATGGTAGTTAAGCATGGAAGATGGAGATGGTTCTTTGTAACCATAGTGTAAGTAACGAATGGTTTTTAAGGAGATGCTTGATAATGTTAGAGGCTGGGAGGCCTAGTAGGCAGTCGAGGTGTCGAGTAAGACTGAAGGCTCATTAGAGCCTAGTGTAGAGGCAGACGTGTCTAGTCGGCTACCAAGCCAAAGATGCCTAGGTTGGCTTAGGATTGAGCTGGACTTTGCCACTCAGTTAAGGACCCTATAGCTACTTTTGCATGGGGTGAGTTTTGGTGCCCAAGAAGCAAGTGTACTAAGGATACACTCAAAGAGCTAATCCAGCATATGTAGGGTGTTAGACTTCGAGTACAACAAAGTGAAGGGACTTAGTGTGTAAGTTTGGGCACTAGGGTACTCTGATTGGATCAATGTAACTTCAAAACCTTTAACTTGGGTAGCATATCAGTAGCTTAATCACCAAGTGCTAGGTGACCTGAATCGAGGGGGTATAGACAAGGCCCAAAGGCTGTTAGCTGCTTGGAGGTCTTGGTACTCATGCCAGAAAGGTTTTCTATGGTAGGCATGTAGGTGTAAAAGACTTCAGAGTAGTGAGAGCTGTAAGATCATGTTGCTTGAGTCTTTATGAGTACTTTATCAACTCCACCAATATGCCTGATGCATAGAGGCTGTCTGAGGGGAGCATTGGATGACTTGTACACTAGGGTGAGCTGGGCTTGCAACTCTCTATAGTTCACTCATTTGGAAGAGCCCTAAAGTATAGTGGGGCTTGGAATGGAGTATGTCTTAAGGTGGTATTGGTGTATATGACGAGGCCATAGTACACTAGTGACACATTTAGTCTAGTGATTGTTGGGGAGTTGTTGGGTACCAAACCCACAAATGAGAAGCTGTAAGTGCAAGAGTTAGTGGACAAGTTTTGTACTCTTTAAGCTAGTTTACACTAAGGGATTTGGTATAGAGGTTTTGAATGTTGAACCCAAGGTGAGACCTTTCAAGTGTGAGTGTTAACAGACAAGTTTAACTTGTTAAGTTAGCTTACACTAGTGGGTCTAGGAATAGAGGAATGAATGAAGGAAGTTGACTAGTGCCGAGCTTTGAGTAACTTTTACTGTAAGGTTAATGGACAAGTTTTCAAAACTTGTCCAGCTATCTTGCATTAGGAGGCTCAGGCGTATAGATTGGTGTTAAGGAGTCTTGGAGATAGGGTTACTAGGATGAGTTCAATAGTTAGATAACTTTTAGTAGTAACATGTTCTGAGGGTAGTAAAAGACCATACCATAGTTTTCAAGAATAAGTTCCACTAAGGTGTTTCAGACTGTGTAAGGCTTAAGGTAGGGAGACCAATAAGCAATTGTTTGTGTACAATTGGTGTGAGCACAAAAAATGGCATTGGCCATAGTACCTATATAGGACAAGGTCTGACTTAAGTGCTCAAAAGGCATTAGCTAAGTGTGTCAGGTAGTTTACTGCCCTATGGGTTGTTGTATGACCAACAACCTATGGTAGGTTTGATTAAAAAATGTTGGCACCGTATCCTAGGAGAATGTCTTAAGGTGGGGAGATTAAATTTGGAGGACTAAATTCTCCATGGTAGGGAGAATGTTATAGCCTTCCTAGTTGGATGCTCAATGAGTGAGGTAAGTTCATAAATCCCTAGCTTATATGCCTTAATTAGAGGTGAATTAGCAAAATTGAGCAAGTTATTAAATGTTTTGCTAGTTCTAAGTGGTTTATGGCACTAGGTTCACTAAAGGGAAAAATGGTCATTTTGCACCTCGGAGGGTCGAGATAAGTCCCAAGAGTAAAAATGATGTTTAAAAAATCCAAAGCCCAAGTTAGAAAGCTTTTCTTAAGTATTTATTTACTAGTTACTATTTGGGGAATCACAACTTCTAAAAAATTTTGAGGAGAGGGACTTTATGGCTTTCTAAAACTTGGGAGAGGGTTTGTTTTGGTCATTATTCACTATCTTCTCTTGCAAACCCACAGCCCTCCCAAACCCTTGTTTCACACTTGTTTTGTGCATTTAAATCTTGTTGGGAGCATTTTCAAGCTTGGGCTTGCTTGAATTCAAGAGGTGACTCATTGTTGTTTAAGTTTACATGTTTCTTGAGCTTAATTAAGCTTGGCTTTCATTATGTTTGGGCTAATTTAGTGCCATGAACCTTGTATTGCTTTAGAACCTAGGCAAATCCTTAGTGGAGCCTTGGATTATGATGTTCTAGGTTTGTGGTGCTTGATTGTTGCAAGTTCAAGGTTAATTAAGGTAAAGGATTTATCATTCATACTCATTTGATGCCATTCATAGCTTGTTTATGGTGAAATTCTTGTGAATTTGATGATTGACATTAATTATGGAGAAAGGTATTCATGGTGGACTAATGAGGTTTCCGAGCTTTGTGTGATGTTTGTATGTGTTTGCAAGCTTGCAATCAATGGTGAATTGTGGCCTAGGAAGTGTATTTTGTAGGTTTGCAAGGTGAGAAGGTGTCCCCAACTTGTTTGGGAGCCTTTAGAGGCCTCCCAAGAAGCTTTGTGCACCATTTGCAAGTTCTAGGCATGGGGATCCGGTGTCGTGGTGCTAGTTGGCACTGTAGCACCCAGAGCATACTAGGGGAGGCTAAAATGGTTGGCCTATGGTAGTGTAGCCCTACTCAGCAGTCCTGCCACAGCCCTACTCAGCACTGCTGCCACACCAGCCTTTTCGTAAACTTCCACACCCTTGTAGTTTTTTAGCCATAACTTTTTACACGGGTGTTTGATTAATGTGATTTAAGGTTTTACATGAAGCTAAGAGGAGATGTTGTGCAGAAATGTTCCGTAAACTTGACAACCATCAAAGGTTGTTGAGTTAGGCTCACGAGTAGGTTTATTGTTTATTTGAATCCTTGTGATTCTAGTTTATGGTTTACTTGCAGGTTAAGTTATGGCACTAACTACAGTTGTCTATTTGGCCAATAAAGGCTAGTGAAGCACAATGGAGGGCTTTGGAGCTTGCCACTGGGAGTTGCTCTAAGGTGGGAGCTTAGTTGTAGATCTTAGTAGTGTTGTTCAGTGTATAGTTTGCATACACTATTTTGCTTCCAATGTTCATGTATAAGTAGTGTACTCTAGAGCCATTCTTGGGTGTAAGCATAGTCTGCTTTTGCTTGGATGTTCACACATGGTTGATTGTGTGTAGTTAACCACATAAATGCTTTGTATGCTTTGACAGTTTTGATGTTCAACTTTAATGAATGCCATGGCTATGTTTTATGTTTTTATTACTTGTTTAATAATTTAAGTCAAAGCACATACTCATGCATGACAACATTGTAGGATTAATTAATTAGAAGTGTAAATGTTTTAACTAGTGTGCATGTAATCAATTAGCCAATTGTGACTTATGTAGGACAAGTTCCTATAGGCTTCCTGAGTAGGCCAACAAGGGGCCAAGTTAGTCCTCCTCCTAAATCTCCTCTTGGATCATGGGTATAAACTTCATCAAGCAGTCAGGGAGCTTGGTCTTCTTTAGCATCCTCAAAGCCTTGAATGAGTCCATGTTGGTCACTCATAGCTTCGGTGCCTTTGTAATCAGCTTCTCTGGAGAAAAAAAATCAAGGTTCTAGGCCAACCTTGTCATGAATGGTCCTACACATATAGCTCCAATCCTCACATGGCAAATGGTGTCCCACGCTTACCATACCAATGACACTTCTAAGTGGCAATGCACTTGGCAGACAATACAGAAGAGGTAGAAGAGGTCCGTCTTTGTCACTACACCCGTACTCACCCTCATACCAGCAATGGAGTGGGTGATCAGATAATCGACATAACGCACAGCTGGTGACTTCAGCCTAGATGCCTTGAACACTGTGGGCTGGTAGATACCCCAATCCTCTGTGATCTCTACCTAAAACTCTTGCAAAATGGGGGTGCTGGTGCCAAACTCGTAGATCAAGCTTCTATGCTCATCAGAATTGATAAATTGATGGGTTGAAAACCAAGGAACCACCCTAGTTCATCCAAACTTAACTCAAAGTTCCACTCTCCAGGTTGGAACTTTACTACATCAGGTCAACTCCAACTGATGTTGGTTGTGTCAAAATCATGGGTGCTCAGAAGTTGAAGGTGAGCTCAATGTCGGTAGGCTACCGGCAATCAAAAAATGACAACTAGTGATCAAAATCCACAGGGCTCAGACTTCCTTAACCAAACCCAATTGAGCTAATGTCTCCAAATCAATCAACTTATTGGCCTTAAACGGTTTCTTCATCAACCTATCAAATCTCTCACACTATGAATTATCCTTGAATTCAAGAAGAGAATTCATCTTTTTTGACTTCTTTGTCATTCTTTTATTGTGAATTGGCAGCTTCTCCTGACGCTTAGCCATCTTGAAAAAAGCAGAAAACTTCTTCCAGTGCATAATAATCTCAATTACCATATATTCAATAATGAATCCAAGAATAATAGCTTTATCCAAAAATCAATAAAATTCCCTTACATATAATAACTAGACTTTACCTTTAGGTATTAAGGTGACTAGGCTTAATATCTTAAGATAAAAGCGTGATAAACATGGGTAGTAACATAGGCGTGTAAATGACCGCATGCATTTAACATGACTTCTAACATGGTCGTGTAAAAGACCACTTTTATGGTCTGATGCCCAAAAAATTTTCAAAACAGATAAACAACATGGGCAGAAACATGGGCATATCTGAGCCTGTTTTAGCTAAATACAAATAACAACATGGTCATGTGTAAGATCATGTTTGTGCTCTAGAACACAAAAATTCATTAACTCAGGGATGAAACATGTTTGTAAACATGGGAGTGTATATAATCATGTAGCATAAACATGTTTTAAAACATGGGTGTGTATGTGAATGTGTTTGAGCTTTAGAATTGCAAGTTTTTAGAAGAACAAGAGTAAAAACATGGTCATGTATTAGACCATGTAGAGGAACATGTTTTGTTTCATGACATGAACATAAACTGTGTTTGGTTACTGTAGCTCACATAAAAAATTGTTGTGAAAAATTAATTTGAATAAATCAAATATGGTTGTTTTTAAGACCATGTTAGGCAACATGATTTTGAACATAGGTATGTTTAAGAGCATGTTTAACTCCTAGATTTTGAAAAAATTTACAAACTTACTTGGAATTGAACTCAACCTTTTTCTTACACTTTCAGCACCAATTTCTTCCAGAAATGCTCTAGATTCCTGCATCAACAACACTGATTATAACGTCTTAGAACAACTAAAATCTAAGTAAACTACTTGAATAGAAAATAAAATAAATGAAAAAAATGAAACAGAAATTCAATGCTTGGGTTGCCTCCCAAGAAGCATTTGGTTTAGCGTTGCAGGCCCAACATTTTCCTTGATTCTTCAAGGAGGTTTCTCTTTCCTCTACAACACCATCACATCGACATAAGCATTTTCCTTACGTCAAAAAGCTAGATTGTAAGATCCTCTAGGATTTGGCTTGGTATTCACCAGTTAAGCTCCATGTGGCCTTTTGAAAAACATTTTAGCAAGTTGACCAAATTGGGTCTTGAAATTTTGTATACTTGCCTTAGAATTACATAATTTTGATTCTGTCGCATCGATCCTCACATCAAGTTGTTGCATATACTTGGGAATCAATTCCTTTATAGTTTGCCTTCTTTATTATTGTGGTCAAGGCTGAGAACCAGGTGGCTGTTGCGTCTAATTATTCTAAGAAAGATTTGGATGATTCCTCCATTCTAGATTGTATGTATTCCTATAAGGAATGTTTTGTGGCCTCGTAGATTTCCAATGAGGTCCACTTGCTCGGTTTTGCTTAACCAATGGGAAATCTGACATTCACAAGTCACATGACCTTCTCCATAAATGTCACTTTACATCACAGCTTGCTTCTGATTAGCCTAAAATTTTTTGACCTTTCCAGCAAAACCCTCAATTTGGGTTACCAAAGCTGAGAAAGCATCTGAATTTTGAATCACAGTTGCTTTACTTGGCGTAATCTTGGACAATGATTGTCTTTGGTAATTGTTTATTACCATCTCCTCAATCAAATCTTGGGCTGCTTTAGGCATCTTGCTATTTAGAGTACCACTAGCCGTTGCGTCAATCATTTGCTTGGTAGCATAACTTAAACCATGATTGAATGTTTGTACTTGCATCCATGTATGTAATCCATGATGCAAGCACCTTTTCAATAGATCCTTGAATCTTTCCTAAGCTTCATAAAATATTTTTGAATCCATTTGATTAGAAGCAGAAATAATGTTACGGTGGAGGAAAATACTTCAATAAGAACTTTTTGGCAAAAGCGTTCCAAGTGGCAATAAAACCTATTGAAAGTGAAGGTAACCACTGCTTAGCTTTTCCTTTCAATGAGAATGGAAATAACCTTAATATGAGCATTAGGATCCTCATCTGCCAAGCCATCGAATTGAACACAGTTCTGCACCATCTGAATAATATTCGACTTGATCTCAAAATTGTTGGCTTTGGTAATAGGTTTAACAATACTTGATTTTGTTCCTGCAAGAGAAGGTTTAGCATATTTCAACATAATCCTCACTTTTTCGGTCTTTCATGATTAATCTTTTTTTATTCTATCCTTACTACTCCAACTCAGAATGTGATTGTTGCGACTTGGTACACTTCAAAGATAAGAGTTTCCTCAATTTTTTTTTTATTTCTAGATATATTTTGACAACTTCATGGGGATGGCTACGAGTCATACATCAAAATTCTTGCATGAATAAAAAAAATACAAAGAAAAACACTACAATAAAATAAATTGCTAGATTAATAAAAATAAATTTTTCAAGTAGCAAACTCAAAAAATGTTCCCTAGCAATGGCGCTAGAAACTTGGTGTGTTTGTAGTTAACAACAAACCTTTCCCACTATGCTAATAAAAAATATGGAGTTGTCAAATCTCTCTATACCTTTAATTATGTGAACTCACAGGCAAGCGTACCTATTATCAAAGTATAGCAATGACAAGTACCATGATCGTTTTTCCTAAGGAATGGAGGTTGTCTACCATAGTCAACATCTCTCTATCATCTAACCAAAAATTAAAGATGTTTATTTAACTAACTACTATGAATTAACTAAACTAATCTAATGCAGTAAAATAAACTGTTAGCTATTGACTGGCAGTAGGAAAAAATTAAGACAATCAACAATAAAAACCCTTAAACTTAGAATCAAATCCCCGAAGAAATTCCTTTATATTGCTTTTACTTTGATATAACAAGATTGTGATTTACTTGGACCGTGGAGTAGTACCTAATGTAGATTAGCTCTCTATTATGCCAGTTGCACTAACCATATTCTTAAGTTACCGATAAGGTGTCTAGGGCTATTGTACTTCCTAAGAACGCATTATAAGCCTTACGGCCCATTATTAGGTTTCGCCCTAGTTTGGAGGTATTATATCACACCTCTTACTCTTGGTTACGATAATATCCCTTTTATCTAATGGTGATCCACAACAAACATACCAAATACTACTTGGCTTATGTTCATCATCCCATATTAAATTAATAAGCTAGCTACTATTAATCAATGCATCAAATAACAATGGATAAATCACAAGAAAAACATAAAATCATATTAAACCAAATGCAATCACAATCACAAAATCATCCTCGATTTCATATAGTCTAAGCATGAGTGGGAAAAATTTAGCTCATGATGCCATAAAATATTGAATTTCTTCTTCTTCTAGAAATTTTTGATCGAACATTCATAAAACGGTGTTGATAATCATAGTTGTTTCTGGCACCTTCCTCCATTAAGAGCTTTTTTTTATTGTATTTTCACCTTTCTCTATGTCCTCTCCTTTTCTAAAATAACCTTAAAAACCTTAAAAAAATGACAAACATGGTCTACTACATGCCCATGTTAAAGCATGTGTAACCTCTATGGACCTTAAAATCTCACAAATTGAAATACGGTTTGGCATATGGGCATGTAACTTAGGCACGTAACTTAGGCATGGGGGGTTTAATAATGTGTGTTAGGCACAACATGGGCATGTAGCAAGGTATGTATACTCCAAAACTTCTCCAAAACTTGCAATTTAGCTCTAAAACTTTGCATAATTCCTTCCTAACTCAAATGAAACTAAATATGACCTAAAAATGAAATACAAACTAAGTAAGTGCCATATCCTAGCTGAAACTTATTAAAGGATAAGCAAATATAATGGAAAATATATAGAAAACATAATTAAGTATAAGCATATCACAAACCTACCATTGGGAAGGAGGTTATGCACTAGCTCATCTTTGACCACTCTAGGCTTTACAACTAGGTCATTATGGCCACCATTAGATGTCGAGGTTGGTAGGTTCTTTATGGGCCTTTAGGCATCGCTTCCATGACATTTGTACATGAGTTTTATGCTAATGCCCATGCATTGGGCCACTTCCTTAAGCTAATGATTCAAATGCGAGTATGAGGGAGGTAGTTGATCATCCATATCGACCAACTCAACACACTATTTGGTACCCAGAATTTTGGAGGACATTTTCACCATCTATCAACAAAGGGGATGACTATAGTGCTTTATGGGAGGCCCATTGAATGGGTCAATCGACCAGGTCTACCAGAAATCCTTCCTACTTCACAGTTGCATCATGATTTTCAGGCCTGGCTTGTATTCATCAACGCAAGTTTACTCCCCACCACACTGACTCTAGACATGACTATGGAAAAGGAAGAAATTCTCTAAGCCTTTTCCACCGATGGTCTAATTAATGTGAGGGCACTCATATGGGCGAGTATCAGAGAGGTTGTTAGCGACCTTAGATTAAATATGGTTTTTCTAGAGTTGCTAATGCAATTGATGAGGCAACCGTGCATTCATGATTCTGAGGATTAGGAGATAGTCTTATTTATGGAGAATGTCAGCATGCTCATTTATGCTAGCTTGGCTGTGTGGTGGGGGGAACGTCCGTGATATCATGCCATTGCTAGTAGACGATAGGCGGGAGATGATTGATGGATTAGATGACATTTTTTTTATGTTTATGCTTTATAGATATTACTTCTCTCATTATTTTTTTTTATTTTTGTAGCTGTGTTGGATATTGTTATTGGAGCATTGGTTGCTCCCTATCTTAGTTGCTTTTATATTTTTGTTTTAGTAGTTATATTTATAGTTTTTATTGATATTTTAGTTTATTAATGATCAGCTTTTATGTTTTCTTGGATGCCTTCTCCTATTGAATCCGACGCTCAAATAAATTTTATGGATCTCTTGGAACGTTGACTTGTGCATTAACCAACTAAATTTTTCTGGGTGGTATCAGTTTTTAACGCCCCTCTCTTTTTCATTTTTTGTTTCTCATGTTTGCAAATTGAGGGCATTGTACATATTAAGTGTAGAGGAGTGGGTAGCTTAGGCCCAAAGTTTTCTTTTATTTTATTGAATTACTAAAATTTTTGAAATTTTTGAAATGTTTTTAAAACTTTTTAAGCTAACTTTTTCAATCATATTTTTAAAAATAATTTTATTGTTAGAAAGCGATTGTTGGTTTATTATCTTGAGTTTTTAACTTTAAGATTAAGTAAGTGATTCTTCAAATCTTTCACTTATGTGCTTAATTGTTTTGAAAAATGTTATTTTCAATTTTTTATCTAGCTAGTAGAAAATGGTCTTTAGAAGCTATTTTTTGGATCAAGTTTTTTATGTTTAGAACATTGTTCAAAACATGCTAAGTTGTGAGTTCCTATGTTTGGAATTGTGGTAAGATTGGTTTATAGATTTGTGGTTAATTGTTGAATATTGAATAAGAATTAAATATGAATAAGTTTCTACTCTATTGTTTGTTGGTATTAAAATAAGTTGGGGTCTTTTTCTAAGGTAAGAGTCAATCATAGTTAGAAAAGAAGCTAGAAGCAAGAGATGATCAAGGATTACCTTTGATTGTGTTAAAAAAAATAGCTTGGGTATAAATAGTGCTACTAAAGTGTACATTTGCTGCAAAATTCACCAACACATGAAAGGGAATGCCTGAAAAAGAAAAAAAAAAGTAAATAAAAGTTCAATCAATTGCCTATTTCCATGGTTTTGTGGTTTGAATGATTGTGCATAATGAGCTTCAATTTATTGCGGTTTGTACTTTTTATTTTGTATGCAAGCTTGATGTTTCCATTGAGCTTCAAGAGATATAGGTTGCTAGCTTTAGAGTTAATTATTCCTGTTAACTTATTTTGTTTTTAAAGTGTTAGATGGAAAGTGTTGCAAGCTAGGTAGTCTTGTTAATTTCTCAAGACCTCTAAAGTCTCAATCTTCTCCTTTATCTTTTTTTCCTCAAGTGTATGATCTTATTTTATTTTTCAAAATTTCTTTTTATGGTTCATTTGAGGGCAAGAAAAAGTTTAAGTGGCAAGCAAAAGTTTAAGTGTGGGGGAAATTTATGATATGCTCATATTTATACATGTTTTCTATATGCTTTTCTTTAATAATTGCTTGTCATGATGTGTTTTTTGCAGGAATTAGTGCTTCATTGATTTATACTTTATTTTCAAGCTATTTCAGCTCTATTTTGGTTAAGAAGGATTTTCTACGAGTTTTTGAGCTAAGTTGCAAGTTTTGGCAAAAATTAGAGTAAACTGGCTTCATATATGCCTATGCTAGCACCAAACATGCTCGTGTTCATTGCCATGCCCATGATCTAGACCATTTCATTAAATGTTCATGATTTTTACATTCTAGAGGCGAAACATGTTCTTGAACATGGTTGTGTTCATGACCATGTTTGAATGCTATTAAGGTTTTCTCAAGTTATTGCTAAGGTTTTAGAAGAGAAGAAAGAGAGAAGTGCCTAGAAGTGGCCAAGGGATGCCAGGGGTAGCTAAGAGGAGAAGAAAAGGAAAAAATACATAGCCTTAGAATTTGGTTTTTATAGCAAAAGGCTACCAGAGGCAATTCCAACGATCAAACCCAATTAGTTCGCATCAAAGTAAGGATTTTTGGGAGGACAAGAATTCAAAGATGGAGCCTTCGATAATTTGTTTTCTTTCTTTCTTTTGCGTTTTCTTTTCGGGATTAAGAAGTAAGTTCTCTACTCATGCTTAGAGTAGATGAACTCATGCTAATTCAATGTTGGAGGATGAACATATGTAGATAGCATCCAATATGTTTGTTGTGGATCACCGTTGGGTAAAAAGAATATTGTCATAGGTAGGAGTAATAGACCAGCATAATACCTCCGGACTAGCCACCCTATTAGTGACTTAAGAATAGATATTAGTGAACAGGAATAATGGGGACCTAATCTATTTTAGATAGTATTCCATAGTCCAAGTTAACTATATGCCTCTTAAACCAAAGTAAGAGTAATGCTATGAATTTCTAGGAGGAATCGTATCTAAGCATGACATATCTTGATTGTTGATTGTTGACTGCTTTCCTTTACCAATAGATAGTTGTTTACTTAGTTGTTTTTTAGACAACTTCGTTCCATGGGAAAAATGATCTTGATACTTGCCACGGCTATGCTTTGATGATAGGTGTTCTTTACCTATGGTTCACACATTCATAAGTATAGAGAGATTTGACACATTCACATTAATAATTAAATTAGTGTAATGGGAAGACTTGTGAACTAAACAACATGTCACCGTGTTTGCTTGCTATTGGGGTTCTTTTGAGTTATTTATATTGAATCAAAAATAATATAGGAGGAGGCAAAATGACAGAGAAAGAAAGTTTAGGTTTCATAGTAGAAGACTGCCAGAGGTAGTTCAGATGATCAACACTAATTAGTTCATTCCAGAGCAAGGATTGCTTGAAGGAGAATAGTTTTAGAGATGGAGTCTTCTGTTTTTAGTTTTATTTTGTTTTTGTTGTGTTTCTTTATTAGCATGATGGCCTAATTTCTCTACTCATGCTTAGAGTAGATGAAAACTAAGATGATATTTTTATTATGATTACTTTTGGTTTAATATATTTATGGTTTTCTTGTGATATATCAAACGTTTTTTTATGGAGTGATTAATAGTAGCCAACCTATTAGTTCAATGTGGGATTATGAACATATGCAAGTAGTATCCAGTGTGTTTATTGCGGACCACCATCGGGTAGAAGAGATATTGTCATAATTGGGAGTAATAGACCGACATAATACCTTCAGACTAAGGTGAAACCTAGTAGTTAGGTCACAGAACTAGTAATGCATTCTTATGAAGTGCGGTAAGGCTAAACATCCTACTAGTAGCTTAAGAATAGGGATTAATAATAGGGAGTAATAGGAAGGTAATCTACTTGAGACAGTAATAGGAAGCTAATCTACCTAAGAATATGGATTAGTAATCGGGATTAGTAATAGGACTAGACATAATACCAGTGTCTTAAGATAGTAATAAGAAGTTAACTATACACTTATTGAACCATAGTAAGAATAATGCAATAGATTTCTAGAGGGATTCGTATTTAAGCATAAGATATCTTGAATGTTGATTGTTAGATTTGCTTTCTATTGTAAGTAGTTATTTAGTTATTTTTTTTACTACATTAGTTGGTTCAGTTTAATTCTTAGTTAGTTAGCTAAACAATCCTTTAATTACTGGTTAGATAATAGAAAGATATTGAGTACGGTAAACAACTACGTCATGTAGGAAAATTATCATAATACTTGCCACTGCTATACTTGAATGATAGGTGCATTTTCCTGTGAGTTCACATACATACACGCACACATAGATACACACACACACATATAAGTATAAAGAGATTTGACATATCCATATTAAGAATTGAATTAGTGTAGTGTGAAGAGCTTTGTGAACTACAAACAGGTCGCACTTTTAGGAGTCATTGTACTTCTTGGTTAATGAAAGCTCTTTTGGGGGTGATATTACATTTTTTTTAATCGGATTAATCCTATGTTAGGGTTTACTCAAGGTCTATGTTGTATAATGACCGAACTTATGCCAGGCATATTTTTAGTGAACTAGAAAACAAGTCTTTAATTGAAAGCAAAAAAATTACAAGTTGGGCCTTTTCCTCTATGGGCATATTCTTCCTAATTTTAGTACTTTAGTTAGGGATCAATTCCAAGCTTTTAATTTCCATTTCTTGACATTTTCCTTTAGTATGCTCAATAGGGGGCTCAGTGACTTCACTCAAAATTTTGTTTGCCAATGTGTGCACGTAAATCTTCCCAATGACCACCTTGCTTTCATGAACACCTTCCTTACATCGACTTGGTTGATGTCGATGTTTGCATCCCCTTGTTTGGTTTCAAACATCATATTTAGATACTTAACATTTGACCTTAGGTGAAACGTCCCTTCTTGCCATGATAACATTGTAAGAGGATGGCACATTAATAACAATGAACCTCTTTTATCGTCAATGAAAAGAGCGTAACATCATCCATCATCAACTTCCCTCTCAGCATAAGGGGAAGGTAAATCCATCATAAAATCGGTTGTTACCCTGCGCTAAATTTGAAGGTAGGTGATGACATCAACTTGAGATTCACCATAGAGATACATAAGTTTGTGAGAAGATGAGCAAATATGACATTAGTGCTAGAACCATCATCATTGAGGACCCTTTTCACGTCCAAATTTCATGGGCCATAATTAGACTAGGATCATCATGGGGGAACTCAACGACTGACCCATTATACCTTGTTAGCCTAATAACTAGACTATCGAACTCCATGAATGAGATTTAGCATCCTTTACATTTCCTTTTGCTTAAGGGAATTCTGGTGCTGATTGTTTGAACGGCACCGGCAGAAGGAGGCAATTGCCTACAAGGATTTCAGTTATTGCATTGAAGATCTAAGTCATAGTTTTCCTCATCACTTCTCCTTTCTTTATCCCTTCAATCATGCCATTTTGGGGATGGCAGGCAAATATATCACCTCAACAGCCCCTTTGTTCGATAAAATATTCTATGTACTTTTTCAGTTGATGTCAGTCTTTGATATCGTGACTGTAATCTTGGTGAAATTGACTATATTTCTTAAGATCCCTTTCATTGTCCGAAAACTAATAGAACACTTGAGAATCATGCTAAAGTCCCTGCATCACCACTAAGATGTGTATCCCAGGATGAAAGTCTAGGATATTCACTACCTCCCAGTTGAATTGCTCAACATTGTGTCATAGTGACTCGCCAATCCTTTGGGTAATATCAAACATCTACTCCGCCATCTTTGCTAGAGGGTAACTTTTGATGAATTGATGGGTAAAGGTAATGGAGAACTCGTGGAAATTGGAGATCTAGCCAAAAGTGAATGAATTATACTATCACGTAGCAGCTCCAGAATGAGTCACCTTGAAGCACTTGCACAAAGCTACGTCATTTGCTCCAAGTAACACGATGCTTTTTTTGTACTTTGTCAGGTGTGCCTAAGAATTGCTCCTGCCATTGTATGACTCAAGGTGAGGGACCCTAAAGTCGCTTGGCATTAGAGACTTAACTATTGTACGGTGAGAGGAGAATCATTACAGACTAGGGCCTCCATTAAGCAAATCTAGACTAGTTTCCTAGTGACTTGTTTCTCCACATGGTCAGGCCTCTCAAAAAGGTTCTCCATCAAGGCTATTATACATCCATTTCCTCCTCACCTGTGGTACTCAGTTAGGGTGAATAATATTGCATTTTTGGTGAGTAACTCCTCAATAAGATCATCTCTATTTTAGTCTATGAAAAAGTACATACTTCATGAAGGACTCCTCGTAACTATTCTTCTCCAGGTCACTTTTTTGACTAACCTATTCTCATAATCAGTAGATTTTTTTTTAGGTGGGTTCCTTCTGGTAGACTTTGCTTGGCTAGATGTTGATCAACTTACTAGGTCATTTTAGTGAGGAGTGAACATTGGAAATCACATTGAAAGTCCATTGTAATAATGTTGGGTCACTCTTCTAGAGGGACAGATATCCCCTATGAATAAGGTGGATTCACCTCAATCTAAGGGTTTGGAAGCCTTTTGTCTTTCAACCAACACATCTTGATGACAACTACCTGTGGCTGGGTTCCTATAGACAATGCCAAATGGTAGCCCATGTCATCTTTTTGTGTACTATTTTAACATGTTGGAGTTAGTGTAATGATCGTTCAGTAAAGAAAGGCCTGAAATAAAGAAGAAATGAGCTAGGGAAAGTCCGCAGAGTATTCATGGGGGAACCTCTGACATTCAAGTCAGGCATACAAAAGAGGAGAGTTAAGGAGTGTGAGCCTAAGAAAGAGTAAAAGAAGTATGATTACCTAAACTGTGTGGAAATTCTTAGTATTTATAGGCTAAGAAGGAGGCAAGGTTGGTCCACTACATTTGGGATGTGGTTGGCTATGTGTCCAACTGGATCCAGAGTTACAAAACTAGTACCTTGGACTATCCCCTTGCCAATTGGCTCTATGGTGCCTACAGCTAAACCTCTGACACACCACCTGTAGTACAGTTATAACAGTGTTGGTGGGGGTCCCTAGGAGGACATCAAATTAAGATAGTCTTTAGAGGGGAGTAGAGGTGCTAAGGTGGCTGTTCGATCTTTGGCAGGTAGGGACCTCGACTGATGACCCTTATTGAGGTCCCTTTGGCAATGCCAAGGTCATGATAACATCGAGGTTCCCTATCAACTGGAGTACCATTCTTACTAGCCAACTTCAAAATTCTGTGAGGCCTGGAAGTGTGTTAGCACTTTGGCCATCATAGAGGTCATCCTATATTCCCAAAGAAGGCTCTTAAGCTCCTCAGCCCATTGTCCCTTATCATCACCTAACCTCTTCTTAAGTCTCTTCTTTATAGTTCTATTGGTGACCTTTACTTGTTTGTTTGACTATGGATGAGCAATAAGGGCAAATTAATGTCATATTCCTTTTTCCTTAACAAACCTACTCACTTGAGCATTATAAAATGACCTTCACATTCAAAAGTGATCATTCCTTAAGGGTGTCCAAATCGACAAACTATGTTTTGCACAAGAACATTATAACTTAAGGTTTATGAACTTTACAATGTTTTGACTTTGAACCACTTGATGAAGTATCCAATGGCCATGATGTAGTATTTGACTTGTAGGTAGGTAGAGCGCCAATCAAATTAGTCCCTAAACAACAAAAGGGTATGGGAAGTTGGCCAAAGTACCATTTGATAAGGGAAACCTGAATCAAAGTATTAAGTTAGCATGAGTAGCATAATTAGACAAAGTACCTTGCATCTTTGCTGATTGTAGGCTACAAGTACTCTTATCTCAATACTTTGTGGGTCAGGGCCTTTAATATGATGTTGCTCACAATCACCATTGTGAGCTTTGCTAAGTACCCTAGGCCCTTAGGCCATTGTTAGATACTTCTTCAAGGGTAATGAAAATCCCCTTTTATACATATACTCACCAATTATGACAATTCTGCCAAATGGACCCTCAACCTCCTCTACTCCTTAAACGCTCACTCATCTGGTCAATCATCAAGAAGTGCCGAATCAAACCCCTCAAATAATTGCCCTTTAGGGCACTATATAGCTCAAGAAAGTGAATCAATGGTTTTGTCAATTACTCCATCAAATCATCTTCTTTGCCTTTGGACAAAACATCTACCCTCATATTCCTTGTGCTCAAGACCTTTTCAGCCAGATCATGTTCAAATAATTCAATCAACTTTTCAACCAAGCTAAGATAATTACAAAGTATGGTTTCATTCACCATTTCTATCTCATTTGCTTGGTTAACCATAAGTTATGAATTAGACCTTTAAATGTCTTACCCCTGCTTCGCCAGCCATTTTAAGTTCAGCTATAAGTGCTTACTAGTTATTAAGAACCTAATAATATTGTTTAATGCTAGCCCTTTAAGAATAACCTCACCTCTAAGTGGTTCCTTCCTAAGGCTCCATCTATATACAATTCCTAGGATATCACATTTTGTTGTCTTTGGCATTCGAGACTCCCGCTATCATTGATATTTTTGCCATAAAATTTGCCGATGTTTAGGCCTTTATATCCTTCCACAGCTCATATTGAATGTTGAACTTGGCCATTGGATTCACCAGTTTCCTAGTACACTAAAGTAACTATGCTACTGGAGAACATCTTTTAGAAGTAGACCCATCCTGACAACTATGCTGTGTGTTTGGAAGTATGAACTTAGCTTCTTGGAGGCCAACACCAACAAAAAAGATGACTATCTAAAGTAATAGGTATCTTTACTCTGCCCTTTGTAACATCTTGCTGGTGCAATAAACAAGGCATTACTTTTTCCCCTCTTCTAAACCAAGACCATGTTGATTGACCCCTCAGTTACAATAACGTAGAATAACCAAGGGATCGCATCACGGTTGCTTTAGTGTTTGTAATTGCTTTAGATATCAAAGTTTTAAATTGTGTACCAAATGTCATACTATTTTTTACAAGCATGGAATAGTACAGGTATGGTATACCAACTATTAAAGGTGTGTAGGTCTAAAGCACATATAACATGTAAATAGATTAATTAATAGTTTTTTTACAAATAAATAATATATATATTATATTATAAAAACATAATTTTAAGCATATAAATTAAAGAATATAAAATTTTTTCAAATATCAAAGTAAATAATCAATTAAATATAATAATTATATATTTTACATAAAAATATTAAAAACTAAAAAAATAAAAAGGTGCATTTTTTGTAGTTCTAAGATAGTGTGGTAGGACGTAAGACAACTGAGATGCTTGGTACCAATCGATATAGTCTGGTATGAAGGATAGAATGAGACATATAATTCCTGTATCATTTTTTTGGCTAGTATAAGATGGTACCTACTGATACACTATGAGATTTAAAACACTATTAGATAGTCCTTGATTGGGCCAAAGGCTTTTTTGCATTCCTCGGTCCATTCAATCATTAACCCCTTTTTGAAAACTTTAAATAAGGCCTACACTTGGCCCTGAACCATGAAATAAAGTGCCCAAGGGCAATAAGTCTCATCGTCAACTTGTGAATGTCTTTTTTATCATTAAGGTTTGGTATCTTCAAGATAATATCAATGTTATTATAATTTGCAATGATCCACTTTTTAGAGACCATGTACCCAACAAATTTTCCTACTATAACCCCAAATAAATGATTCTTTGGGTTAAGGCACATATTGAACTATTGCATGAGCTGGAATGTATCTCCTCAAGTCATCAACATGTTGGTTCAAGGCCCTACTCTTCATGATCATGGCATCCACATAAACCTCGATATTGGCACAACTAATTTAAAAAGATTTTGTTGATCAACCTTTGATAAGTTGCACTTACTTTATTCAACCCAAAAGGCATCCGTCAGGAATGGTACAATGTCTACCCAGTTGTGAATTTAGTGTTTTTCTCATCCTTGAAGTCCATCACAATCTAATGGTAAATATGAAATGCACCCATGAAGGTTAAGGCCTTGATTTTTGTCGTGACATCGACAAGCTATCTAATCAATGATGGAAGATATGAATCCTTTGAGCCAGCATTAAGATTTGTGCAGTCCACAAACATTTGCTGATTGTCATTCCCCTTTTTGGCTGAGGCACTTGCAAACCACTCCACTTATTGGACCTTATGAATGTCGCCTGCCTTTAAGAGCATCTTAACATACCCTCTAGTAAATTACCTTTTTTCTAGAGCCATCTTCCCTTTCTTCTCCTGTACTGGCTGAGCCAAGGAGTTGACTTTAAACTTATGGGTGATGACCTCGAGGCCTATCAATGGCGTGTAACTCTGATGAGAGCTAACTCCACTTCCATAGACTCCTTGCAGACAGGTAGGTTGTTCTTGTCTTCTATAAGAGGCTCTTTCTTCTTTCTCTTTGAGTCATTTTGCAATAGTAACACTCGGCACTCAAGGAACCCTTTAGACTAACAACAAACTCCTTTAAAATAAGGCCTAA
The DNA here is from genome assembly GCA_005392925.1 of Aquilaria sinensis. Lineage (NCBI taxonomy): Eukaryota > Viridiplantae > Streptophyta > Magnoliopsida > Malvales > Thymelaeaceae > Aquilaria > Aquilaria sinensis. The sequence goes on along the minus strand of SMDT01003006.1, from coordinate 20,184 downwards.
TGAACAAAAATGGTGAAGTCTCTTTTATGGGCCATAAAAATCATTGTTAGTCATTTCACATTTGGCTGTTTATAAAATTGTACAAAAGTAGGACTTTCGAGTAAAACACCATAGAAGGATGAGAGGTCTAGGACCAAGTTCTATCATTTAAGAGTCACAGATGGTACTTATATCTCTAGATATCCTTCTAGCATCAGTGAAAGGCTATGAAAATAGAGGCAAAAGAAGGCTTATTCACCTTCAACTTATAGGTAACCATACTTTCTGACCCCAAAGGTTGGCATAGAAATGAAGACTAAAGAAAACCTCTTGACCTTCAACTTGTGTAGCCGTGTTTAGGTACGCATTTTCCATGTCAAATTTTTTGATATATGCTATTGTCACGATAGGTTCCATGTGAGGAAATATCACTTGTAATCCATCTGTAGCCACCTTACCCCAAAATAGGGTCCTCTTAGGAAGACTATTGGATCAGAGTCCCACACTTGTAGCAGTTGGCTAGTTAATTACTTGTCCCATTTTGAAACTTTTCATCCATCTAGTTAATTAATTTAGAATGCACTGTGCATGCATTTTCTTGGACTTAAATATTTTATTTAGAAAATAAATCAAAACATTGTTATGGCTCTTATAAAACATGAATAAACAACAAGAAAAAGCAAAAAATCATGGTGAATCTAACTACAAGTAATAATTGTGCACATGCATCATTACACAAATGAAAACTATGCACATGGCCAACAGCAACGAATACATTACTTGACCAAGGGACATTTGAGGCCAACTAGCATAAATACGTATATCGAAAAGCTACTACTAAGATACAAGCTCCACCATGTCCTTCCATGTGCCATTAGCCTTTGAAAGGCCAAAAACAACTATAGTTAGAAACAAACAACTTAACCAGTAAAACTAGAATGAATGAAAATTCACTAGGCGGTTACCTACATGAATAATAGTAGTTCAACAACCTTTCATAGCCACAAGCTCCTTATAGATGAAATTTTCACAACAACACTAAAGGGGTTGAGAATCCAAAGATTCCCAATAAGGGATTTCAGTACTTACAAAGAAACGCTAAGGACACACACATATATATACACACATAATATGTGAAATCTACTGCGCACACGTGCAGTTTAAGAGATAACATATCTGGATATATTTGGGTCTTTTGGGCCCTCACCTCTTCCTAGTTCTCACACAAGACATCACCCCTTGCCTAGCAAGTTCTAGCCCCTAACTTGCACCTAGCAAGTGAGCCTAGCTCACTGAATAACCTTCCTTTTATTATTTTACAAGTAACAAGGGTGGATGCTCTTTGCTTACGTTTCAAAGTACTCACTAGGTGTACTAAGCCTCCACATAGTGCCTTAATCCCTTATGCTTGCCTACACCATTAGTGTGCTAGGCTTCTACCCATACTAGGAACACTAGGCCCCCATGTAATGCCATAAGTAATAAGCTTGCCTAGGTCACTAGTACACTAAGCCTCCACCCAACTTACCGACTAAGAGTGCATTAGGCCTTTACTTATGGCTTAAGTCACACTTCCCTAGGCTACAAGTACACTAGGCCTTTACCTAAGTTACAAATCCTCACTTGTACCTCAGGTTACTAGATATCTTGGTCACAAGTGACTAAACTTCACCCTACCTGCCTATGGTGCACTAGGCTTTGTGGCTCACATTATGCTTTCCCTATGTCAATGTATAAACTATCCATGGAAGCACCATCACTTGGTTACCCTACCAAGTCTATATATAAACTATCCATGGAAGCACCTAACAAGTTAAAGAAAGGACCCAAGACCCCTAAGCCCCTTAGGACACCCATAAGCACATTCCAAGTTCATGGCACTTAGTTCATAATGAGAATTAGATATTTTCTAGGTAGATTCAGTCTTTAATGAAAGCATGGATGTTGTATCCCCTTCTCTTAGCTTCATGTTGGCTTTTGAAATACCTTAATCGGACTATAGGGTGTCAGAGTTGGTAACCTAGCTCAATGCTGTTGCACCAGAGGTAGGTGCAGTCACATTACAGTGGCCTCAAGCGTGCTACCATTGGTGTTGTTGACCAAGTTCAATGCAGCAACACCAAACCATTGGTGCAGCAACATCATGACTTGGAGAGGGATTTTGCCTTTCCTTTCATTCCATATGCCTAAAGTGAATTCCTTAGGCTAATTCATGCACTAACATGCCAAAACAACTTCCATGGACCATATAGAAACACACATACATCAATTTAGCACATGAATAACTAAATCCCTTACTTCAATATATAAGAAGAAGCAAGATCAAGCACAAAATCTTCTCTAAGCCCTCATATGATTCCATGCAAAAATCCAACACATTAGGCACCAGATTAATCTCACTTTAGCTAGACTCAAGCTTAAGCAACCTTAATAAACCATGAACAACTAAAGAAAAAATAGGGTAAAATGTACGTAATCTCACCAAGCATAAAAAATGTGATCAAAGAGCTTTCACACCAACACTATGCAAGAACAAGCCCTTTCTTGCATAGGTTCCTCATGGGGCTTTGATTCCCAATAACAATTGATGAAGTGATGGAAATTTGGCCATGGATTCAATAGGAAAGAAGGATCAATAGGTTTTGAGAGGTTAAGATAATGAATAGTGCATCCCAAGAGTCCCAAGAGTCCCAAAAACAACAAGAAATAGAAGAATTGTACAAAGAAACTTATAATCCTATCAATCAATACATAAACTAGGCAATTTTGGGCCATATTTATACTAATCTTAGCTAGGGTAGATGGCATAAAAAGTGCAAACAGACGAGAAGTCCCAAAACACTCACTAGTCAATCATGAGATGGTTGTATTTTGCACATTAAGTCATGATATTTTATTAAGGATTTAATCCAATAATTGTGTTTATTGTTTTGTTTCTATGTGACATAATCAAATATAATTATGACCCTAGAATAATAGTATTCTTAAACATCCTTGGTCTAGTATTATTGTGGAGTGGGTTACAGTAATACATAAAGACAAGTATGTGTGGAGACTAATATGATATATATAGTCTACATATGGGTACAAGTTGGAGAACTTGCATACTGGACCAACCCACCATGAGAATGCTACAAGGATCGTTATATGAGTGTCATAAGTGATTTTTGTAGTGATTATGGTATTTATAGTTCTTTGACCTATGGTCATTAAGGTTCCCTATATGTGAGTCAAATACTTTCATACTTCCCTTTGTTGTGCGTAACTAAGTGAACATGAAGGTGGCCATTGTGTATGTCACATATCATGCGAATAGATTTGTATGATCAAGATGGGATTTGTCCCTCCTATGTAACGGTAGTGATTTCTTTGGGCTCTTCGATTGGATGATACTGAGGAAACACATGGCCATGCTCAAATGAGTTGGTATGGGATATCAATTTTAGTCAGTTTACTTGGTAATCAAGAAACCTTAGATTAGGCTGTACGATGGTGACACATTTCATGTCTCATACTCAGTCTTGATATCTTGGACAAAGGGGCAAATACATATGAATAATTATCATAGAGCTTTAGTCAAAACACCAATTATTTTGTCACTTAAGTAGCAATGATGTGTTGCTAGACTCCACTCATTGTTTATGACCATAAATTTGATTTATGATCATTGGCAATGTGATAGGAGCCTATTAGGCCACACACTTAGAACCAATTGGATTATTTGAGTACATGGGCCAAATTGTTTGGTCTTGGTTTCATGATAATTTTAGATTAATAATTGGCCCAAAGGTTGAGCCATTATGAAGCCCGACATTAAACCTAATTGGATTAGGGTTTCGAAACCCCTTAGGCATAGAAGTTGAGCCTTACTATATATACATCATATAGTGAGAATTTTTGTAGCCCTAGCCTTAGCCTCCCAAAGGATGAAATCAGAAGCATTCTAAAAAGTTCCAGCTGCACTCTCTTCCTGCCTTTTCTTGGAGGACACAAGCTAATACTACGGGCGTAAGAAGAACGCATCTGCTGAAATGTGGTAGAGGCATGGTGATCCGAGAGGTTTGTGTGGATACAAAAAAAAAACTTGAACACATCAATTGCTTAAGTTTGTGATTTGACTCAACAGTTGGGTGAAATATCCCAGCCAACTAGGTATAAAATTTCAAACACCTGATTTACTCTATTTCACTTGGATCTTGGAGGGTTTTGGTTAGTTTCTACTACAATTTTTTGACTCCCAAAACCCTACAATTTGGGCCATATTTATACTAACATTATCTAGCATAGCTGACCATAAAAAGTGCAAACAGACCATAAGTCCCAAACCATTCATAAGACTACTTCTACTACTAATAGGGCACTAACACATACATTTAACACTGTTTTATGTACAAACCATGTGGACCAAGTAACATGTGCCACAAATATGTCCTTTGTGCTTAAAATATGTAGGAAACTTGAAAATAATAGAAGAAACCAGCAAAAATTTGGGCAGAGCACCAAAATGTCTAGGAAAGAATGCACCTTTAGGTGCCATTAAGGCTCATGGCCGTGCCTCCTAGGTTTGGGAAATTTATCTTGGATTCCTTCACTTTTATCTCTAGTTTATTGATGAAAATGAATGAATTTGGTTTTTGAAAATGTTTTGCACATTAGGAGCTTGTATGACACAAAGTGGCTCCATATGCTCCATAATGAGTGTCTTAAGTGCTTCTTACATGTCTTTGGCCTTCTTCCTAGTGATAATTCCAAATTTTATCACCAATAGGTCCTTGTCCATCATTAAAGCTCCTGTTGTTTTTGGTACACCATTATCCCCCCTTCCTTAAAGAGATTCATCCTCAAATCATCACCTACATCATACAAAGATAAGTTAGCTATAGTGAAAGTAACACTAACATTGTGCTCACCTTTAAGTCCAACTTGTAAGCATTATAATTGATCTTTTCTATGACTTTGAAAGGTCCATCTTCTCTTGCCTAAATCTTTGACTACCTATGGTGAGGAACCCTTTCTTTCCTTATATGAATTCATACCCAATCTCTTGGCTAAGAAATAACCTTCTTCCTTCCTTTGTTAGCTTTGTTTGCCTATTGTTGAGTATTCTTCTCTATTTGCAACCTAACCTTCTCATGCAATGTCTTAACCACCTTGTCCTTTTGAGCTTCATCTAAACTAGATATATCACTCATAGGCAAAGGCATCAAATCTATTGGGGCTAGTGGGTTAAAACCATAAACAATCTTAAATGGTGAATATCCTTTTTTTTTATGCATTGCCCTTATTATATAGAAACTCAACATGTGGCAAATACTCTTCCCAAGTTTTTAGGTTCTTTTTAATAATGGCTATAATAATAATGATTAAACTCTTATTAGTTACTTCAATTTATGGATGACAAGTTGTAGAGAACAACAACTTTGTGCCTAGCTTGCTCTGCAAGACTTTCCTAAAATGGCTTAAGAACTTGGCATCTTGGTCACTAACAATAATCCTTGGGACTCCATGCAATCTTACAACTTCCTTGAAGAACAAGTTTGTAGTCTGCACAGCATCATCAGTCTTGTGACAAGGAACAAAGTGTGCCATCTTAGAAAACCTATCCACAATCACAATAATAGAATCCCTACCATTCTTTGTTCTAAGAAGTCCTAAAACAAATTCCATAGAAAGGTCAATCCAAGAATGAGATGGAATAGGTAAAGAAGTGTAAAGACCATGTGGATTTCTCTTAGATTTAGCTCTTTCACACTTGATGCAATAAGAATAAACTCTCTCTACATCTTTTTGCATCTTCAGCCAGAAGAAGTTTTTTTTAGTGTACTTAATGTTTTCTCAACACCAAAATATCCCATTAAGCTTCCCCTATGAGCTTTTTATAGTAACAACTCTCTCAAAGATGTCAACAGAATACACATCCTATTTTTCTTAAAAAGAAAATCATTCATTCTAGAGTACTGGTCAATACTTGTTTTTTCACACTTAGCATATAACTCACCAAAGTCAAAATCTTGTGCATATGAATCCTTCAAATGCTCAAATCCTAACACTTTTGCATCTAAACTAGATAGAAGAATATACCTCTTAGACAATGCATTGGCAACCACGTTCTCTTTACCTTGCTTGTACTTGATGTGGTAAGGAAAAGACTCTATGAGCTCTACCCACCTTGCATGTCTCCTATTGAGCTTTCCTTGGCCTTTCAAATTCTTTAAGATTGATGATCTATATGGATGATGAATTCCTTTAGCCACAAGTAATGTTTCCAAGTTTCAAGTGCTCTGACCAAGGTATATAGCTCCTTGTCAAATATTGGGTAGTTTAACGCTGCCACACTTAGTTTCTCACTAAAGTAAGCTATGGACTGCCCTTCTTGGATCAAAATAACACCTATACCATGTCCACAGGCATCACATTCCATCTCAAAAGTTTTGGAAAAATTAGGTAAAGATAAAACAGGTGTATTGCTCATTTTGTGCTTTAAAAGCTTCAATGCATCATCTTAAGCTTTCTCTCATCTAAAGCCTACATTCTCCTTAGCAATTTCATTCAAAGGTGATGCAATGCTAGAAAATTACTTTATAAACCTCTTATAAAAGGTAGCAACCCCATGGATAGATCTTACCTTAGAAACTAACTTAGAGTTGGGTACTCTTGTATGACCTTTACCTTTTCTTAATCAACTTCTACACCCTTAGAGGTCACAAGAAAACTAAGAAATATCATATGGTTAGTACAAAAAAAAACACTTTTAATAATTGCATGCATCCTTTGTGCACTTAATCTATCCAATACCTACCTAAGATGCTCCACATGTTCGTACAAGTTCTTACTATAAACTAAGATGTCATCAAAGTAGACCACAATAAACTTTCCAATAAAATCTCTTAGAAAATGGTTCATTAACCTCATAAAAATACTAAGAGCATTAGTAAGACCAAATGGCATCATTAACCATTCATAAAGCCCAAACTAAGTCTTAAATGTAGTCATCCATTCATCCTCCTCCCTCATTCTAATTTGATGGTATCCATTTTTAAGATCAACCTTAGAAAAGATAGTAGAACCATATAAATTATCAAGCATATTATTAAGTCTAGGGATAATACATCTATACTTCAAAATCATTTTTCTTAACAAGCCCACAATCCATGCATATTCTCTAAGTTCCATCTTCTTTAGGCATTAAGATCATAGGCATAGCACATAGTCTCAGACTTTTTGTCACATAAGTTTTGGCCAACAAATCCTTCACTTGCCTTTGAATTTCCTTTTTCTCCTTAGGTTTGCTCCTATATGTAGCTTTGTTTCCTTACGTTTGCTCCCATATGTAGCCTTGTTTGGAATTGAAGCTCCAGGAATAAGGTCAATTTTGATGTTTTACACTCCTCAAAGGTGGCAATCACTTGGTTCATCCAGGAACATATCCTTAAACTCCTGTAACAAAGACGCAACAACATTTGAAAGCTTGTTAGTTAAGTCACTAGAAAGAAATAAAGAATCTTTAAGAAGTAAAAAGAGCACTAGTTGTTATGCTCTTAGGGCTTTCCTCACATCACCTTTTTTTATCATTAGACTCTCTTTTTATTTTCTTAAATTTTTCCTCTTGATTTTGCCCTCAGGAACTCTCAACTTTCTCTTCTCTCTCAGGGCCTTCCCTCTCACTTTTCTCTGATTTTCTCTCATCTTTCCCTTCAAGTTTCTTTATACTCAGGCCCTCATATTTTCCTCTTTTATTTTTATTTTTACCTCACCATGAATATTTCTTTGATCCTCCATCACTTATTGTAACGTGAATGGTGCTAATGTGATGGTCTACCTTTTGGACTTGAATGAGTACCTATCCTTAAATCCATCATGGGTCACCCTCCTATCAAATTGCCATGGCCAACCTAAAAGTATACGACTAGCCTCCATAGGTACAACACCATATAGGATTTCATCTTTATACCTCCCAATCTTGAAAGCCACCATTACTTGCCTTGTCACCTTAATCTAATCTTCATTATCGAGCCCTTGCAACCTATATAACCTTGGGTGTCCTGTTGTTCAAAGCTATAACTTATCAACCAAAGTAGTACTGCATTAGTATAACTTCCACCATCAATAATCATACTACATACCTTTCCTCCAATGTGGCATCTTGTGTGGAAAATGTTTTTTCTTTGATCGTTTTCTTCCTTGACTTGAACATTCAAAGCCCTCCCTATAATAAGTGAGACACCTTCTTCCACCTATTGCACATCAGTATCATACTCTAAATCAGGCATATCTAGGCAATCATAATACTCCTTGCCACTCTCATTAATCATAATTTCAACTTTTTCATTCAATATGATAGTTCTTTGATTGGCACATTCTTTTGCATAATGCACCCTTCCATTACCCATAAAACATACTTTATCATGATTACTAACACCATTCTTAGAATCAAAATTACCTTTCTTAGGTCTTTGTGGATTGCCTTTAAAAGTTGCAGATTGCCTTTGAAAGGTGCCACAGCTTTGCCCTTGAACTCCTTCTTTCATAGCTTATCCTTCCTTGAATCATTGGCCCAACTTTTCCTTGGATTAGGATTAGGTTTTGGTTGAAACCTTGTTGCCTTTCTTGTTTTCAATTGCTTCTCCACCCTGATGGTCATGTGGACCATGTCTTCTATCTCTACACAAAGATGCAAATTAACAAGATTAACTATTTTATGGTTTAAGCCATGTAGGAACCTTTCCATTGTTGCTTCTCATTCCTCATCTATATTAGGCCTCATCAAGGTTACCTCCAACTCCTTGTAGTAATCCTCCACTAATCTTGACCATTATGACAACCTTTGAAGCTTTTGATGGAGCTCTTTTTGGTAATAACTTAGCACAAATCTTTTTCTCATAAAAGCCTTCAATTCTCTCTATGTTTGAATAGGTTCTTCAAGGTTCCTTTGCCTTAAGCTAACAACTTGTGTCCACCAAGCAAGTGTATAATTAATAAACTACAAAGTGGAAAGCTTTACCTTCTTATCCTTTCGATATCTATAGTACTTAAAGATCATCTCCACTTTGGCTACCCATTCAAGGAATTCCATCAGATTACTTTTCCCTTCAATTGTGAAATATGCAACTTGATTGCATTGAGATTTGTATCTTCTCTAGGCTACCCCCTCAAAGGTTTCCTTGGTGGTGGTGGATTAAGGGTGCTCTCGAGCTCCTACTCTTCAAGGTCATAAAGATCATAGCTTGTGGTATGAGCCTTCCTCGGTGGAACACTATTTGGTAAACATCCAAGGATGCCCTTTTTAGGCCTTAACTAGGAGCTTTCCTCTTCCAACTTTTTGAATTGATGAACCATCTTCTCTTCCATGTTTTTTTGGAATTGCACCTTAAACTTCTCAAACTCAGAGATCATAGCTTCATAGAATGTCCTAAAATCTCCCTCCCTGATTCTCCTAGAAAAAATCAAAGATCCTTAGAAGAACACTTTTTCTCTCAATTTGTTAATGGAAAGATGCTATGGCAACCAAATCTCCCAAATTCTAAAAGAACTTACTCAAAGTACACCAACACATTTAAAATCCTTCAAAAAATTTCAAGCCTTTCTAAGAAATAAAGAAAATAGTAAGAAAATGATGGGAAGTAATGAAAACAAGAAGTTCTTACAATAGAAGATTAAAAGAACAAGAGAGAAAAAGACTAGGGTTTTGGTTTGACCTTGAGTTTTGGATAAACAAGAGTTTTGCTAAAAAATGAACATTGCTTGTAATAAAAGGATATTCTAGCTATTGTAAGAATATTTTTTTATTTCCTTGCTGAAGACGTGATTTAAAACTTCAACATAATTTCTTGCTACAAAAGAAAAACAAAGGGAATCAATTCTTGCAGCAAAAGATATTAAAAGGAAGAAATTTATGCTAAAAGAATGAATTTTAAACAGAATTGGAATGAAATTTTTTATTGGTATTTTCTAGATATTTTGGATGCAAAACACATGAATGAAAGGTACCAACACTTCTTGAAAGGACTAGGATGAAGACAGAACAAGGATGGCACAAATTGGATGATTTTGAGTATAAATAATGAAATCTAAAAGAAAGAAGAACAAAACAAATTAGGATGGATGAAATAATGCAAGAATGAATTAAAAAAAAGCTAAATTAAGTTTAAAAAATGGTTAATTGGTTCTGTCTTACCACTTGGGCTATGATACCACCTAATCGATGCCTTATGTTCCAAGTAATCTTTAAGCTCCTCACGAACCTTGCACTATTCTTTAATGACAAAACCAAGAATGGAAGAAATTGAGTAAAGGAGAAAGAAAGGAAGCTAGAACTAGACTTGGATGGAAAAATAACTATAGCAATGAAGTTAGAAGGAATTTAATTGGAAAATAAGCAGAGAAAGCCACAATGTGCTAAGGTATTGAGATAGAACAAAAAAGAGAGGAATTGCATAAAGCAACTAGTAATCATACCAATCTATGTATAAACCACACAATTTAGGTTCTATCTATACTAACCCTAGCTAGGGTAGCCGGCCATACAAAGTAAAAATGGACTTGAAGTCCCAAACCACTCATAAGACTAGTTCTAATGATAACAGGACACTAACACACACTTTTAACACTCATTTGGGTACAAACCATGTGGCCCAAGTAACATGTGCCACAAATCTATCCCTTGTGCTTAAAATATGTAGGAAATATGAAAATAATAGAAGAAACCAGAAAAATTTGGGTGGGGCACCAAAATGTGTGAGAAGGGATCCAAATGGGCTCTTAGGTGCACCCTTAGAAGCCATTAGGGCTCATGGGCATGCCTTCTAGGTTCAAGACCTTTATCTTGGGTTCTTCAGCTTATATCTCCAGTTTATTGATGAAAATGAATGAATTTGTCTTTTCAAAATGTTTTCGCATGTTAAAAGCTTGTATGATACATTTTGGCTCCATATGCTCCTTAATGAGTGTCTTAAATGCTTCTTGCATTTCTTTGGCTCTCTTGCTTGTGATAAGTCTAGAATTTATCACCAATGGTTCCTTGTTTAATCTTAAATCTCTCGTGCTTGCTAGTCCTCCATTAACTAGCTTAGGCTATTTTGTCCTATACTTTGGTTTCTTGTCACTTAGGTCCAAATGAACTAGTTTTAGTTTTTAAAACTAAACTTATCACCTTGGCATACAAGATAATGGTTTTGCCCTTAATGATACTTAGGTGCCAAAACAACCAAGGAACTTTGTAACCCTTAAACAACTTGCTTGGTTTGCTTATTTGAACTAAATGATGATTAAACTAAGGATTTTTTACTTGTTTAATAAGTTTTACCTAACCATTAAAGGTTTGTTGCCTAGAGGTCCATAACGCTATCAACTCTGATCAAGCTGTACATCAAATATGTGGTCTCTAATTCTGTTATCTCCATAGCCTGCCTTTTTCATGACAAAGAGAACTCCTCCTTTTTGACCATATGTATGTCCCTCTAGTGGATCCAAGGTTTCTATCTTCATCCCTTATGCTGGCAAACTAGGGCCTCTCCCAGCTTCATCCATGATTAGCCTTCTTATCATCATCGTTCCACCTCTTATGTCTATCTTATGGATGTTTGCATAAGGAAACAGGATGGACAATATATTCCCTCAATTTACCCTCTATGACAAACTTATTTTTGAAGTGATGCAACTCACAATAATTCTTAGTATCGTAGCCTCTATCCTTAATGGGGTACGTTTGGGGGTAATGGATGTGGCCATTTGGTCACCATGTTTTGCATCTTGAAGACATATAAAGTATATGTTGTCATCTCTTGTAAGGGAGTATACAAGGCCTTCTACACCTAACCCCTTTTCCTAGACAGAAGCCCCATTGTTCTTTATGAGTTGCATTTAGGGAAGCTATCTTATTGTGCTACCCTGTATGCATGTAAAGGGTAACTTGGCTAAGAATCCTTTGATATTACAGATAAGATGCTTATGTAGATCCCACAGTAGCCTCAAGTCCATTAATATGTTAGTGTTGTGCCCAAAAGGCCAATCATGAGATGATTGTATTTTTGCACATTGAGTCATGATATTTTATTAAGGCATTAATCCAGCAATTATGTTTGTTGTTTTGTTTCTACGTAACTTAACAAACATAATTGTAACTCTAGAATAATGATATTCTCAAATGTCCCTAGTCTAGTATTATTGTGGAGTGGGTTGCAATAATACATAACGACTAGCATATGTGGAGACTAATATGAGATATGTAGTCTGCATATGGGTACAAGTTGGAGAACTTGTGTACTGGACCGACCCACCATGAGAACACAACATGGATCGTTATATGAGTGTCATAAGTGATTCTCATAGTGATCATGGTATATGTAGTCCTTCGACCTAAGATCATCAAGGTTCCCTACATGTGAGTCACATACTTTGATACTTTCCTTTGTTGCTCGTAACTGAGTAAACTTGAAGGAGGTCATTGGGTATGTCACATATCATGCGGAGGGATTTGTATGATCAAAATGGGATTTCTCCCTCCTATGTAACGGGAGTGATATCTTCAGGCCCCTTGATAAAGTAAGACTTAGAAAAATGCATGGTCATGCTCGGGTGGGTTGATATACGATATCAATGTCATCAGTTTAAGTTGGTCTACTCGGTAATCAAGAAACCAAAGATTAGGCTATACGAGAGTGACACATTCCATGTCTCGTGCTTAGTCTTGGTATCTTGGACAAAGGGACAATGGCATATATCCGTGATGATCATAAAGGTTTAGTCGAATCATCAACAATCTTGTCACTTGGGTAGCAATGATGTGTTGCTAGACACTGTTCATTGCTTATGATCATAAATGTGATTTATGATCATTGCCAATGTGGTAAGAGCCTATTGGGTCACACACATAGACCAATTTGGATCATTAGAGTGCATGGGCTAATAATTTGGGTTTTGGTTTCACAATAATTTCGTATTAATAATGGGCCCAATAGTTAAGCCATTATTAAGCCCGAAATTAAAGCCTAATTGGTTTAGGGCTTTGAAACCCATTAGGCCTGGAAGTTGAGTCTCACTATAAATACAACTTCTAGTGAGAAATTCGCAGGTCTCCTTGCCCGAGCCTCCCAAAAGGACAGCCACACTCTTCTCTTGCAATTCCTTAGAGGACGCAAGCTAGCACTGCGAGCGCAAGAGAAACGCATCTGCCGGGATGTGGTGGAAGTGTGGTGATCCTGAAAGGCTCGTGTGGATACCATAGAGAGCTTAAACATGTCAACTGTTCAAGTTTTGTGATTCAACTCTACAGTTGAGTGAGAGGTCTCAATCAAAAATTAGATATGAAAATTTTCGAGCACCTGGTTTACCTCGTTTCACTTGGATCCTGAAGGGTTTCGGTTAAATTTCATGGCACTGTTTGGCTCCCGAAACCCAACATAATAATCCCTAAGTTATGACGAGTTGATGAAGTTTAGTATAAAGGTCCAACACCTAAATTGCCTCTACGTTGAACCTCTAAATGTAGTCTTTCAAGTATTTTAAGTGTAAGTTGACTCTCAAAGAATTGCCATAGAAAAGTCTAGGAAAAGTCCCAAAATGACTAGAACTGATGACTCTTATTTTTTCCAAACTAGCCTACAGCAACCCCAATGAAAGTAGATCTAAGGGCCCTGCACATAACCGCACTTGTATTTTTTCCCAAACCTCATGGACATGAGGTACTTCTGACAGTGGTTAGTAAGGTCCATAATCCCATCATACAAATCTATATTCAGCATTCTAAATCTTTTAGGGGATGATACATGGCCAATCTTCTATGTGAACAGTTAAATCCACTTGTAGCTTATGTCCATAACTATTGGGGAATATCGCTCAGCATGAAGATTCACAACCTTTAGACATTTATCCATCTAGTCCAACCACTTAAGGACCATACTTATACTGCTTAGTTCAGGCCATATGAATGGAACTTCCACCACTGTGATAAGTTGCACAATGGGGACTTAATATCTTCTAGAGCTCGATGACTCTTAGCTACTTCCTTTGGTTCCCGCAGAATCATTCTCTTGATCTCTAGCTAAATAGTGGAGCAAAGCCTCTCAAACAAATCATGTTAAATGCCCAAACCTTGTCATATTTTAGGGCTTATAGGGCATTTCCTCTCACTGGATATTAAGGAAGCAATAAAGGCTCTTCTCTAGTGGTCTTCTATTTGGTCTCCTAAATCTAAAGGGCCTTTATGTGCTCATTGAGGCTCCATCCTCTGTCAACAACATTGTCCACATCAAAGTGATCCTGGTTATGTCAGGACTCTGAGTGTCCATATCGGTTGCCACAGACAATGCCAAATTGAAAGTAAAACTATCAAAGAGATTAGTTGAACCATACCTCTTTGTGATTACCCAAGCCAGTATTGCGATGCCTACAACCATAAATAGTGACAAAGCGACAGAGTATATCCTCAAGAAAAATCTGATAGTCAAGTTAACTTTCTAAACAGTGGGCATAGTAGCTACAAAAGTAAGGTGTTTCTTACGCAACTTGGATGTTCCATGATGGCCTCCTTTTTATGGATGGGAAGCCAACTGTGGCCCTCTAGAAGTGCAATTAAAGGAATTCTATTCCACATGGGATTCTTCTCTTATTGAACATCTTCCTTGATTATGACTCTTCCTTGATTGATATTATAGTTGAATCGGTCTTTGTGTGCACTAGGTCTAACTAGCTAGACCCAGTATGGTATGTACATTATTTCTCAAGATTAAGTTGGGGATCAACTTTGGCAATTAGCATTAGAGTTTTTTCAACGGTTGCGATAAAAATTTTGAAGTAAAAGCTACACTTGGATAGCTCTTCCAAAACTCTAACACTAATCACTGATGTTAATTACAAACAGGGTCATTATAAATGTGCCACCCAAGAAAAATTTCATGGCACAACTCATTATATGTTTAATGTTTTCATATATAGTTCATGAAAATATATTACAAAGAATACATCGTATTTCTATAATTGTCACAAACTATTTATTTCTTGTGATCTAAAAAATGTTTGATTTGCTTAAAAAATTATCAACTTAAACTGAAAATACTTATACAACCAAGTAACAAATAGCATTTGTATGATACAATGTTTAACTTGAATAGAAGTATAACATATTTAACTCAAACCATTGGAATATTTTCAACTTAACAATTGAGATGTTTAACTTGAAGTTACTATAGACTTCAAATTTTTATTTCAAGATAAACCTTTCTAATGGTTGGAATGCAACTTCTTTTAGGAAAAAAAATTAGTAACATAGCTACATATTAAAATAATTGAAAAGTGAAAATTTTTATTAGAATGGAAATCATATGAGGTGTTTTTAATGTTGTTTCATATACTTTCTGATAGTTGAAGGGCTATCGCCTCTCTCAGTACATACATCCTGCCAATAGTATGGTCAGGAAACCTGGCGTTACCCGAAAGAGGCGATATCACGGACCTCGAAAGGAGCGAAGTCAAATACCCCGAACCCGAGACTTCGGCTAGAACGTCGGGAATTCCAAGGATACTACCGGCTCCCTCGGGGGACCAAACGGATTGCCTTCGGAGATGAAGAACCAGCTATTTTAAGCAGGAGAAAATCTCCCCAAAGACGGAACCCCCGAACCAGGGAACTCCCCGAACTACAGGCGTAATTCCCGAAGAAGGGTGTCCGTACCTAAGGATGACCTCGCCAGAGAACCTCGGGAGTACTGCATGGGCATTTAAGGAGCCTCTGACATGTCGCCCACATGTGCTACACGCCGCCTCCAAGAGTGGTCTGACACGCCGACACCGTCCAAGTCTTGTCACGACCTGTCTCGGTCCCAGACCCGAGGAGCCTACAAACGGCTACCTGTCCCCTACGCCCGGAAGTACAGATCGCATCCGACCGAACACGTGTCGTGATCTGAACGGGCTGGGCACCACTATAAATACCAGGAAACAAGCCCTGACAAAGGACCCCTCTCCCTGAGAAAACACGAACAGGCAAGACCACCTAGCCTCTTAGTGCTCTTCCTTTATCTCCCCTCGGAACACTGACTTGGGCGTCGGAGGCTCCTCCCTGGAAAAACACTCCGGGGACCTCCTGACCTCCTAACCTCCTTTCTTCTGAGCATTTCAGGCACACTCCTCTGGGAAACCTTTGCTCCAGACGTCCTCCCTCACAAGAAGTCCCTCCCGAAGTCATAATGTCACCTGACGAAGATGCTACCGGGCATCATTTGGCGCCGTCTGTGGGAACTCACCCTCAGGTCGCCATTGTTGAAACTTGGCGCGTTCAGAGGACAAGGGACTTCCGAAGTCCTCATCCGCGCCTGAAGCTCAACCGGCTACTGAGCAAACCCTTCCAGGGACTTCCTCGCCTGAGGAAGAACGTCCTCTAGTTATAACTATGAGTTTTCTGCGCGACTTCCAACGCTCTATTGTGGCCGAAATGACACAGCAAATAGACCGAAGATGGCCGCAACCAACGCAGGCCCAAAGGCCTTCCTCGCCAGCACTCCCTCGGGAGAAAAGCCCGAGATCAGCTTACCGGAGTTCGGGAAGTGGGGATCCGCGTGATGAGTCCTCAACGGAAAACATACCCCTCGGGGGACGACCTAAGGGGCCAGTAGGGCCTAAACGGCCTAAAACCCCACGCCAAAAGAGTTCATCGCCTGAGGCAAAGTCGCCATCCCCTCGGCGGCGAAGTCCGTCCCCGAAAAGGCGCCGGCAATCTCCTTTCCCCGAGACTTACAAGCACCAGGACGAAGAGCCCAGTGCCGCGCTCCTCATGGAAAAGATATTAGCAAGGTTGGAAAGGGTAGAGAGACAGGTAGCTCGGAAACCAGTCTGGGCTAGGCTGTCTGAAACTTTCAATGGGGATGAATCGCCGTTCATCCGAACAGTAGTAGAGGCGCCCATGCCAAGTGACTTCCGGGTGCCTCGGCTCGAAACCTATGATGGCCAAACTGATCCACAGGCTCATCTAACTAAATACAAACGTAGCATGGTGTTACACGGCGCTGATGATGCTACTTTGTGGAAATGCTTTGAGGTCACCCTCGCAGGGCCCGCAACGGCGTGGTATAACTCATTGGCCCCTGGAACCATCAGGGAGTTTCAGGAGCTGTCCACGGCCTTTACGCAGCAGTTCATTGGAAGCAGTCCGACGGCGAAGATGCCAGTCCAGATGTTCGACATCGCGCAAAAGAATGGAGAAACCATCCGCGATTATGTCGAAAGGTTTAATAGAGAGGCCTTAAGTGTCCCGGACTTTCGGCCCGAAATACGCATCCTCACCATGACACGGTGCCTTCGGAAGGACTCACAGCTGTTCTACGAGTTCTCCAAGGATCCCCTAGACACGCTTGGCGAATTTTACCGAAGGGCCGAGCAGCATATGACAGCCGAAGAGCTGAGAATGGGTGGACCAAAGATTGATCACACCCGTGCCGAAGGGTCCGGCCAGCAAACAAAGTACCCGGCTGAACAGCCAGGGCAACCTTGGAGGTTTAGGGGAAGGAAACCTCCTCCGAACTTCACACCCCTGAACATTACAAGAACCAATATCCTCATGACAATGGAGAGGCAGGGGACCCAGATTCAGCGGCCAAGGGCTATGACCGCTGACAACAAGAAGAATATGAAAAAGTTCTGCCAGTTTCATCGCGACCATGGGCACGAAACTGAAGATTGCTTCCAACTAAAAAAGTATATTGAGTCGCTGATAAAACAAGGCCAACTCCGGCGTTATCTGCGAATGCCTTCCCCGAATGGAAGAAAGGAGGAGGAAGGAAAGGCTGATGACGATGAGTACGACTCCGACAAACGGAGGAACCGAAGTCCAAATAGGCGTCTCCCGCCCCCGGCGGGAGTGATACAAACAATCACGACGGGACTACCATCCTCGGAAAGAAAGAGGAAAGCCAGAGAAATATCAATGATGGAATATCAAAATCCGTCGAAGAAACTGACCCAAAAGGATGGTTCCACCATCATCTTTCCCCATGACGATCCATTGTTGGTCATGGCGAAAATAGGAAACTGGGACGTCAAAAGGGTATTACTTGACGATGGATCAAACGCCGACGTCCTGTTCTCGCATCTGCTACCGAGCTTGGGAATATCCAACATCGACCTCAAGCCCGTCACTTCGCCTACTTTCGGGGTAGGGCCGTCCGAACTGCCTGTCCTCAGATGAATCGACCTCCCCCTGATGATGAAAGGAAGTTCGGTAAACGGGACAGACGAATTATTTGCCTCCACAATGACAAGGTTCATTGTCATGGATGTTCCTTCGTCATATAACGCCATCCTTGGAAGGCAAACACAAGGAAATCTGCACATTCGCTCGGATGTAAAGTACTTAACCGCCACTTTCGCCACCAAGGATGGAGACGCGGAAATCTTTATCGATCAAGGCGAAGTAAGGAAAGTGTTCGTCAAAGCGCGAAAGGCCCCAGTAACCAACCTCACACAAATTGTGGAGGCAGAGGTTTTGTCAGATGGAAGGCCAAAAGAGGGAGAGGCAGAAGATCCCGCGAAGGTAGAAATAGAAGAAGTAGAACTTGTCCTGGGCCGAAACACCCGAATAGGGAAAAAATTGGCCGAAGGTGACAAGAAAAAACTTGTATCCTTTCTACTGATGAATAAAGACTTGTTTGCCTACTCGCCGAAAGATATGCTAGGGGTAGACCCTCGCATAATACAGGATAGCCTTAAAGTAAGACCGGAAGCAAAACCTGTCCGGCAAAAGAAGCGGGGCATCTCAGTCCATAAAAATAACATCATCAAAACCGAAGTCCAGCACTTATTAGACGCAGAAGTAATCAGGGAAGTCAAGTACCCCGAATGGTTGAGCAACGTGGTTATCGCCACAAAAGAAGGGAGCAGTAAGCTCCGAATGTGCATCGACTTCAGAAACTTGAATGATGCTTGCCCAAAAGATTCATACCCTCTCCCACCAATAGACCAATTGGTGGACTCAACTGCCGAATACGGGCTCCTGAGTTTCCTGGACGCCTTCAGTGGGTATCATCAAATAAGGATGGACCCCGAAGACGAGGAGAAAACTGCCTTCATCACTGAGAGTGGAACGTATTGTTACATCAGGATGCCCTTCGGGCTAAAAAATGCGGGAGCTACCTACCAGAGGTTGATGAGCAAGGTCTTTAAAGACCAAATAGGAAGGAACATGGAAGTTTACGTTGATGACATGATAGTCAAGAGCAAGCTGCTTTGTGACCATGGTGCAGATCTGAAGGAGACTTTCCACCAGCTCAGAACCTTCGGAATTCGCCTCAATCCCAAAAAATGCATCTTCGGCGTAACCTCGGGAAAGTTTCTTGGGTACATGGTATCAGAAAGAGGCATTGATGCTAACCCAGAAAAAGTTAAGGCTCTGCTTGAATTCCGAACTCCCGTCACAGTAAAAGACGTGCAAAGACTCACCGGAAGGATAACTTCTCTTAGCAGGTTCATTTCCAGGTATGGAGACCGGTGTCGAGCATTCTTCAAAGTCCTCACTAAGGCAGCAAAAAAGGAGGGCGACCTCGGACGTGATGATCATCCTTGGAATAAGGACTGCCAAAAGGCTTGGGAAGAACTCAAAGCCTATGTGGCCCATCTGCCTACTCTTCGGCAACCTCGCGAAGAAGAGTCCCTCGTGTTGTACCTCACAGTCACAAGAAAAGCAGTAAGCTCGGTCCTTGTGAAAGAGGAGGGGCTGAAGCAATGGCCGGTTTATTATGTAAGCAAGTCCCTGCACGGCGCCGAAGTCAGGTATCCCTTGCTACAAAAAGCTATATATGCCCTGGTACTGGCAGGAAGAAGACTACGGCCATATTTTCAGGCTCACCCAATCATCGTCCGAAGTAGTCTACCTCTACGGGACGTCATGAGGAAAGTTGATCATTCGGGAAGGCTTTCCAAATGGTGTATAGAGCTGGGTGAGTACAACATTACTTATGAACCTCGGAAAGCCATAAAAGCGCAAGCTCTGGCAGACTCCATTTCCGAAGTACCCATCACCAAGGACAGCCATTCGGATCCTGGTGAAGGTGACCCAGAATGGACTTTGTATGTAGACGGAGCCTCAGGGTCTGAACACCAGGGAGCTGGGGTAATTATCAGAGGCCCCGAAGCTCTAGAAGTAATGAAGGCCATCAAGTTTGGCTTTAACGTCACCAACAATATGGCTGAATACGAAGCCCTCATAGCAGGGTTGCGCCT